>JAWPHD010000786.1:0-398015 GCA_037043455.1 Cyrtodaria siliqua | reverse complement strand
ATACATATTTTTCAGACACACTATACATATTTTTCAGACATACTATACATATTTTTTCAGACATACTATACATATTTTTCAGACATACTATACATACTTTTCAGACATACTATACATATTTTTCAGACATACTATACATATTTTTCAGACACACTATACATATTTTTCAGACATACTATACATATTTTTCAGACATACTATACATATTTTTCAGACACACTATACATATTTTTCAGACATACTATATACATATTTTTCAGACATACTATACATATTTTTCAGACACACTATACATATTTTTCAGACATACTATACATATTTTTCAGACACACTATACATATTTTTCAGACACACTATACATATTTTTCAGACATACTATACATATTTTTCAGACATACTATACATATTTTTCAGACATACTATACATATTTTTCAGACACACTATACATATTTTTCAGACACACTATACATATTTTTCAGACATACTATACATACTTTTCAGACATACTATACATATTTTTCAGACATACTATACATATTTTTCAGACACACTATACATATTTTTCAGACATACTATACATATTTTTCAGACATACTATACATATTTTTCAGACACACTATACATATTTTTCAGACATACTATATACATATTTTTCAGACATACTATACATATTTTTCAGACACACTATACATATTTTTCAGACATACTATACATATTTTCAGACACACTATACATATTTTTCAGACATACTATATACATATTTTTCAGACATACTATACATATTTTTCAGACACACTATACATATTTTTCAGACACACTATACATATTTTTCAGACATACTATACATATTTTTCAGACATACTATACATATTTTTCAGACATACTATACATACTTTTCAGACATACTATACATATTTTTCAGACATACTATACATATTTTTCAGACACACTATACATATTTTTCAGACATACTATACATATTTTTCAGACATACTATACATATTTTTCAGACACACTTATACATATTTTTCAGACATACTATATACATATTTTTCAGACATACTATACATATTTTTCAGACACACTATACATATTTTTCAGACATACTATACATATTTTTCAGACACACTATACATATTTTTCAGACACACTATACATATTTTTCAGACATACTATACATATTTTTCAGACATACTATACATATTTTTCAGACATACTATACATATTTTTTCAGACACACTATACATATTTTTCAGACACACTATACATATTTTTCAGACATACTATACATACTTTTCAGACATACTATACATATTTTTCAGACATACTATACATATTTTTCAGACACACTATACATATTTTTCAGACATACTATACATATTTTTCAGACATACTATACATATTTTTCAGACACACTATACATATTTTTCAGACATACTATATACATATTTTTCAGACATACTATACATATTTTTCAGACACACTATACATATTTTTCAGACATACTATACATTTCATGTAGTATTTCAATTTTTTGCGGATTCCAGCGTGATCGCATTGTGTTAGCAGGAAGACAAGTTGGTTATCGGAACAATACATCTTGCACCTCGTCAACGTCATCGTCATCATCAGTTATCTTCCTTTTCTCAGTGATGATCTGGGTATGCTCTTCAACTTTTTTTGATTCTATTTTTCTCTTCTCGGGTTCAGCAATTTTCAGTTTGTGTGGTAAAGAATGATGTAGCCGAAACAGCTTGAACTTATTAAATGTAACATTTACTAACAGTGGTGATTGTATTTCCAAATCCTTCATTCGATATTGCGTTACAGGCAGTTCTCATACAAGTTTTTCAAGACGGTCAAAATCTACAAACCAGCGTTGCATCATGAATGCGATGCAGCTCAGGAAAGTGTAATTATGGTTTGGTTCTCAGATAGTTTTTCTCTTGATAGTTTTCTAATGCAATGATGAATCCATGGTAGGATTGTAGGTGACTTCTTTAGCTTACTTATAAAGATCAGATTTCTTCTTTCTCACTCCTGACTAGTGAAGACAGTTCCTCAGAGGAGAACTACTGCTATCACCCTCGCTGCCATCAAGGCCAAGAATCCTCCAATACTTCATCTGTGATGACCACTTTAACACGGCATTCCTGCTATTGTCGTATGTCTGAACTGCTGGAAAATACTTAATATTCAGTTCTTTCAATTACAGTATTCAAAGGTACGCCTTTTTTTCCGACCATTTCTACCAAACGATCAAAAACCATTGGGTAAGCTATTATTCTACGAGTCGACAGAAGCCCCAAAAGCTGCTTAAGGGTAATTGATCCAACGATTCTACCCTAGTACTGTCTTTCTTTAAGCCCAGAAAGAAATCTTCAAAACTTGATAATCCTCCAACCTTGGCGACATCATACAAATCTTGTAACAAGACGTATATCAATCTGCGCCCTATCACACAAAAGCTGATTTGTAAATGGTCATGCAAGCCTATGCTTTTCAGTATTCTTTTCATTGCCTCTGAATCAGTCCAAAATCTAACTGGTGGAATGGATTCATCAGTCGCAAGGCAAGCAGTAGATTCCTCTAAGGCGAGAAATCCGAGTTGATCTGTCAAACTTCGAGTAGCAGATAATACTCCTGGTTCTAAATTTACTGAAAATTGATTGCTTCGTAAACAGAATGGTCTACCCCAAACCACCTTTTCTCTGCAAGCTCAAGCTGATATGCCTGCCATATTGCAGATACATTTCCAGTATTTTTATATTCAGTAAATACTTCTTCTAACTCATTTGTAATCCACAACCCAAGCTGCTGGATACATACCATTGTGGAACGAGAAAACGGCACAACTAATGGTTTACTCTCCGAAAGCTGTCCAAGCAAAGGTAGACTGATGCAGTCTGAAGGGTTCACTTTTCTAAATCCTGGTACCGAAGGTAATTCAAGAACAAACTCCATTCGACGGGTACTTCCATTCATTAAAATCCAATTGCTATGTAATGTTGATAGATAACGCTTTGCATCTTGACAAAATGCGTCAGCAGTCTTGTTTTTGAAAAGCAGGACCCGTCCCCCCCAGCGATGCATCCAGATACAAGATGAAACCTTGTTGCAGGTTTTCTATGTGGAACATCTGCATATAGTTGAACAAACTGACAAAATCTGGGTGCTTGCATATGCATTGCAGCTGTGGATTGACAGCTACTGCTCTTCCATCCAAATTACTTTGAAAATTTCCACAGTCAGTAAAAGAAAGGCATGGTGAAAGGATGCCCCTTTCACCGACACGGCTCTGCAGTCCACTCATGGACCAGAGCAGGTCTATGTTATAGACAGATGAAATGTCTGCTCCAACATGAACAGTCACAGATTCTATATGCTCTTCGTTAAAGCCATCCAAAGATAGGCCCTGTGTCATTTTTTCGCCAAAACGAAAGCAAAATAGAATCAGTCTGAATCCAGCTGGGTTCAAGCTGCAGTCAGTAGAGCCTGGACAGCGTTCAATATTGCTTTACTGTCATCTGGGAGAACAAACATTTTGCTAATGTCATTTAGATCATTTTTCATTAGTGTTCTCAGAGCTATTCGATCTAAAGCATAAGCCAACAATTTTTTTTGCAGACTTCCTTTCAGTCTCTGGAAACACTCAAAAGACTCGCGTCTGTTTTTTTCTTTGTCCAGCTTAACCGCAACTTCTCCAATTAATGGAATCAAATCAATGCAATACGTCATTCCCAGCCTCGTTCGTAAAATAACTGAAAACCCACCGAATTAGTAAAATTGGCCCGTTGACTTTGAGAATATTTTGTTAAATCCGAGTGTTTTTAGCTCTACTGGCCAAGGGCCAGCAGAGCTTATGGGATGGTGTGTTGTCCGTCTTCCGTCTGTCGTCCGTCCGTCCGTTAACTTTTGCTTGTGTACACTCTAGAGGCCACATTTCTGATGCAATCATCATGAAACTTTGTCCGAATGTTTGTCTCAATGAAATCTCGGTCAAGTTCGAAAATGGGTCATGTGGGGTCAAAAACTAGGTCACTAGGTCAAATATTGGAAAAACCTTGTGTACACTCTAGAGGCCATATTTTTGACCTGAGCTTGATGCAACTTTGTCAGAATGTTTGTCTTAATTATATCTTGGTCAAGTTTGAAAATGGGTCATATGGGGTTAAAAACTAGGTCACTAGGTCAAATACTTGAAAAACCTTGTGTACACTCTAGAAGCCGTATTTCTGACCCAATTTTGATGAAACTTTGTCAAAATGTTTGTCTTAATTATATCTTGGTCAAGTTTAAAAATGGGTCACATGGTTTAAAAACTAGGTCACTAGGTCAAACTTTGGAAAAACCGTGTGTCTAGAGGCCATATTTTTTACCCTATCTTGATGAAACTTTGTCAGAATGTTTGTTTCAATGAAATCTCGGTCAAGTTCAAAAATGGGTCATGTGGGGTCAAAAACTAGGTCACTAGGTCAAATACTTGAAAAAAATTGTGTACACTCTAGAGGTCATATTTGTTACCCAATCTTGATGAAATTTTGTCAAATTGTTTATCTTAATTATATCTTGATCAAGTTCGGAAATGGGTCACATGAAGTTAAAAACTAGGTCACTAGGTCAAATATTGGAAAAAACCTTGTGTACACTCTAGAGGCCATATTTTTGACCCGAGCTTGATGCAACTTTGTCAGAATGTTTGTCTTAATTATATCTTGGTCAAGTTTGAAAATGGGTCACATGGGGTTAAAAACTAGGCCACTAGGTCAAATACTTGAAAAACCTTGTGTAAACTCTAGAAGCCGTATTTCTGACCCAATCTGATGAAACTTTGTCAAAATGTTTGCCTTAATTATATCTTGGTCAAGTTCAAAAATGGGTCACATGGTGTTAAAAACTAGGTCACTAGGTCAAACTTTGGAAAAACCGTGTGTACACTCTAGAGGCCAAATTTTGACCCGATCTTGATGCAATTTTGTCAGAATATTTGTCTCAATTATAGCTTGCTAAAGTTCGAAAATGGGTCACACAGGGTCAAAAACTAGGTCACTAGGTCAAATACTTGAAAAACCTTGTGTACACTCTAGAGGCCATATTTCTGACCCGATCGTGATGAAACTTTGTCGAAATGTTGTCCTAATTATATTTTGGTCAAGTTCAAAAATGGGTCCCATGGGGTCAAAAACTAGGTCACTAGGTCAAATACTTGAAAAACCTTGTGTACACTCTAGACACCATGTAGTACGACTCGATTAATCAATGGTATAACAGCCAGTAGAGCGTTCACAGGCCCTCTTGGGCCTCTTGTTTTAACACTGATTTCACCTGAAAAAGGCTGGACATCTCCTTCGGACAGAGTGTTAGGTGTCGTATAGGTGTATCTATACAATTCAATGACTTTAACTCAATGACACAACCATCAATATCAGTCGAAATGTTGATATAAGCACTTTGCTCCACGATTGACAATGGAACACTCCGAGCAAATACATGTTCGTTCCTTTTTAAAGATTGTATGCATCCATGACACGACACTGTGTCGAATTTGCAATAATGTTACTTCATCAAATAACAAAAAAGGATCATAAATCACAAAATAATAATAATAAATCATAAAGATTTTCTTGTCCCACCGCTGTTTTTTATCTGATACTGGTAATAAGTGCATGATAAACGTTACATACAATTTCCTTGCTACGTTCCTTTTCTTTGAATCAATCAAATGGATCCAAGTGGCACATTTTGATTTTTTGTTGATGACAAAGTTAAATTCATCTGCAACGTCAGCCATTGTTGTGACTGGTACTATCCAATGCATTTTAGATGCAAGTTCTATATGTAATTAGCAATATGTAATATAAAACTACCCGTCTATTGATCTATGTCGATTAGACAAATATACAAAGATAAGGAGGACTTAAAGCGTTGATGTGATTGCACTAGATAAAATGCATACTAAAACACTACACAAATATGTCGTTACACAAATATGTCGTTATCGTATATACCGATCAGCGTCGCTGTATCACAATGAACTGATAAACTGGTTACATCAGTACCGTAGTTTCAATAGTCCTTATAGTCAATAGTCCTTCGCTTAACAATCCACGTTTGCATCACATATCAACTTGTCTTTGGCCCAGTATGGGCATTTAACTTCCACAAGGTCGTCATCAAAACAACGACCTGTCACCATACTTCTGTATGTGGGTACTTTGAACTTATGACAAACAAATTCTGTTTATCTCCATGCTTGGGCCAAGATTCAGAATGTATTTTGTTGATATACATGGTTGGGATTCACATCATATTCTTTAGATATCTGCACAAATTGATTAAGATTTATATAGTTCTTTTTTATATCTCCACGCATGGGTTAAGACCCACGTAATATACTGTTTATAATCTCCACACAGGGGTCAGGATTGACAATTCATATTATATTCTGTTATATCTCCACACATGCACCTAGATTCACGTTGTATTATGCTTATTGGAAAAGATTCCCATTATCATTCAGCTTTGTATCCAGGTCGGTTTGTAATTATTGTTAATCAGTAGAGTAGACGCTTGTAATACTTTTTGGAGTGGACTGTATTTTGTGAATGCTACTAGTTTCCGTTGGACCTATAATCTTTTTCATTGGTCCATGTATTAAAGTATACATTATCCTGTTTACTTAACTGGCCTTTTTTAGGGTTTTACCGAATAAATTTCAATTAAATGCGACGCATGTTCTAAATGGTAAATTGTTTCAATGCATTTCCTTTTGAAAATGTCATAGATTTCTTTCATGTCTTTCATTTTTTTCAGACCATACTGTACATTTCATGTAAGTATTTCTGTACATTTCATGTAGTATTTCGATTTCTTGCGGATTCCAGCGTGATCGCATTTTGTGTTTGCAGGAAGACAAGTTGGTTCTCGAACAATACATCTTGCACCTCGTCAACGTCATCGTCATCATCAGTTTATCTTCCTTTTCTCAGTGATGACCTGGGTATGCTCTTCAACTTTTTTTGATTCTATTTTCTCTTCTCGGTTCAGCAATTTTCAGTTGGTTACTAACAGTGGTGATTGTAATTTCCATCCTTCATTCGATATTGCGTTACATGCAGTTCTCAGTACAAGTTTTTCAGACGGTCGAAATCTACAGACCAGCCTTGCATCATGAATGCGATGCAGCTAAGGAAAGGTAAGTGTAATTATAGTTTGGTTCTCAGATAGTTTTTCTCTTGATAGTTTTCTAATGCAATGATGAATCCATGGTAGGATTGTAGGTGACTTCTTTAGCTTACTTATAAAGATCAGATTTCTTCTTTCTAACTCACTCCTGACTAGTGCAGACAGTTCCTCAGAGGAGAACTACTGCTATCACCCTCGTTGCCATCAAGGTCCAAGAAGTCTCCAATACTTCATCTGTGATGACCACTTTAACACGGCATTCCTGCTATTGTCGTATGTCTGAACTGCTGGAAAATACTTAATATTCAGTTCTTTAAATTACAGTATTCAAAAGTACACCTTTTTTTCTCGACCCATTTCTACCAAACGAACAAAAACCATTGGGAAAGCTATTCTTCTACGAGTCGACAGAAGTCCCAAAAGCTGCTTAAGGGTAATTGATCCAACGATTCTACACTAGTTACTGTCTTTCTTTAAGCCCGAAAGAAATCTTCAAAACTTGATAACCTCCAACCTTGGCGACATCATACAAATCTTGTAACAAAACGTATATCAATCTGCGCCCCATCACACAAAAGCTGATTTGTAAATGGTCATGCAAGCCTATGCTTTTCAGTATTCTTTTCATTGCCTCTGAATCAGTCCAAATCTAACTGGTGATGGTGGAATGGATTCATCAGTCGCAAGGCAAGCAGTAGATTCCTCTAAGGCGAGAAATCCGAGTTGATCCGTCAAACTTCGAGTAGCAGATAATACTCCTGGTCCTAAATTTACTGAAAATTGATTGCTTCGTAAACAGAATGGTCTACCCCAAACCACCTTTTCTCTGCAAGCTCAAGCTGATATGCCTGCCATATTGCAGATACATTTCCAGTATTTTTATATTCAGTAAATACTTCTTCTGACTCATTTGTAATCCACAACCCAAGCTGCTGGATACATACCATTGTGGAACGAGAAAAAGGCACAACTAATGGTTTACTCTCCGAAAGCTGTCCAAGCAAAGGTAGACTGATGCAGTCTGAAGAGTTCACTTTTCTAAATCCTGGTACCGAAGGTAATTCAAGAACAAACTCCATTCGACGGATACTTCCATTCATTAAAATCCAATTGCTATGTAATGTTGATAGATAACGCTTTGCATCTTGACAAAATGCGTCAGCAGTCTTGTTTTTGAAAAGCAGGACCCGTCCCCCCCAGCGATGCATCCAGATACAAGATGAAACCTTGTTGCAGGTTTTCTATGCGGAACATCTGCATATAGTTGGAACAAACCTGACAAACTCTGGGTGCTTGCATATGCATCGCAGCTGTGGATTGACAGCTACTGCTCTTCCATCCAAATTACTTTGAAAATTTCCACAGTCAGTAAAAGAAAGGCATGGTGAAAGGATGCCCCTTTCACTGACACGGCTCTGCAGTCCACTCATGGACCAGAGCAGGTCTATGTTATAGACAGATGAAATGTCTGCTCCAACATGAACAGTCACAGATTCTTTATGCTCTTTGTTAAAGCCATCCAAAGAAAGGCCCTGTGTCATTTTTTCGCCAAAACGAAACAAAATAGAATCAGTCTGAATCCAGCTGGGTTCAAGCTGCAGTCAGTAGAATCTGGACAGCGTTCAATATTGCTTTACTGTCATCTGGGAGAACAAACATTTTGCTAATGTCATTTAGATCATTTTTCATTAGTGTTCTCAGAGCTATTCGATCTAAAGCATAAGCGAACAATTTTTTTTGCAGACTTCCTTTCAGTCTCTGGAAACACTCAAAAGACTCGCGTCTGTTTTTTTCTTTGTCCAGCTTAACCGCAACTTCTCCAATTAATGGAATCAAATCAATGCAATACGTCATTCCCAGCCTCGTTCGTAAAATAACTGAAAACCCACCGAATTAGTAAAATTGGCCCGTTGACTTTGAGAAAATTTGTTAAATCCGAGTGTTTTTTTAACACTGATTTCACCTGAAAAAGGCTGGACATCTCCTTCGGACAGAGTGTTAGGTGTCGTATAGGTATATCTATACAATTCAATGACTTTAACTCAATGACACAACCATCAATATCAGTCGAAATGTTGATATAAGCACTTTGCTCCACGCTTGACAATGGAACACTACGCGCAAATACATGTTCGTTCCTTTTTTAAAGATTGTATGCATCCATGACACGATACTGTGTCGAATTTGCAATAATGTTACTTCATCAAATAACAAAAAAGGATCATAAATCACAAAATAATAATAATAAATCATAAAGATTTTCTTGTCCCACCGCTGTTTTTTATCTGACACTGGCAATGAGTACATGATAAACGTTACATACAATTTCCTTGCTACGTTCCTTTTCTTTGAATCAATCAAAAATGGATCCAAGTGGCACATTTGGATTTTTTGTTGATGACAAAGTTAAATTCATCTGCAATGTCAGCCATTGTTGTGACTGGTACTATTCAATGCATTTTAGATGCAAGTTCTATATGTAATTAGCAATATGTAATATAAAACTACCCGACTATTGATCTATGTCAATTAGACAAATATACAAAGATAAGGAGGACTTAAAGCGTTGATGTGATTGCACTAGATAAAATGCATACTAAAACACTACACAAATATGTCGTTACACAAATATGTCGTTATCGGGATATACCGTATCACAATGAACTGATAAACTGGTTACATCAGTACCGTAGTTTCAATAGTCCTTATAGTCAATAGTCCTTCGCTTTAACAATCCACGTTTGCATCACATATCAACTTGTCTTTGGCCCAGTATGGGCATTTAACTTCCACAAGGTCGTCATCAAAACAACGACCTGTCACCATACTTCTGTATGTGGGTACTTTGAACTTATGAACAAACAAATTCTGTTTATCTCCATGCTTGGGCCAAGATTCAGAATGTATTTTGTTGATATACATGGGTTGGGATTCACATCATATTCTTTAGATATCTGCACAAATTGATTAAGATTTATATAGTTCTTTTTTTATATCTCCACGCATGGGTTAAGACCCACGTAATATACTGTTTATATCTCCACACAGGGGTCAGGATTGACAATTCATATTATATACTGTTTATATCTCCACACATGGGTCAGGATTGACAATTCATATTATATTCTGTTTATATCTCCACACATGCACCTAGATTCACGTTGTATTATGCTTATTGGAAAAGATTCCCATTACCATTCAGCTTTGTATCCAGGTTGGTTTGTAATTATTGTTAATCAGTAGAGTAGACGCCTTGTAATACTTTTTGGAGTGACTGTATTTTGTGAATGCTACTGTTCCTGTTGGACCTATAATCTTTTTCATTGGTCCATGTATTAAAGTAAACCATTAATCTCTGTTTACTTAACTGGCCTTTTTTAGGGTTTTACCGAATAAATTTAAATTTAAATGCGACGCATGTTCTAAATGGTAAATTGTTTTCAATGTATTTCTTTTTGAAAATGTCATAGATTTCTTTCATGCTTTTATTTTTTTTCAGAAATACTGTACATTTCATGTAGTATTTTGATTTCTTGCGGATTCCAGCGTGATCGAATTTTGTGTTTGCAGGAAGACAAGTTGGTTCTCGGAACAATACATCTTGCACCTCGTCAACGTCATCGTCATCATCAGTTATCTTCCTTTTCTCAGTGATGACCTGGGTATGCTCTTCAACTTTTTTTGATTCTATTTTTCTCTTCTCGGGTTCAGCAATTTTTAGTTGGTGTGGTATAGAATGATGTAGCCGAAACAGCTTGAACTTATTAAATGTTACATTTACTAACAGTGGTGATTGTATTTCCAAATCCTTCATTCGATATTGCGTTACAGGCAGTTCTCATACAAGTTTTTCAAGACGGTCAAAACCTACAAATCATGAATGCGATGCAGCACAGGAAAGTGTAATTATGATTTGGTTCTCAGATAGTTTTTCTCTTGATAGTTTTCTAATGCAATGATGAATCCATGGTAGGATTGTAGGTGACTTCTTTAGCTTACTTATAAAGATCAGATTTCTTCTTTCTCACTCCTGACTAGTGAAGATAGTACCTCAGGAGAACTACTGCTATCACCCTCGCTGCCATCAAGGCCAAGAATCCTCCAATACTTAATCTGTGATGACCAATTTAACACGGCATTCCTGCTATTGTCGTATGTCTGAACTGCTGGAAAATACTTAATATTCAGTTCTTTCAATTACAGTATTCAAAGGTACGCCTTTTTTTCCGACCATTTCTACCAAACGGTCAAAAACCATTGGGAAAGCTATTCTTCTACGAGTCGACAGAAGCCCAAAAAGCTGCTTAAGGGTAATTGATCCAACGATTCTACCCTAGTTCTGTCTTTCTTTACGCCCAGAAAGAAATCTTCAAAACTTGATAATCCTCCAACCTTGGCGACATCATACAAATCTTGTAACAAGACGTATAACAATCTGCGCCCTATCACACAAAAGCTGATTTGTAAATGGTCATGCAAGCCTATTCTTTTCAGTATTCTTTTCATTGCCTCTGAATCAGTCCAAAATCTAACTGGTGGAATGGATTCATCAGTCGCAAGGCAAGCAGTAGATTCCTCTAAGGCGAGAAATCCGAGTTGATCCGTCAAACTTCGAGTAGCAGATAATACTCCTGGTCCTAAATTTACTGAAATTGATTGCTTCGTAAACAGAATGGTCTATCCCAAACCACCTTTTCTCTGCAAGCTCAAGCTGATATGCCTGCCATATTGCAGATACATTTCCAGTATTTTTATATTCAGTAAATACTTCTTCTAACTCATTTGTAATCCACAACCCAAGCTGCTGGATACATACCATTGTGGAACGAGAAAAAGGCACAACTAATGGTTTACTCTCCGAAAGCTGTCCAAGCAAAGGTAGACTGATGCAGTCTGAAGAGTTCACTTTTCTAAATCCTGGTACCGAAGGTAATTCAAGAACAAACTCCATTCGACGGGTACTTCCATTCATTAAAATCCAATTGCTATGTAATGTTGATAGATAACGCTTTGCATCTTGACAAAATGCGTCAGCAGTCTTGTTTTTGAAAAGCAGGACCCGTCCCCCCCAGCGATGCATCCAGATACGGGATGAAACCTTGTTGCAGGTTTTCTATGTGGAACGTCTGCATATAGTTGAACAAACTGACAAACTCTGGGTGCTTGCATATGCATCGCAGCTGTGGATTGACAGCTACTGCTCTTCCATCCAAATTACTTTGAAAATTGCCACAGTCAGTAAAAGAAAGGCATGTTGAAAGCATACCCCTTTCACCGACACGGCTCTGCAGTCCACTCATGGACCAGAGCAGGTCTATGTTATAGACAGATGAAATGTCTGCTCCAACATAAACAGTCACAGATTCTATATGCTCTTCGTTATAGCCATCCAAAGATAGGCCCTGTGTCATTTTTTCGCCAAAACGAAAGCAAAATAGAATCAGTCTGAATCCAGCTGGGTTCAAGCTGCAGTCAATAGAATCCGGACAGCGTTCAATATTGCTTTACTGTCATCTGGGAGAACAAACATTTTGCTAATGTCATTTAGATAATTTTTCATTAGTGTTCTCAGAGCTATTCGATCTAAAGCGTAAGCCAACAATATTTTTTGCAGACTTCCTTTCAGTCTCTGGAAACACTCAAAATACTCGCGTCTGATTTTTTCTTTGTCCAGCTGAACCGCAACTTCTCCAATTGAAGGAACCAATGCATTACAGCATTCCCAGCCTCGTTCATAAAATAACTGAAAACCCACCGAATTGGTAAAATTGGCCCGTTGACTTTGAGAATATTTTGTTAAATCCGAGTGTTTTTTCAACACTGATTTCACCTGAAAAAGGCTGGACATCTCCTTCGGACAGAGTGTTAGGTGTCGTATAGGTATATCTATACAATTCAATGACTTTAACCCAATGACACAACCATTAATATCAGTCGAAATGTTGATATAAGCACTTTGCTCCACACTTGACAATGGAACACTCCGAGCAAATACATGTTCGTTCCTTTTTAAAGATTGTATGCATCCATGACACGACACTGTGTCGAATTTGAAATACTGTTACTTCATCAAATAAATCACAAAATAATAATAATAAATCATAAAGATCTTCTTGTCCCACCGCTGTTTTTTTATCTGACACTGGCAATGAGTACATGATATGTTACATACAATTTCCTTGCTACTTTCCTTTTTCTTGAATCAATCGGAAATGGATCCAAGTGGCACATTTTGAATTTATGTTGATGACAAAGTTCACTGCAACGTCAGCCATTGTTGTGACTGGTACTATCCAATGCATTTTTTTTTAATCGGATAGTTCTAGATGTAATTATCACTATGTAATATAAAACGACCTGTCTATTGATCTGTGTCGATTAGACAAATATACAAAGATAAAGAGGACGTAAAGCGTTGATATGATAGCACTAGATAAAATGCATACTAAAACACTACACAAATACGTCATTATCGTTACGAGATATACTGTATCGGCGTCACTGTATCACAATGTACCGATAAACTGGTTATCAGTAGTTTCAATAATCGTTGTAGTCAATAGTCCTTCGCTTTAACAATCCACATTTGCATCACATATCAACTTGTCTTTGGCCCAGTATGGGCATTTAACTTTCACAAGGCCGTTATCAAAACAACAACTACCTGTCACCATACATTCCGATAAGCCCTGTGTCGTTTTTTCGCCAAAACGAAAGCAAAATAGAATCGGTCTGAATCAAGCTGGGTTCAAGCTGCAGTCAATAAAATTCTGGCAGTGTCAATATTGCCATCTGGGAAAACAAACATTTTGCTAATTGCTCATTTAGATCATTTTTCATTAGTGTTCTCAGAGCTATTCGATCTAAAGCATAAGTCAACAATTTTTTGTGCAGACTTCCTTTCAGTCTCTGGAAACACTCAGAATACTTGCGTCTGATTTTTTCTTTGTCCAGCTGAACCGCAACTTCTCCAATTGATGGAACCAATGCATTACAGCATTCCCAGCCTCGTTCGTAAAATAACTGAAAACCCACCGAATTGGTAAAATTGGCCCATTGACTTTGAGAATATTTTGTTAAATCCGAGTGTTTTTTTAACACTGATTTCACCTGAAAAAGGCTGGACATCTCCTTCGGACTGAGTGTTAGGTGTCGTATAGGTATATCTATACAATTCAATGACTTTAACCCAATGACACAACCATTAATATCAGTCGAAATGTTGATATAAGCACTTTGCTCCAAACTTGACAATGGAACACTCCGAGCAAATACATGTTCGTTCCTTTTTAGCTCTACTGATCAGAGATCAGCAGAGCTTATGCCGTGGTGCGGCGTCCGTCGTCCGTCTGTCCGTCTGTCCGTAAACTTTTATTTGTAGCGACTTCTCCTCTGAAACTACTGGATGGATATTCATGAAACTTTACAGAAATGTTGCCCATAAAGTCTAGTTGATCCTAGCAAAAATTCATGTTGATGTGAAATCCAAGATGGCCGCCAAAGCTAAAAATAGAGTTTTAAAATACAAGTTTGTAGCGACTTCTTCTTGAAAACTATAAGTGATATTGATATGGGACTTTTTCTAAAATGATCAGCATGACATGATGTTGATCGTAGTCAAAAATCGTTTTGATTCAACGTTAAACATGGCTGCCAGCGGCCATCTTTGTTTACATAGAGTTATATAGTAAAAACTTGTAGCGACTACTTCTCTGAAACTACTTGGTGGATTATCATGAAACTTTACAGGAATGTTGCTCTTGATGTCTAATTGATCCTAGAAAAATTTCAGGTCGGCCGGAAATTCAAGATGGCCGTCACAGCTAAAAATAGATTTTTAAAAAATAAGTTTGTAACGGCTACTTCTTGAAAACTGTAAGTGATATTGATATGGGACTTTTCTAAAATGATCAGCATGACATGATGTAGATCCTTGTGGAAAATTATTTTGATTCGACGTTAAACATGGCTGCCAGTGGCCATCTTTGGTTACATAGAGTTATATAGTAAAAACTTGTAGCGACTACTCCTCTGAAACTACTTGACGGATGTTCATGAAACTTCACAGGAATGTTGCTCTTGATGTCTAGTTGATCCTAGAAAAATTTCAGGTCGGCCGGAAATTCAAGATGGCCGCCACAGCTCAAAATAGATTTAAAATAAATAAGTTTGTAGCGACTACTTCTTCAAAACAATAAGAGATATTGATATGGGACTTTTTCTAAAATGATCAGTATGACATGATGTTGGTCCTTGTCGAAAATCGTTTTGATTTGACGTTAAACATGGCTTTTTGTTTACATAGAGTTATATAATGAAAACTTGTAGCGACTACTTCTCTGAAACTACTTGACGGATGTTCATGAAACTTCACAGGAATGTTGCTCTTAATGTCTTATTGATCTTAGCAAAATTTCAGGTCGGCCGGAAATTCAAGATGGCCGCCACGGTTAAAAATAGATTTTCAAAAAACAAGTCTGTAGCGACTACTTCCTGAAATCAAAATCAATCAGTAGAGCTTCAAGGTCATTGACCTCTTGTTAAAGATTGTATGCATCCATGACACGACACTGTGTCGAATTTGCAATAATGTTACTTCATCAAATAAAAGGATCATAAATCACAAAATAATAATAATAATAAATCATAACGATCTTCTTATCCCACCGCTGTTTTTTATCTGACACTGGCAATGAGTACATGATACAACGTTACATACAATTTCCTTGCTACTTTCCTTTTCTTTGAATCAATCGGAAATGGATCCGAGTGGCACATTTTGATGTTATGTTGATGACAAAGTTCATCTGCAACGTCAGCCATTGTTGTGACTGGTACTATCCAATGCATTCTTTTTTAATCGGATAGTTCTAGATGTAATTATCACTATGTAATATAAAACGACCTGTCTATTGATCTGTGTCGATTAGACAAATATACAAAGATAAAGAGGACTTAAAGCGTTGATGTGATAGCACTAGATAAAATGCATACTAAAACACTACACAAATACGGCATTATCGTAACGGGATATACCATATCGGCGTCACTGTATCACAATGTACCGATAAACTGGTTATCAGTAGTTTCAATAATCGTTGTAGTCAAGTCCTTCGCTTTAACAATCCACATTTGCATCACATATCAACTTGTCTTTGGCGCAGTATGGGCATTTAACTTCCACAAGGCCGTCATCAAAACAACTACCTGTCACCATACTTTCTGGACTTGCTTCCGTGTGTGGGTACTTTGAACTTATGAACAAACCACAACTACTCGCTCCTTCTGTATTATTAGTATAGGCACTCAGGGCATCCTTCCCGCATTGTGGCCTCATTCGAGAACTTCATTCTTGTAACAGTCAACATAGCCTGGTTGGTCAAAGAAGTAACATGGACAGCCTTCATGTTGGATGCAGTTTTCCTTCCGACTCCTTACACTGCCTTTGTTGTCTAGTCAAGAGCTCAATATTTTGTGACTGTTTCTCACTAATTTTCATTGATTCTAATATTGTATCGCACACAAATATTGGAGTTCCTCACATGGTATGTCCATGTACTTTTTATGTTTTAGGTTAATCAGTGTCTTGGGTAGATTTCCGGCTTGTAGGATGGCGGGCACAAAATGGTTCTGGTAGCTTCAAAGCCAGTATTGCTGGTTTTGTCCCGTCTTAAAATTAAAAAGATTCTCCAAAAGCACATCCATTGAATATCTCCTCAGTTGGCTTTGACACGTTATGTAGCTTCATCGCAGACCTTCTAGGAATAACTGTTCCATCGATAGGTTTCTTCTTAGCTTCCACAGACGTGAAATCAGTGTTGCGGATTTCAGAGTATGGGACCTTATTGAAACCAGTATGCCTTCTCCTGTGTAACTGTCTTCGATGCACCAATTCTAGCAGCTGCTTCAAAGTAGAATAGTAAATCTCCATCATGACTGCATGTCTTACCAAATCCTGCCATGCAGTATGTCTTACCCGCCTATCACAAAAATTGCGGCATTTGATTCCAGTGTCAACATGACGAACCCATCCACAAACAAACTGGTTGTACGCTTCCAATAACTTATAAATACACCTTCAATTCGTTTGTAATGATTTACTTACTAGTTCATAAAGTCCATGTTAGTAACTTATGGGAGACATTTCACAAATGGATCAATTCCTCCAATCAGCCCGATGTTCTCTACGTATTGGTCAGAAGTCACCTTATCTAGTCTTATGTACTTACATTGGACGGGTTACGCACACATTTTGACGGTTTAATATTCACTATAACAGTCGCTACTAACAACAACAGATTTTAATAATTCAGTTAGCCACACAAAATGGCCACCGGATGTGACAAATGTGCACCTGCTAGATTCACGGAAATTCAGGCTCTGCTTGGCAACATGATAAAATGTTGGGGGGAATGGGCATCGAGCTGATGGTTCGGGCGCAGTTACAGGTCTCTTCCTTTATGTAGGTATTCTATTTCAGTGTACAGAATCTCTGACTGCTGGGCAGTTTGGTGCATTGGCATAATAGGGGTATCACTGAAGATAGGATTGTAACTGATGTTTTCATCAGGAGACCTTGTAATCGTACAGTTGTCAAGTTCTTTTAGATCCTTGTCTTCTTTTGACCAGTGAATTGATATCGTCTGTATCATGAATGTACTTCTGACATCAGATATTGAAGTGAATATAATAAACGTTAAAAAACAAACAACCTATATTCAGAAATTCAGTCCCTTTTTTATGGTTTCTTTATGAAGTATTTTATGTACATGTATCTGCATTAAAATGCATCTGTTGTGGAATTCCTGTGGTACTGGCTCAAGCCAGTCTAACCTGCCTGTTTGAGATTCAGAGGCTGCCCTAGAGGTAAATAACCTCTCCATGTTGTGGTACATATTGACAGAGATGATCCATTAAGGCTGTAACTACCGTTGTTGAGGAAAGATTCTCTTCCCATACCCCTGAACTTATAAAATACAATTAATACAATAGGCCTATTTGTGAAATGCGTTGGGTTTTTTTCTGCTTTTTACTTTTTTCTGGAAGAGTCGCTGTGGATATTTGGGATGTATTCCACTACATCACAGTCGATCTGGAATGCCCGGAGGTGTTCCTTAAGAATGTGAGCTACAACAACTCCTCAGATTGTCATAATATTGCCTTTATGCTGGAAATAATTCAACAGGCATGTATTGTGCCCTGCCATCTATAGTAGTATCAGCTATTCTATAACTAATTTTACAATGCATGTCTATATCTATATTTATATATATATACTTAACGCCATTAAAAGTGCAAGTTTTTTTATTTTGTGTTTATTTCCGAGATCGATTGTAGTGTTATGTACATGTTAGAAATTATCCACATTCCCTGTAAATCTGGTAACCGATCAATTTCACCTTTGAAAGAAGTAAAATTGGAATTATGCAATCGATCTTGGACTTCAAAAATAAACAAAAAATTAAAAAAACTTGCACTTTTAATGGCGTTGAGTATATATAGAGGGATTGTTTTTTCTAATAAATTATTCTATTCTATTCAATACTGGATTTACCGGACTCTTAGTAAAACCACGACATTGACGGCTACAGGGAGTTGATTGCATTATCGCCACAGCCACCTCTGTATATGTAGTGTGCAGTAGGGATTGAAACACACATCTAACGGTGCAAATATAAATAAAATCAACAGTTGACTATAAAAATAAGTTATGAAATTGCTGAGCAAACATAACTATGTCCAGAACGAGGAGACCAGCACTTGTGTTTGTTGACAGTTCCATTCTCCTTTGGAAAGGCTCTGTTGATTGCCATTAGCCATTTTCCTTTCTAAATCTCTCTTGTGGAATGATATAAAACTAGAGGTCAGGGTTACTCTTTTTGTTGGCAGTATAGCCATGAACACAACAGCTTCAAAAACATTTTACCCCCAAACAAATATCGCGGTGCCCATAACAATATTTTTCACACATTTTTGATCGAAACTGGTTCTTCTATATGCCTTAGACCAACGAACACATTTTCAGTGTCATCTTTTAAATGCAGAAATCTCAAAAAGAACACTCCTGGTCTGTGGGCTTACTTAAATTGCTATTACATGTCCCTGGATGTCAACCTTCCAGACATCTCCACCACATCTATGGCTTGACGTGTTTGAAGGCCATTCTATTCAGGCCCACGAAGATACCAACATCTGAAGTATGTACCCTTGCTGTAACACTCGCATGACTGGTGTGGTAGCAGTTCTTTTTCATCTTTAAGACTTTAGTGACTACAGATTCTTTCCCCATGTGCTTTCAAGTTCAACCTTTCCTGTAACTACATTTGGATGCACTATACTTCTCTGCTGCTTTTCTAACATCCCATGTTTAACTTCATTTATTGCCAACTACTTTCCTAACTGATATCCCATGTTTAACGTCATTTATTGCCAACTATTCTTTTCTAACTGATATCCCATGTTTAATATCATTTATTGCCAACTATACTTTTCTAACTGATATCCCATGTTTAATATCATTTATTGCCAACTATACTGTTCTAACTGATATCTGATGTTTAACTTCATTTATTGCCAACTATACTTTTCTAACTGATATCCCATGTTTAACGTCATTTATTGCCAACTATTCTTTTCTAACTGATATCCCATGTTTATTATCATTTATTGCCAACTGCATGTTCATAGATGATTCTTTATATAAAATGGCTTGTGGGGTGCAATAAAGCCATGACTTATTTCTCGTAATACACTAGTGTATTACAGATGCAAATGAGGTCCGAATCACTGTGTTTGTAGACAGTAGAACATTTAATCCCAATTGCTTGCATGAACATTAAAATGAAACTATCGCGTCGTAGGTGTGTTATTTGATAAACAGAATCTTACATTGTGACTGTGTATTATGACTTTAATAAACTCGTTGGATAAAAATATAGGATACTCGGCAAGAGCCTCGTATCCTATCATTTTATCCAACTTGTCTATTAAATTCAATAGTACAGTCACTCATGTAAGATCCTCAATGTCATATTTTGCTGTAAAAAAAAAAGAAGATAAAACAACATTTTTATTTAAAAATTGAAAAAAACTTTAAAAAAATAAGCATATAGATAACTCTTCCTGCACTACAGGTTTGTTTTTCCGCAAGTCATGATGATGTTATCTTGCATACCGGATAAGGCTATCCACATTTTACATGGAGGATGGAAAGTCTTATCTTTATGGGTAAAGATAAAAGTCGGGCGCGCACCAACATCCGGTATGCAGGAAAACGTGCAAAACATTAGCAGCTGGCGGCGTCAATGCACAACTTGTCTCCGATATGCAAGAAAAAGAATCTATCATGGGTATTTGGTTCAGATAGGAAATTCCAATCCTTGGTTTAAGTGTTTTAATCGGAACCTCAGTTCCTCGGCACCGACTCGGTTCCGATAAAAACAAGTACCTCGGGCTGGAATTTCCTATCTTCACCGGGTACCCATGATACCGGTAGATTCGTATATTCTTACATACCCTTTTACTACAACATTCTATCATTTCATCCTGTGTTCCTTTCTCTTACTATGGACACTTGTGTAGGATGATAAACCGAGATCATACAGAATGTCTAATCACTGAAAAAAGAATAGTTGTAAGGTTTAAAATGATCTACATTGGACTTAATTTTAAAACATTACCAGCACTGCACTATAGTCATTGATTTAATAGTTCCTTAAATAAATTAAGGATACTCATAAATGAGATAAATGGGCTGCCATCTTTGTGTTGTTTTGTTGGAACATGTTCCCGTCCCATCTAGGTCGATTGCTAGTAGGATGTTACCTGACATGGTGCGGCTAAAGATTTAAGCTAAATGGAGCGCCATTATAATCATACAAGATTTGTACTGTGTCAGGATTTCTTGTTCTGGACTGAGGGTCCTCATCTCCATATCATCTGACTTTCGAATCGACTGTGGTAAAATGGAAGTTTTTTACTTGATACTTCCAAAGCCAAATCTGAAATTGAAAAAATCCTCTGGGGTAATTTTCTTGACAGCATATGGATTTGTTGGTCTTGCAGTTTGAATCGGTCTCATTGTGTGTGTGATCCCTTTCCAGAAACTTGTGTGTAATGATTTAAAAACTGAATACTTTCAACGAATGCCAGAGCATGCAAGCAATGAATGTATTTCTATTTTGTCCTGAACAATTGTCAGAATATAGAATAACTGTCTAGATGCCCTGGTTTGCTACAGTTCTCAGGCAACTTAAAAAACCAACAAAAGTCCCACATGCAACCCTATGGCTATAGTTTTGTTCCACAAGTATGAATAACCATCGTCCAAGCGCATATACTGCCAGGTTGTAGTTATTCAATTTTCAGGAATAATACAAACAAGACTGATTTGAATGAGGTGTACTGAGAACTTATAGGTCAAAGCATGCTCACTTGAGGGTTTAGCTATTATCAGTTTCTTTTTGTTCTCGAGCTGTCTTTATTTTTTAAACGTCTCGGATATAAATATTTATTTTCTTGGCATTTGTCTGAATTGTTATATTATGAACGGAAGTTGCAATGATACTCGACAAAAGAATCGGGCTCTGACGGTGTCACGGTAGTATGTATATATGTAGTATGGTATACGGTGACAATACCAAACCCGATACACACTTTTCCGGCGTGTTTTATGGACTAAACCTTAAATACCACACGTGCAGGCATAAAACTTACCAAAGAGAATATCTCGTCAAGCTAGGCAATTTGTGTATACGACTATCCGTTTCAGCAGACATATTTTTATTGATTGTTTATCTTTCGAAATATCTCTCGCTGTGTTGTTACATATTTGGAAACTTAACCCAGCCCTACTCACTTTACCCAGCCCTACTCACGGTAAACAGATATTAGCCCCTAGGACAATAGCCCCTAAGCTCAAATTTGCATAAGCGGACAATAGCCCCTTAATCATTTTGCATATGCGGACAAAAGCCCCTTCGCACTAGGACATTATCCCCTTCACTCTAGGACAATAGCCCCTTCATGGTTTTGTTAAGGAGGACAATATCCCCTTCCCTAGAACTTGTAAGTAATTAGGAATTGTTGAGATTATTGAAGAGCACCAATATTTATTCCTTCTTCATCTTTCTTCAAAACTTAATAAATAGATAGAAGTTGGGATTGACAATTTTATTGATAATAAGTGTTTAATGTATTCCTTTAGATTTCTTCAAAACTTAATATAAATATATAAAATAGATAGAATTTTGGATTGACATTTTGCATGAACAATGCCTAAATACAAATACTTTTAACAAGTATTTCATAAAAAAGGAACATCAAAGAAGTTTGGATTGACAGTTTTTATTGATAATTTTATTGATAATTAGTTTAAAGTTTGTATTGATAATTTTTGTGATAATTAGTGTTAATTGATAATGAATAAATTGGTATTTTATATAATTGTGTTTTTAACAAATTTGTAAAGGTAAGCTTTAATTATGGACACTGTATACTCATTTTCCAAACTGCTATGCCAAAGCATATATATAATGTTGGGAATATGAAAGTTCCATCATTACATTCTGTAAAATGAAATTCATGACAATTCCAATTCATCCAGCCATTTAAAGTGTTAATTATAGCCAATTAGTCAATTGATACAATAATTCTATTTAGTGTTTAACTTGTTTGTTAACGGTCAACACCTAACATGTGAAAGTATTGGGAAATATGCTTGAAATGTATTTTAAAGTGTATTTATGGAAATTATTGTTATTGTCTTTGTGTAATAATATTAGAAATATATGCATGTACATGTGTTCAATAAAATTAAAAAAGGTTCTGAATTCCTGGAATTCATATCTTTATTAATTCCCAATGCTTCTTATTTTTAGCTCACCTGAGCCGAAGGCTCAAAGGTGAGCTATTGGGATCACTGTTCGTCCGTCGTCCGTCGTCGTCGTTAACTTTTGCTTCAAACGACTTCTCCTCAGAAACCGCGTGGCCAATTTTGACCAAACTTCACGTGGATGATCCTTAGATGAATGCTTTTTAGATTTGTTAAAATTAGGTCAGCACGACATCCAAGATGGCCGCCATTACCATATATGGTCGAAACCTTAAAAAATCTTCTTCTCAAGAACCGCTGGACAGATTTCAACAGTTTTACTTTTAAAATGACCGCAAACGCCTAGACTATCAAGTTTGTTCAAATGAAGTCCCTGGGGTGAAAAATGGCCATGCCCCGGGGGTCCAAAGTTTGTTTATTGAGATTTTGCCTGTTTTTCATAGAGACACATAGGAAAAAACTTTTAAAAAATCTTCTTCTCTGAAACCACAAGGCACAGAGGTCTCATGTATTACATGTAGCATCAGCTTATGGTCCTTTACTAAGTTTGTTCAAATGGTGACCCTGGGGTCAAATTTGTCCCCATCCCGGGGGTCACAGTTTTACATAGAATTATATAGGTGGGGGGGGGGGGAAAAATCTTCTTCTCGGAAACTACAAGAGCCAGAGGTTTGATATTTTGCACATTTGGCCCCTCCCCAAGGGTCACATGTTTTACATAGACATGTATAGGGAAAAACTTAAAAAATCTTCTCTGAAACTGCAAGAGCCAGATGTTTAATATTTTGCATTTGCTATAAGCTTATGGTCCTCTACCAAGTTTGTTCAAATGGTGACCCAGGGGTCACACTTGGCCCTGCCCCGGCGGTCACAGTGTTACATAGGCTTGTATAGGGAAAAACTGAAAAAAATCTTCTTCTCTGGAACCACATGGCACAGAGCTCTCATGTATTACATGTAGCATCAGCTTATGGTCCTCTACTTAGTTTGTTCAAATGGTGACCTTGGGGTCAAATTTGTCCCCGCCCCGGGGGTCACAGTTTTACATAGACTTATATAGGATTTTTTTTTTAAAAACTTCTCGGAAACTACAAGAGCCAGAGGTTTGATATTTTGCATTTACTATACTCTCATGGTCCTTTACCAAGTTTGTTCAAATGGTGACCCTGGGTTCACATTTGGCCCCGCCCCAGGGGTCACGTTTTACATAGACTTGTATAGGGAAAAACTTAAAAAATCTTCTTCTCTAAAAGCACAAAGCACACAGCTCTCATATATTACATGTAGCCCTGGGGTCACATTTGGCTCTGCCCAAGGTGTTACTCTCTAGCACCTTCATTTTGTATTTGATCTTTACGAAACTTTGTCAGGGTCTTAAACCGTCTATATCAATGTTGTTATACACAACAGAGCCCACATTTCTTGAACAATCTTAACCAAACTTGCACAGATTGTATATGACCATAAGATTTCGAAGAAGTTCGATAATGTGCCAGTACTCAGGTGATCACTTTAGGGCCATCTTGGCCCTCTTGTATTGGTTCAGATTTACTCAGGTGAGCGATATAGGGCCATCATGGCCCTCTTGTTATTAATGGAATGTTGTTTATAAAAAACATATTCATGCAAATAAAATTTCAACACCATATACAGACTGATTATTTCTTGCTTTCAAAAAAACATTATTAAGGGGCTAATGTCCTATGTTGAAGGGGCTTTTGTCCGCATGCGCAATATCAAGAAGGGGCTTTTGTCCGCCTGTGCAAAATCATGAAGGGGATAATGTCCTAGGGTGAAGGGGCTATTGTCCGCATGTGCAATATCATCAAGGGGCTATTGTCCGCTTATGCAAATTTGAGCTTAGGGGCTAATGTCCTAGGGGCTAATGTCCGTTTACCGTGAGTAGGGCTGGGTTAAGTGGGTAGGGCTGGGTTAAGATTCCAAATAGGGAAGGACACCGCGCGAGATATTTGGAATGGTAAACATTCAACAAAAAGCCACGTCCCTGGCTACATACATGTTTGTCTGTTTGTTTTTAAGGTGTTTTACGTCATTTTCAACACATTTCAGGTTATATATGACGGTCGATTTTTTTTTGTGGTGGAGGTAGACCACCCACTTTTCCTGGGTAGAACCAGTACTGTACACTTCCCGCCATCCGTAAGAATCAACACTTCCTCACTTACATTTCGAGCTCCCAGTGGGATTCGAACCCGCAGCGGTGAGAGGCGAGAAGGTTTACAACCCAACGTCGTTAACCAATCGGCCACGGAGATGCTTTGGTTACAATTCTGAACCTCCGGTGTGATTTCCCAAGCTCACATGGATACTCATAATGGATTCTTTTATTCTTTATGAATAAGGTATCCTAATTCTTCATATGTATTGCATTGAAAAACTTTTTGTATATATGTGTATTGAAATGAAATTTTATGCATTTTTGTTGTTACTGTATTGAAATAAAATAATAATATAAAATAAATATATATTTCTTTATCTGAGCAGTCATTATTTCTTTAAAATGCATATTACGTCTGCTCATGAATGCAGGCAAAACCATAATTACCATTAAATATAATTTAAAGATATATATATTAGTGTCTGATTTTTAGCCAGTAAACGATGGTGCTCGTCTATCACAGTCATCTGTTTTTGTGTCACCTGTGTAGCATGGCAGAACTTAGGGATCACTTTGTCCGTCATTAAACACACTGACATGGAAGCTAACCTTGGCCATAACTTGAAAGTATTTGACCTATGTCCATGAAACTTTGCACACATCTTCATCTTGTCCAATAACTCTTTGTCTTTCATTTTGGCCGAGTTATGCCCCTTAAATATTTATTTTTCACATAAGGATTGCTTACATTCCAATTCCTTCAAACCTTGTATGTCTTAGTATATTCTAGGTTGCTCACATGCAGGTTCCAACATTATGGCCCTTATATGCGATGGACATATACTCCTCAAAATAATGTAAGGATCATCCCTACACTTAGGGATCACCTTGTAAGGCGGGGCATCCCTACACTTAGGGATCACCTTGTAAGGCGGGGCATCCCTACACTTAGGGATCACCTTGTAAGGCGGGGCATACCTACACTTAGGGATCACCTTGCAGGGCGGGGCATACCTACACTTAGGGATCACCTTGTAAGGCGGGGCATCCCTACACTTAGGGATCACCTTGTAAGGCGGGGCATCCCTACACTTAGGGATCACCTTGTAAGGCGGGGCATACCTACACTTAGGGATCACCTTGTAAGGCGGGGCATACCTACACTTAGGGATCACCTTGTAAGGCGAGGCATCCCTACACTTAGGGATCACCTTGTAAGGCGGGGCATACCTACACTTGGGGATCACCTTGTAAGGCGGGGCATACCTACACTTGGGGATCACCTTGTAAGGCGGGGCATACCTACACTTAGGGATCACCTTGTAAGGCGAGGCATCCCTACACTTAGGGATCACCTTGTAAGGCGGGGCATCCCTACACTTAGGGATCACCTTGTAAGGCGGGGCATCCTTACACTTATGGGTCACCTTGCAAGGCGGGGCATCCCTACACTTAGGGATCATCTTGCAAGGCGGGGCATCCCTACACTTAGGGATCACCTTGTAAGGCGTGTAAGGCGGGGCATCACTACACTTAGGGATCGCCTTGTAAGACGGGGCATACCTACACTTAGGGATCACCTTATAAGGCGGGGCATCCCTACACTTAGGGATCACCTTGTAAGGCGGGGCATCCCTACACTTAGGGATCACCTTGTTAGGCGGGGCATCCCTACACTTATGGATCACCTTGTAAGGCGAGGCATCCCTACACTTATGGATCACCTTGTAAGGCGGGGCATCCCTACACTTATGGATCACCTTGTAAGGCGGGGCATCCCTACACTTATGGGTCACCTTGCAAGGCGGGGCATCCCTACACTTAGGGATCATCTTGCAAGGCGGGGCATCCCTACACTTAGGGATCACCTTGTAAGGCGTGTAAGGCGGGGCATCACTACACTTATAGATCGCCTTGTAAGGCGTGTAAGGCGGGGCATCCCTACACTTAGGGATCACCTTATAAGGCGAGGCAGCGTTTGGAGTCGCACTAAAACTGCTGCATAACTTGCAACATAACTAGACGATGGGAAACGATGGACCGGACATGAACATTTCACCAAAGGGCAATACCTCTGTCAAACATGTTTCGTATCTGTTCATTGTCTAAGGTCTTATTGAAACAAACCTTCATATTGAATTTAGTGAAAATCTAACTAGTTACTGATGTTGTTGTGTTCACAAGCTCAAATCACTCATTTTGCCATAATCAAGGGCAATTACTCTGTAATGCATGCATCCATTCTCCTCATCCAAAATCTTACTGTAACTTTCAAATCAAATTTGGTGAAATTCTAACACATTTCACAAGCTAAAATGTTTGTTTTTTCAATAATCTGCACATGTATCGGTGTTGCCCAGTGGTGAATTTTCAGTTTAAACAATTCTTGAAAAGGTCTTTGCCATTTTGTTTCAATCCATTTATTATTGTATGTAACATTAATTGTATATCACATTATCTTTGAAATAAAATGTTTAAACCAAACAAGCCTTCAGAAAATATAGATGAGGTGACCATCTTGGGGTTTTGAAGAAGTTAAATTTCATTCAAGAACAAGTATAGTCGTGAAGAGAAATGCGTTTGTGCAGTTTCCTGAAAATCCAGCGGTGGTATTGGACAAGTAGTGAGAAAAGAAAATGATACATCGGTAGAATGTATAAAGTGTAACATACTTATTTTAACGCCCCGTGTGGTTCCCGGGGGCCCCGTTTGGTCACGGGGCAAAGAATAGGGCCACTGCAGATCCCTTTGGAAAGGGTAGGCAGAGGGGTAGAATCAACCCAAATTCTTGTTCATTTTATCATTTCTTGTTCATGTTCATTAAAGGTCTTCATCATGATCCCTGCATTGTTCAGGTGCCATCTCGCTCACATCAAAAGAGCAGTGGCAGAAAAACAATAAACATGGCTACAGCGTAAATGGAGTGTCTCTAATAGAATTTGGAGCAACTCTGCAATTCAGGATGAGGTTTTAGGCCCATTTTCCATATTTTATCTCGATGTACATGGAGGATGAGCCTGGCATGTTCATGCCCGTTAGGCGCCATATAACCTTTCATGTGTTGGTGCGCCTTAAAACCCAATTCAATTAAATATTTAGCAATTATTCAGTCACCTCACGACGATGGCTCCTTGTACCAGTGAGCTCAATACTCCTGTGTATACGGCTGCCACACTGGAACACCAATATGATTCTCCACCCAGTCACACGGGGTTGACCAGTCCTTTTATGCTAAACGTAGAAGCAAGGGAACAAGTAGTACCATTTTTTGATGTGCTCGATAATGGTGAGTAGTGTCCACTAGGATGGGTGCATCTCACTATGAGTAGTGTTCACTAGGATGGGTGCATCTCACTATGAGTAGTGTTCACTAGGGTGGTTGCATCTCACTATGAGTAGTGTTCACTAGGGTGGGTGCATCTCACTATGAGTAGTGTTCACTAGGATGGGTGCATCTCACTACGAGTAGTGTTCACTAGGGTGGATGCATCTCACTATGAGTAGTGTTCACTATGGTGGGTGCATCTCACTATGAGTAGTGTTCACTAGGGTGGGTGCATCTCACTATGAGTAGTGTTCACTTGGGTGGGTGCATCTCACTACGAGTAGTGTTCACTAGGGTGGGTGCATCTCACTATGAGTAGTGTTCACTAGGGTGGGTGCATCTCACTACGAGTAGTGTTCACTAGGGTGGGTGCATCTCACTACGAGTAGTGTTCACTAGGGTGGGTGCATCTCACTACGAGTAGTGTTCACTAGGGTGGGTGCATCTAACTATGAGTAGTGTTCACTAGGATGGATGCATCTCACTATGAGTAGTGTTCACTAGGGTGGGTGCATCTCACTATAAGTAGTGTTCACTAGGATGGATGTATCTCACTACGAGTAGTGTTCACTAGGATGGATGCATCTCACTATGAGTAGTGTTCACTAGGATGGGTGCATCTCACTATGAGTAGTGTTCACTAGGGTGGGTGCATCTCACTACGAGTAGTGTTCACTAGGATGGATGCATCTCACTACGAGTAGTGTTCACTAGGATGGATGCATCTCACTATGAGTAGTGTTCACTAGGATGGGTGCATCTCACTACGAGTAGCGTTCACTAGGATGGGTGCATCTCACTACGAGTAGTGTTCACTAGGGTGGGTGCATCTCACTACGAGTAGTGTTCACTAGGGTGGGTACATCTCACTATGAGTAGTGTTCACTAGGATGGGTGCATCTCACGATGAATAGTGTTCACTAGGGTGGGTGCATCTCACTACGAGTAGTGTTCACTAGGATGGGTGCATCTCACTACGAGTAGTGTTCACTAGGGTGGGTGCATCTCACTATGAGTAGTGTTCACTATGGTGGGTGCATCTCACTACGAGTAGTGTTCACTAGGGTGGGTGCATCTCACTATGAGTAGTGTTCACTAGGGTGGGTGCATCTCACAACGAGTAGTGTTCACTAGGGTGGGTGCATCTCATTACGAGTAGTGTTCACTAGGGTGGGTACATCTCATTCTTGGGTGAGTAGTGTTCACTAGGGTGGGTACATCTCATTCTTGGGTGAGTAGTGTTCACTAGGGTGAGTACATCTCATTCTTGGGTGAGTAGTGTTCATTGGGATGGTGTTCACTAGGGTGAGTACATCTCACTACAGCTCACTCTGGGGTGAGTAGTGGTCACTAAGTCGTTGGTGTTTCCTAGCCGGAGATTGAACCCACAAAGCAGACACTACCACTAAGGCATTGCAGCAGTTGAGTTTAAGATTTGATTGTGTGTAACAAGAAAATCACTAAAAGCGATGGATGCTCCCCGAAATGTATCCTCAGCAAATGTATGGCTGTGTCTCACTCAGCAGTATTCCACACAAGAACAGTGTACAATTACAAAGGGCAATAACTCCATATTTCAATGAATATAAATATATGGTTATTGTGCTCTGCACTTTCTCTCATCATCGTGTTTCGTTGCAGTCCCATTAGTAGTCATCGAGTTATGCTTCAGACAAGAATTACAAGTATAGAACTAAGGGCAATAAATCTATTTTGAATCAAGATAGAGTTATGGTGCTTGCACACCACTTCCTCTCATTGCCCTCTATCATTGTGTGAAGTTTCATTGCGTAGTATGTATATCTGGAAATATATATCTGGAGAGATGGACAAAGCGGCATCTGTATGTTCTCCCTTTGGGGAGCATAAAAATCTTTGATCTGGTATACTGTGTGAAAAATATTTCTGGTACGATACATTGATACATTGAACAAGGAAAGTCGCTTATGATGGAAATAAAAGTAGAAGCAGAAAAATCACCACCACTAGAAAAGGTCAATCAAAGAAATCAGTCACCACTGCTTTGTAGCAGTTTGTAGCAGTAGGTAAGAAACAAAGTATGTGGGACAGAAAAATCATCACCACTAGACAAGGTCAAAGAAATCAATAACCATTGCTTTGTAGCAGTAGGTAAAAAACAAAGGATGTGGAGTAGAAAAATCACCACCGCTAGACAATGTCAATCAGAGAAATCAATAACCATTGCTTTGTAGCATTAGGTAAGAAACAAAGGATGTGGAGCAGAAAAATCACCACCACTAGACAAGGTCAGTCAAAGAAATCAATAACAATTGCTTTGAAGCAGTAGGTAAAAAACAAAGGATGTAGAGCAGAAAAATCACCACCACTAGACAAGGTCAATCAAAGAAATCAGTCCCCACTGCTACAAAGGTAAGAAACAAAGAATGTTGGACAGAAAAATCACCTCCACTAGACAAGGTCAGTCAAAGAAAACAGTCACCACTGCTACAAAGGTAAGAAACAAGGATGTTGGACAGAAAAATCACCACCACTAGACAAGGTCAATCAAAGAAATCAGTCACCACTGCTTTGTAGCAGTTTGTAGCAGTAGGTAAGAAACAAAGTATGTGGGACAGAAAAATCATCACCACTAGACAAGGTCAATCAAAGAAATCAATAACCATTGCTTTGTAGCAGTAGGTCAGAAACGAAGGATGTGGTGCAGAAAAATCACCACCCCCAGACAAGGTCAATCAAAGAAATCAGTCACCACTGCTTTGTAGCAGTAGGTAAAAACAAAAGATGTGGAGCAGAAAAATCACCACCACCAGACAAGGTCAATCAGCCATCACTGCTTTGTAACATTGCATGATTCAGCACCAATTACCAAGTATGATGAAGCAAGCTGCCAGACACGGTCACATGGAGCTAATTACAAATCAATAACCATCTCAATGGGGGAATGCCTCGGGTTGCATCAATTGGAAACAAAGTTCACTGATAACTGTAACAGCTTCCAGTATTACATTAGGATTGCAAAGAATTTATACACACAGTGAACGAACAAGGATCTCAATGAGGACCTCAAAATCGCATGAAGATGGAGGTTTTTTTCATCTGAAATACCTTTTAAAATCATTTTCGAATCAGCTTAATATTTTCCAAATAATAATCAAAAAATCATTTTTCAACTTGATGCATGCAGAGACTGCCACACTGTACAAGCATGAGTCTCTATCATCCCTGTCAGCAGCATCATAAGCAGCAAGTTACCACATCAGCCATCTTCATTCAAGAACTTGACAACTGTAATGGCATTATTAGTGGACTGGAATGTTTGTCCGGACTTGCCACCTTGGTCTGCAGCCCATCAAGCTATGAATTATGCATTTATTGATCGGAATATAAAAGCAGATCTCCATTATATGCCTACCCAATCAATATCTAATTGTTATGATGTAAGCATCCAGTCAACAGTGAACCCACAAAGTCAATAATGTCTGCATGTTACATTATACAAGCAGACGTTTTAGATGACAATAACATTATTGGGTATTTCTGAATTTTCAATTTTTTTGGTATAAAATGTTCCGAAGGAATACAGAAACACCAAACAGTTTCTATAATGCTGTGTGTATTGAAATTTTAAACTTTAATCTTATTGAAACAAGAGGTCAATGACCTTGAAGCTCTACTGATAGTTTTTTTGATAGCTAGATCAGCATTCCTGTGATTCATGAAAATCCGTCAAGTAGTTTCAGAGGAGTAGTCACTACAAGTTTTCATTATATAACTCTATGTAAACAAAGATGGCCGCTGGCGGCCATGTTTAACATACCATACTGATCATTTTAGAAAAAGTCCCATATCAATATCACTTATAGTTTTCAAGAAGTAGTCGCTACAAACTTGCATTTTGAACATCTATTTTTAGCCATGATGGCCATCTTGAATTTTCGGCCGACCTGAAATTTTGCTAAGATCAATTAGACATCAGGAGCAACATTCCTGTGAAGATTCATAAAATCCGTCAAGTAGTTTCAGAGGAGTAGTCGCTACAAGTATTTACTACATAACTCTATGTAAACAAAGATGGCCACTGACAGCCATGTTTAACATCGAATCAAAACGATTTTCGACAAGGACCAACATCATGTCATGCTGATCATTTTAGAAAAAGTCCCATATCAATATCACTTATAGTTTTCAAGAAGTAGTCGCTACAAACTTGAAAATATATTTTTAGCCGTGGCGGCCATCTTGAATTTCCGGCCGAACTGAAATTTTGCTAGGATCAATTAGACATAAAGAGCAACATTCCTGTGAAGTTTCATGAAATCCGTCAAGTAGTTTCAGAGTCGTAGTCGCTACAGGTTTTCATTATATAACTCTATGTAAACAAAGATGGCCGCTGGCGGCCATGTTTAACGTCGCATCAAAATTATTTTCGACAAGGATCAACATCATACCATACTGATCATTTTAGAAAAAGTTCCATATCAATATCACTTACAGTTTTCAAGAAGTACTCGCTAAAAACTTGTTGTTTTTTTTAATATATTTTTAGCTGTGGTGGCCATCTTGAATTTTCGACCAACCTGAAATGTTGCTAGGATCATTTAGACGTCAGGAGCAACATTCCTGTGAAGTTTCATGGAAATCCGATGAGTAGTTTCAGAGGAGTAGTCGCTACAAGTTTTTACTAAATAACTATGTAAACAAAGACGGCCGCTGGCAGCCATGTTTAACGTCGAATCAAAACGATTTTCAATAAGGACCAACATCATGTCATGTTGATCATTTTAAAAAAAGGCCCATAACAATATCACTTAGAGTTTTCAAGAAGTAGTCGCTACAAACTTGAAAATATATTTTTAGCCGTGGCGGCCATCTTGAATTTCCGGCCGACCTGACATTTTCCTAGGATCAATTAGACATAAAGAGCAACATTCCTGTGAAGTTTCATGAAAATCCGTCAAGTAGTTTCAGAGGAGTAGTCGCTACAGGTTTTCATTATATAAAGATATGTAAACAAAGATGGCCGCTGGCGGCCATGTTTAACGTCGCATCAAAATAGTTTTCGACAAGGATCAACATCATACCATACTGATCATTTTAGAAAAAGTCCCATATCAATATCACTTACAGTTTTCAAGAAGTACTCGCTACAAACTTGTTTTTTGAAAATCTATTTTTAGCTGTGGTGGCCATTTTGAATTTCCGACCAATCTGAAACGTTGCTAGGTTCATTAAGACATCAAGAGCAACATTCCTGTGAAGTTTTATTGAAATCCGTTGAGTAGTTTCAGAGGAGTAGTCGCTACAAGTTTTTACTAAATAACTATGTAAACAAAGACGGCCGCTGGCAGCCATGTTTAACGTCGAATCAAAACGATTTTCAACAAGGACCAACATCATGTCATGTTGATCATTTTAGAAAAAGTCCCATATCAATATCACTTAGAGTTTTCAAGAAGTAGTCGCTACAAACTTGTTTTTTAAAATCTATTTTTAGATTTGGCAGCCATCTTGGATTTCACATCAACATGATTTTTTGCTAGGATCAACTAGACTTCATGGGCAACATTTCTGTGAAGTTTCATGAAAATCCATTCAGTAGTTTCAGAGGAGTAATCGCTACAAAAAAAAGTTTACGGACGGACAGACAGACGGACGGACGACGGACACCGCACCACGGCATAAGCTCTACTGATCTGCTGATCTCTGATCAGTAGAGCTAATAAAAAATGGATGGTCCTTTACTTATCTTGAGGTGTAGATGTACATAGTTCCACAATCTACTAATAAATAACATAACGAAACTCTATAGGCACAATATTAATGGCTTCAACCGGCGGCACGATTTACCCAAATATACTCAAATATACCCAAATACATCGAATTACCCAAATACAGCCCAAATACACCCTATCCAATGATTTTTCCGTCATGTTAATTCTAAATTGTGTATACGGATCTATACGAGTACAGTTAAATCTAAACAAAAGTCAGTGTCCACTTTCTTTTGCAACTGAGTATATCAAACAGAAGATTTGGCTTTGCTGAGCCAGTTCATTAGCGTGAAAGGGAGATAACGAGTAAACAAATCAAAAATATCGATAATCTGCTTCACTGCGCATATCCTGTGTATACCAGACAAGTGATAGCGAAACGTCGATTTTCAATAGGATTTCCCATTCAGTCGGTAAATCGCATGTATCGTATATTTAAACACGGTGGAGCAGTCTCGTGTTATCTCCCTTACATGTTTGTAAGCCATGCCTTTACAGTTCAGAGGAGAAGAGTTTTGAAGATATCATTATACCCTTGACTCCCGGGTCACCATTATTCTAGACTGCTGCCCAGTCACATACCCCACCCCTGCCCCACCCAATCACCACTCGAAACTTTTTTTTTTTTTTTTTTTTTACATATTTCTGTGTTTTGCTCATTTCTTACACATATAGCTCCCTCCTCCTCCTGTCCCTCTCCACACCCACCCCCACCCTGATTTTTTAAAACATGTTTCTGTGTTGTTTAGGTCATTTCTTACACATATAGCTATGTGCACTCCCCCCACGTATTCCTGTGTTGTTTTGGTAATTTCTTACACATATAGCTATGTAACCCCGTCCCCCACCCACAACTTCGACCCTAACTCCCCACTCGAGAAAACCAGATTTTTTAAAATATTTTACATATTCTGTGTTGTTTTGAACATTTCTTACACATATAGCTATGTAACCCCCTCCCCCCACCACCCCACACCCCACCCCTTCCCCCCACCCCTAATGTCAAAACCGGATTATTTTTTTACATATTTATTATATATGTGTAAGAAATGAGCAAAACAACACAGAAATATGTAAAAAAAAAAAAAAAAAAAAGTGGATGGGCAGCAGTCTACAATAATGGCTACCCGGAGAGTCAAGTGATTTTATATAAAGTTATCTTCAAAACTCTTCTCCTCTAAAACTGTAAAAGCATCATATTACGGCGGCTTACAAACATGTAAGGGAGATAACACGAGACTGCTCCACCGCGTTTAAATATACGATACATACGATTTACCGACTGAATGGGAAATCCTATTCATAATTTTCCATTGCAGAGATGTTGAGATTTTATCTTATTTTCAGTAGGTGATAAAATGTGTGTTACTCGGTTTTTATCCTTAGGTTCTATAGTAAAATAAAAATCTTTAGCAGAGAAAAAAGAGGATAATTTTTAAGATTTTAATTTTGAAAGATACATATATTGAATCAGTTTGCATGAATGTGCATGAACTATGCAGGATTTTAAAAGCATCACACTGTAGATACCTTAATTATAGCACTAAACTTGGTTGAACAACAAGGATAAAGACCGAGTTTATCACCTACCAGAATGTATTTGTATGTTTTATTTCTGGTCACTGATTGGTCAGATTTGTTTGATGATGCTCTATCAAAATTGTGAATTGAAAATCGACGTTTCGCTATCGCTTGATTGGTATACACAGGATATGCGCAGTGAAGCAGATTATCGATATTTTTGATTTGTTTACTCGTTGTCTCCCTTTCACGCTAAATAAGCCAAATCTTCTGTTTGATATACTTAGTTGCAAAAGAAAGTGGACATTGACTTTTGTTTAGATTTAACTGTACTCGTATACATAATTTAGAATTAACTTGACGAAAAAATAATTGGATAGGATGTATTTGGGATGTATTTGGGTAATTCGATGTATTTGGGTATATTTGAGTATATTTGGGTAAATCGTGCCGCCGGTTGGTCTGGCTGGTTGAAGCCATTTATATTGTGCCTATAGAGCTTCGCTATGTTATATACATGTATATTCATCATTAGTAGATTGTGGAACTATGTACATATACACCTCAAGATAAGTAAAGGACCATCCATTTTTTATTAGCTCTACTGATCAGAGATCAGCAGAGCTTATGCCGTGGTGCGGTGTCCGTCGTCCGTCCGTCTGTCTGTCCGCCCGTAAACTTTTTTTTTGTAGCGACTACTCCTCTGAAACTACTGAATGGATTTTCATGAAATTTTACAGAAATGTTGCCCATGAAGTCGAGTTGATCCTAGCGAAAATGCATGTTGATGTGAAATCCAAGATGGCCACCAAATCTAAAATTAGATTTTTAAAAAACAAGTTTGTAGCGACTACTTCTTGAAAACTATAAGTGATATTGATATGGGACTTTTTCTAAAATGATCAGCATGACATGATGTTGGTCCTTGTCGAAAATCGTTTTGATTCGAATATAAACATGGCTGTCAGCGGCCATTTTTGTTTACATAGAGTTATGTAGTAAAAACTTGTAGCGACTACTCCTCCGTAACTACTTGACGGATTTTCATGAAACTTCACAGGAATGTTGCTCCTGATGTCTAACTGATCCTAGCAAAATTTCAGGTCGGCCGGAAATTCAGGATGGCCATCATGGCTAAAATTAGATTTTCAAAATACAAGTTTGTAGCGACTACTTCTTGAAAACTATAAGTGATATTGATATGGGACTTTTTCTAAAATGATCAGTATGACATGATGTTGATCCTTGTCAAAAATTGTTTTGATTTGATATTAAACATGGCTGCCAGCGACCATCTTTGTTTACTTAGAGTTATATAATGAAAACTTGTAGCGACTACTCCTCTGAAACTTCTTGACGGATGTTCATGAAACTTCACAGGAATGCTGATCTAGCTATCAAAAAACCTATCAGTAGAGCTTCAAGGTCATTGACCTCTTGTTTCAATAAGATTAAAGTTTAAAGTTTCAATACACACAGCATTCCAAAAATAGAAACTGTTTCGTGTTTCTGTATATTTCTTAGGAACATTTTATACCAAAAAAAATTGAAAAAATTGAAAATTCAGAAACACCCAAAAATGTTATTTCATATTATTTTCATGACTATTGATTCCTTAACAAAAATCTGTCACCATTTTCTTTAGAATAACTATGCAACTATAATTCTTGGAAATTAATATACAGTTTCCGTACTGTTAGGTGGTCAAAACAATGGCTGCCTCTAGTACGACTATTTATTGTTGTTATGTTATATACTGCTGCCGCCCATGGTGAATTGTGTACATCAGGCTCAGATGATGGTCGCTGTGTAATTCAGGGCTGTCAAAACTGTTAAACACAAAATCATAAAATTTAACATTGAAAGCGTGCACAGGAAGAATATTATTAAAATGGATTTTTAAAATTTGTTGTTTTGAAAATCATGCAAGGGTCACTAAATATGGCTAAGTGCCTTTAAATTAAGAGGAATACAATATCTGGTAAGAAAAAATCATGACAAACAGCAATTTTAAATTTAAAATTGATTTATTTTTGCAATTTGTGACATAACGTTTATTTATAATGTATTTTTTTGTTATATCTCAAATATCACAATATATAATTATATATTCTAAATAAATCTACACATTTTAACAATGGAAATGTCAAAAAAATATTTACAACAATCCAGCAAAGTATAGTTTGACACAAGTTTAACGCAACATTCGTTCTAGATAAATGAATTGAATAGAATTGGGGTTTTAAGGCGCACCAACACATGAAAGGTTATATGGCGCCTAACAGGAATGAACATGCCAGGCTCATCCTCCATGTACATCGAGATAAAATATGGAGAATGGGCCTAGAACCTTCTCACCTGCAGAACTGCAGAGTTGCTGCAAATTCTATTGTATACACTCCATTTACGCTGGAGCCATGTTTATTGTTTTTCGGCCACTGCTCTATTGATTTGAGTGAGATGGCACCTGTAACAATGCAGGGGTCATGATGAAGACCTTTAATGAGCATAAACAAAAAATGATAAAATGAACATAATTTGTGGGGTTCTACCCCTCTGCCTACCCCTCCAACGGGATCTGCAGTGGCCCTATTGTTTGCCCAGGAATCAAATGGGGCCGCCGGAACCACACGGGGCAGTTCTAGATAACATGGATTTTGGAAGATGATATTTTCAAATTGTCAATGCCTTGGCTGTTTTTTGTCAAATTTGGTATGGTATTGGTAACCAGTTTTACCATACTGATATACCTATTAATCTATTATATATCTAGTAATAAATAAATAAAACTACTTCAAAATTCAATACATTTTCGATCTTTCATATCCAAAATTCACCTCCCAAAAAATCTGAATTCAATAAAAAAAAAAACGCTTTTTTTTTACATTTTATAAGAGCGCCTCAATGGCATTTTGCATGGCACCCGGATGTTACTATTAGGGTAAATACATTATAAAAAATATACAAATTTTATAGTGTTTTTTTAACACCTTTATTCTTTTAACTGCCGATGACGTGCCATTATGACCTATATAAAATCATACAGAAAGAAAACTAGAAATCCATGTAATCGACATTTTGACAAAATCAGTAAATATATTAACATCATTAAAATACTCTCAAAACAATTTTTTCTGGAAAAGAAGTTCACAAAGTAAAGTAGATAATCTTGTGTTCCTTTTCAGGAACTTTGAAGCTTGCTTTAACATTCTACTGCAATCGGTGACTCGGGCTTACTCACACCCTAATATAGGACAGAGACGCAGACCTCTTCATAGGAACATGTTTCCTGGCCCATGAATTACCCGGTCAAAGCCGAGGTCGACATAATTAGCCTGGTATAAAAAAAAAATTATATAGATATAGAGAATATCATGTTAGTGCCTGATCACATCCAGTTTATCAGGTGAGGCTGAGAAACAAATGAAGTTCGAGGCTGTGCCGAGGGCTTATTTTTTTCGGCACTTCGTGAAGGATTTAACAATGTGTTAATTAAACCACTCATTAGACATTATGCGTCGAGCGAGCGAAGCGAGCGAAAAAAAAAATTATACTGAGGGCGTGCATCGAAATTGTTTGATATTTTATCTACAGTAACATGGACATACATGTATGAATAAAAAAAAGTCCGTTTTCAAATAAAAGGATTTAACAATGTGTTAATTAAACCACTCATTAGTCATTATACGTAGATCGAGCGAAGCGAGCAAGAATTTTTTTTATACTGAGGGCGTGCATCGAAATTGTTTGATATTTTATCTACAGTAACATGAACATACATGTATGAATAAAAAAGTCCATTTTAAAATAAAAGGTTTTAACAATTTGTTAATTAAACCACTCATTAGCTATTATGCGACAAGCGAGCGAAGCGAGCAAAATAAAAAAAAAACCGAGGGCGTGCATCGAAATTGTTTGATATTTTATCTACAGTAACATGGACATGTATGAATAAAAAAAGTCCGTTTTCAAATAAAAGGATTTAACAATGTGTTAATTAAACCACTCATTAGTCATTATGCGTAGAGCGAGCGAAGCGAGCGAGAAATTTTTTAATACCGAGGGCGTGCATCGAAATTGTTTGATATTATATCTACAGTAACATGGACATACATGTATGATCCGGAATTTTTAGGGGGGGCGCGCGCCGGGTGCGCCCCCCCCCCCTGGATCCGCTAGTGATTTAAATTGATTTGGATTTTATAGTCGCACCAACAGCTAAGGTCATATGGCGACTTTCCAGCTTCTGTTGATGGAGAAAGACGTCGGGGTGCACCTCCTGACAATTTCCGTGTATGTGCTGGCACCTAGGTAGAACCACCGACATTCTGCAAGCCAGCTGGATATCTTCCTCACATAAAGATGCCTGGTCCCATGAGGACTCAAGCTCACAGCAGTGAGGGGCAAGTGATTTCAAGTCAGAGACTCTAAATCAGAGACTCTAACCACTCGGCCACGGACCCAATATCTGAATCAACTGAAGTGCATTATAATTGGCAAGAATGAATGGCAAGAACAAAATACAGTGACAGTATTGTAACGTTTTACAGAGAATGACTTGGGTTAAAGCGAAACTATTGTAACAATATTAATAAAGAATAAAATAAAATACATTTTGGGAACATTCCCATACCGTCAGTTGGGAACTTTTCTTAAAATTGGGAAAAAATACAGTAAAACATTCACTTCATAATTTAAATACTGTTCAAAGTACACCAAAGTCAACAGTGGCATTAAAAAGCATTTCATACTTAATACATTGGCTACCTTTTTTTTAATATTCTCTTTCAATTGGGATTTTTTCCTCTCAAAATAGGTAAAAATATATATGTTTTGCTATTGGGAATATGACCGCGTAATGGCTATAAGAAGGCCCCCACAAAAAAACTGACAAGATGCAATAATTTCTCTTTGATCCCTCGGCACACCATACTCTCTGAGTTCAACATTCTGAGCCCTATCAATGGCGCTAATATACACCTTTATGTATCACCATATAGTTATTCTATGAGTCAGTCTTACTGTCATTGTATGAATCTCTTATCATAACCTGTAAATTATGACACAAAGATGAAATGAAACAAAATGTTCGCTATCAGCTTAGCGCTGGGTGTCGTCCTCACAAACTGCCGCAGAATAAACCATCCATTGACTAGCATACTGTTAATGTTTCATGATTTGCAGCTTCCCACAATCACTGGATACGTTTCAACACCATTCACTCCTTTCCTACAACTTGTCGCAATCACTATATACGTTTTAACGTCATTAACTCTTCCCCCACAATTTGTCGCAATGACTATATCTGTTTTAATGTCATTCCTTCTTCTCTCATAACTCGCCGCAATTATCGGTACTGATCATAGCTTGTTTGGTATTATATCCTCTTTCTACCCTAGAGCTATGAGTCCAGCCATACAAAAATTCACATTCAGGGGCGGATCCAAGGGCAACCCCCACCTCACCCACAAAAATCTGAAAAGTTATGAAATTTCATACTTTACGCAGTTTTTTTGTTTTGTTGTCGACATTTCCCCACTAACACCCACACAACCCCCAACCCACCCCACTCCACCCCAATCACCTCCCTTAGACTGAAAAAATTGTTTGTGCACGTTTTATTGGGTTGTTAATTGTTTTTTAAAAGTTGCACTCAACCCTCCCCCGCCCACAGAATCTCAATTACTGTATCCGTCCCTGTATCTGCAGTATCAAAGTATTATGCAAAAAAAAAAATAGGTGTGTTTCCTATTGCATGCTCTAAAAAAAATAGGGTCGGTAGGTAGGCATTTTTTATTTTTTTATTTTTTTTTTTATTTTTTTTTTGGAGCAAGATATTGTGAGATTCTACATGTATTTAATTATCTCATAACCCCATACAAGTTGATGATACAGCTGAAGGTTTCTCTGTGATGTCAGTTTACCTCGATATATTGTGATAAATCATTGTTCAGAACAAAAAAGTTCTAGGGTCCGTCGGGCCACCGGAAACACAGGTATTTTTTTGTTTTGGCCTTAGAGGTCAATTACTGTATCTGCAATATTAAATTATAGGCAGTATGAGGTCTGTTATAAGCAAATGCTTTGATTTTAGTTTGTTGTATGACTAGACTGATAGCACTTCTATGTTAGGAACAGAATATAATCTCATAATATGATAATTATTAAAATCTACTAACATGTCATATTGTTCTAGATACTTTTGAAAGTTATCGCATTCACTGACTGACTTATTTACATTTTAATCTATGACGTCATATTATAGACTCCACTCTCGCAACTTTCAGCAATCACCGACTGACCATCGTACACATCTTTCTCGGGAAAGGACTGCTGCTCCTCCCAAGTTCGAATATTATTCGGAATTTTATATATTTTTGCCGTCTGCAAATGGCGTGACTTCTGGAGGTGGACGAAGATGACCCGGGTAAGGATCTGACATATCATCATTACCGCTGCGAAGGTCAGTAGGAGGTACAGAGTACTAAACAGGATTCTGTGAATATTTATCACCACTGGTGATAACTCCGCCTTGATGAATTCGGATAAAATGTTCTCATGGAAACCTGAAATATAAATAAAAGAAGGATGTTAAATTCAGTTTGTTGCCATGCAAGGGCTTTGTGTTATTGTTCTTTTGGCAAGTATTTTTGCAAGAACTTGCCGAATCTTAAATAAACACAGGGCAATCTTAATCCATTAGTTTTATTACCTAATGTGCATATTTGCAAATTGCAAATCATTATTAATTTTTTAATAATTTTTTTTAACAGTTCAAAGAAAATTGCTTTTGCATATAACTAATGGTTCATAACAATTTGCCCCAATATATTCAAGATCATGAAGAAAATTTGAAAACAATTTCAAGATGGCCATGCGTTTCAATTCATAATTTTCCATTACAGAGATGTTGAGATTTTATCTTATTTTCAGTAGGTGATAAAATGTGTGTTACTCGCTTTTTATCCTTAGGTTCTATAGTAAAATAAAAATCTTTGGCAGTGTAAAAAGAGGATAATTTGAAGATTTTGATTCTGTATGATACATATGTTGAATCAATTTGCATTTATGTGCATGATATATGCCGGGTTTTAAAAGAATCCCACTGTAGATACCTTAATTTTAACAGTAAACTTGGTTGAACATCAAGGATAAAGACCGAATTTATCACCTACCAGAATGTATCAGTAGGTCTTATTTCTGGTCACTGATTGGTCAGGGTTTTTTTGACGATGCTCTATCAAAATTATGACATAACCTTACACTGCTTTGATGCAAAAAATATGCAAACTAAACGAAGTAAATTGAACTTTAAAAATAGAGTCAAGGTCACTGATTATATATTTAATGGAGGTGAACCGTAAACACTTAAATTGCCCGCTGTTTTGTTGATGAAGTGTTGGTAATGTGGAAGTAAGATGCAAACATATCTAAACACAAAAAAACTTGACACAGGAATTACATAGAATACATTTGAGGGCCTAGTGGAAAACTGTTGTATCTTGTCCTTTATTTACATGTAGTTACAATAGTTCTCCACTGAGCCTTTACACTATCTGATGATTAGGAAAAAAGAGGTTCAGATCACATATTTTATATTAGATGATTCTAAGTTTCATGTATCTAGGTCATGTTATAAAAGAGAAACAGCTAAGCATGTAATAGTTAAAAGTATGTGTAATTTAAAAAAAGGTCAAATGACCTTCAAAATGAGTTCAAGGTCACCTAGCAATAAACAATTTCATGCTTCCATGTAACACTGTTATTTTACTAAATAAACATAAAGAAGAAAATACAATAGTGTTGTGCAGAACCCTAAATACCTACCCGAGTAGGACTGTGTTTGCAGAGGCAGAAAATTACACGAGGTCAAGGACATGGTGACTAGATTGACGCCAAGGCCACACTCCCCGTCCATGCCAGCAAGATTGCACATATCTGAGATCAACGTGTTCAGCAGTACAGACTAAAATATACAAAATTTAAAATTAACATCATATCAGTTTCATTACAGATTTAAAACATTACATATTTTACCATTATATTGTTTATCATTGGCTAATGCACTACTATTAAGGCTGCACCAAAATCAGATACATAGCTGTACACAAACAAGAGCTGTCGGAGAACAGCGCAGCTCGACTATTCGATTTTTCAGAGAATAATAAATTATATAGCTAGTATATACCATTAGAAAACAAGGCTAAAACAATGTGGGTAGGGGTTGTGGGATGTGGCTTGTATAGAAACTTGGGCCGGTATAATTGTGTGATTTTTTTTATTATCTGTTTTAATCCAAAATTGCTCTCATTTTAAAGAAATTTGTGGTCGAAAGGCAACTCGGGGAGGGAGCTGATATCTGGCAATTGTTATTGTGGCCTCATTTCATTTTTTTATTGATATTTCATTTGTGTATCTGAATTTTATCTAAATTGTTTTATATGTAAATGATTGCATTCAAATTAAAATATTAATATCCAAATAATGGAAGATAAAATGAAAACAATTCCCCTCCCCCTGTCTTCCATGTGAGGGTAGCCCATAAACCAATGGGGTGAGGGTGTGTGTGTGAGGTGTGTGGGGTGTGGGGGTTGGGGGGGGGACATATATGTATAAGAAGCTATGTAAGAATTGACCAAAACAACACAGAAATATGTAAACAAAATAAAAATAAAAAGATTCCAGTTTCGAGTGTGGGGTGGGGTGGAGGGGAGGGGGCAACATAGCTATGTGTAATAATTGACAACAACAACACAGAAATATGTAAAAGAAATAATGTAAAAATACAGTTTCGAGTGTGTGTTGGGTGGGTGGGGGGCAACATATATGTGTAAGAAGCTATGTGTAAGAATTGACCAAACAACACAGAAATATTTAAAAAAAGATAATATGAGTTTTGAGTGGGAGGGGAGGGGGTGGAGAGGCGGGGAGGGGCAACATGTTTAAGAATTGACAAAAGCAACAAGAAATATGTAAAAATAAATAAATAAATATATGAGTTTCGAATGTGGGGGAGTGGGGGTGGAGAGGTGGGGGTTGGGGGAGGGGGGAGGGAGGGGGCGGCAACATATATGTGTAAGAAGCTATGTGTAAGAATTGACTTAAACAACACAGAAAAACAAGAAATATCACTGTAAGTGATAAATGCCCCCGAAATGTCCTTTGACCTCTAAGTATGACCTTGACCTTGGAGCCATGGACCTGGATTTTGTGCATGACACATCGTTTGGTTGTGGTGAGCACTTGTGCCAAGTGAAAATCCGTCCAGGCGTGCAAAAGTTATTGACCAGTCACGATTTGACCTTTGACCTCTAAGTGTGACCTTGACCTTGGGGCCACAGACCTGGATTTCGTGCGTGACACATCGTCTTGTTGTGGTGAGCAATTGTGCCCAGTTATTTGAAAATCCATCCATGAATGCCAGAGTTATTGACCGGACACAATTTGACTTTTGACCTTCAGTGTGACCTTGACCTTGAAGACCTGGGTTTTGTGTGCGACACATTGTCTTATTATGGTGATCACTTGTGCCAAGTTATTTAAAAATCCATGCAGGGGTTGTGACGGTTACGGTCCGGACACAAAATTGCATACCTGTTTTTGACCTATGAACTGCAAGTGTGACCTTGACCTTTGAGGTACGGACATGGGTTTTGCGCGTGACACATTGTTTTGTTATGATGATCACTTGTGTAAAGTAATTTTAAAAATCTCTGCAGGGGTTGTGATGTCCTGTTTTTGACCTATGAACTGCAAGTGTGACCTTGACCTTTGATGTACGGACCTGGGTATTGCGAGGTACACATAGTCTTGTTATGTTGATTACTTGTGCCAAGTTAATTAAAAATCCATGCAGGGGTTTTGAAGGTACAGTCCGGACAGAAACTGCGGAATGACGGAATCCGGACAGACAGACAGACAGAAGGACAGAAAGTTTTCGGGGGAATAAAAAAATAAAAATAAATAAATGAGTTTCGAGTGTTAGGGGAGTGGGTGGAGAGGCGTGGGTGGGGATGGGGGTGGGGTGGCAACATATATATATGTGTAAGAAGCTATGTGTAAGAATTGACTAAAACAACACAGCAATACGTAAAGCAAAAAAAAAAGAAAAAAGGGGGAGGTGGGGAGGGGTAAAAGGCAAAAAAAACAACCACCATACATATAGTGACAGGAGTCACTAAAGGAAGATAATACAGACCTGGCATGGAGAACCTGATGTGCGGCACCGACCCCATGGACAGCAGCTGGTAAGCAAATCTGCCATCCTTCATCTTCTTGTCTGGCTCGATGACTGGTAGTCCAAACTGGTGGAAGAGAGACTGGGCGGGCAATATTTTAGACAAGTTTTCCCCACAGCCATCATTGTTTAAGCTTGACCCGGAGTACAGGAATGGTTCCTCAAACTGAACCTGAAAACATAGTAATAAATGTTACAGCAGAAGAAATAATATATTGAAAGAAAAAGAAACGCGACACGGGAATTTCGGCTATATTCTGTATGTACAATATGCTGCTGTTAATCGAATGGTGCATGGCTACGTAAGATCTTTCCTTTCGGAAAAAACACTAAAACAACACGTAACACAGCAAATAGTATTCCTGCAAAGTTTCATTATTGACAGAGTATGCGTTTGGCTCAAGCATTTGAGCAAACATAGGATGCAAAATTTTGCAAACTCTTTACGTTAAATACAGTATTGAACTGGCCCAATTTTTCAAAGAGGAACTTCAACGTCTACAACATCAAGTACAGATGTGTCCTTTCTCTAACTAACTTTTTACAAAACATCATGGGATTTCCTTGAATATATATGAAATTAAGTGTGCAGTATATACAATATATTCCCGTGTCGTTTTTCTTTTTCCTTATATTAGATTTAAAGGGACACTTGGGATATTTCTGAAATTTGACAAGAGTATTTTCAATTCGTTTACAGACCTTATACTCATTTGTGTCTACATTCCACCAGAAAATTCTCCATTTTATAGATCGAGCATTAGCAGCAGGAATGCAAATTATAGAAAATGAAATAGTTGACACGCAGACTATTTATGCAGATTGTAAAATTCTGCTTGCTGGTGATTTCAATGCAAGAACAGCAATACTTGATGATATTACCTCCATTGACCCAGATATTCCTGAACTAAATGAATATGAAGATATACTAAATGGAGATATTGGTATAAAAAGAGCATCATGTGACGATAAAACTAACACATTTGGAAGAGATCTACTTGAACTTTGTAAAACCTACTGTTTGTATATCGTAAATGGATGGTTTGGTAATGACAGAGGGATTGGGGAGTACACGTACTACCTTATTTCCAAAAACCTTATTGATCGTATAGTTGACTTTAAAGTGGACGCAAGATCAGAGTGTAAACATCTTCCAATAATAGTGTGATTACGCGCAAATGCTTGATTACCTACGCATGTTGTTAATGATCAGGTCGGTAGTGGAGCTGAATATAAGTACGTAATTAAGAGAGAAAATGCGGAGGAATTTAGAAACATTATGCGTGATAACGTGCTTAGCGGTAAACTTGACGATATTGATGGGATGATTGTGAACCAAGATATGAATATCAATTGTATTATAACTGGTTTTGTAAAGGTTTTTGATGACGCATGTTCTAAGTTTAAGTGCTTGAAAGGAACGAAGAATAATCCAGTAATAACATGAAAGTGGTTCAATAATGAATGTCGTAAACTTAAACGTAATAAACATAGATGTCTCAGGCAATTTCAGTTTACTAGATCGGAAGAAGATTTAAATGCATATATCAGAGCAAAAAATGTTTTCAAAAATGTTTGCAGTAATAAGAAATGGTGTTACAATAAATCGGTATTGAATTCAATAGTTGCATCAGCTAATGATTCAAAAGCATTTTGGAGTAAAATCAAAGCATGTGGTTCCAAAAATCAAATTATAAACCAAACATACGAAACGAGACATGGTTTAACCATTTTAAAACATTATTTAACCAATTCGACGACGGCGATGAGGGTGATGATGGGAATATTGAACTCAATGTGGATGATGAAAACATGGATATAAATGACATAGACGAATTTATTTCGAACTCAGAGATTACGGCAGATGAGGTACTGCCTGCAGTGAGGCGTTTAAAGAAGAACAAGTCTTCATCTGGAGAACTTATTACAGAACAATTCATATATAGTATAGAGATTATACTGCCATATTTTACCAAACTTTTTAATAGGCTCTTTGCAAATGGTGAATTCCCAGATATGTGGGCAGAATCCATCTTAATACTTCTTCATAAAAAGGGATCAGTTAATTGTCCTGATAATTATAGAGGCATTGCACTTATAGGTACATTTAGCAAGATATATATTAGTATACTAGTAAGACGTGTTACGTTTTATGCAAATGTGTTTGATAAAATAACTGAATCACAAGCTGGTTTTCGCCCCGGATATTGTACAATTGACAATGCATTTATACTTCAAGCAATCATTTCTAAATATCTATGTAAAAACGGTAAAAAGCTATTTGTGGCATTTGTAGATTTTATGAAAGCTTTTGATTAGGTAAATAGAAGTAAATTGTTTACAGTCCTTAGAAAAGGTGGAATTAAAGGAAAACTGTTGCAATCAATACAAAGCATATATAAAAACGTTAAAGTGTGTGTGAAAGACAATGAAAAATGTACTGACTATTTTGATTGTCCAAGAGGTTTACGACAGGGCTGTGTTCTCAGTCCAATTTTATTTTCATTATTTATTAATGAACTGAGTGACGAAATGTGTAATAGCGGGTTACATGGAGTGCAGTTAACACCTGATGTTGTAGAAATATTATTACTATTGTTTGCTGATGATGTGGCATTGATAGCAGATACTGTAAATGGTCTACAAAAGAAACTTGACTTATTATATCAGTATTGTAATACACGGAAGCTGAAAGTGAATACTGATAAAACTAAAATTGTTGTTTTTAAAAATGGTGGACATTTAGCAAGAACAGAGAAGTGGTTTTATGATGGGAAACAGATAGAAGCTGTAAGTGGTTATAATTATGTTGGATTGTCTTTTACATGTCGATTATCTATGTATCAGATGGCGAACGCACTGGCAATAAAGGCAAAAAGTGTATTAGTTGCTATGCTAGCTTCATTAAGTGAGCAAACCCCGATACCTTACAGTTTATATTTTAAACTATTTGACTCAAAAGTTAGTCCGGTATTTATTTACGGATCAGAACTGTGGGGATTTGATCAAATGGAATGTACTGAAAGGGTTCATATGTATGCTTGTAAACGTTTTATGAATACATCTTTAAATGCATGCAATGCAGCAGTAATGGGTGATTGTGGTAGATACCCTATGTATATAGCAGCCAACAAAAGATGTATAAAGTATTGGTTTAAAATTATAAAAATGCCTTGCACAAGATATGATAAAAAATGCTATGAAATGTTGATTCTTTTAGATAGTCATGGATATGAAAATTAGGTAACAAAACTAAAGCACAATTTGTATTATAATGGCTTTGGATATATATGGGAACGGCAGAGTGTTGACAATGAAAATGTTTTTATAAAGCAGTATGAGTTAAGGCTCAGAAACCAATATATGCAGAAGTGGAGCGAACAAGTAGAGGGTAATGCAAAGCTGCATTTGTATAGGTATTTTAAATCTGAAATTGTTGTAGAAAATTATTTAAATGTGTTAAATATTAAGAAATTTAGAATAGCTATGGTATCGTTTAGAACATCCTCTCACTCTCTACTCATAGAGAAAGGACGGCATGTAGGTATGCCTAGAGAGAGACGTTTGTGTTTTCATTGTAATAATGTTATAAAAGACGAATATCACTTGCTACTGATATGCCCATTCTATCATGATTAAAGATCGTTATATATTCCTAAAAAGTACTATGAGTTTTCTAACAAACACACGTTTAATATTGTCATGTCATGTAAAAATGAAAGTGTTATAAAACATATAGCTATGTTTCTTTACTACGCTTTCGTTAAACGAAGTGAATTTATTCATGATTAGTATGTACTGTTATATAATAGTAATAGTATTGTATTGATAGTATTGTTAATTAATTGTACATTTATGCATAACAACCAAACCACGTGTAAATTTATGATAAATATATTGTATACATGTTATGTGTTTTGGCCGGTGGCCTGTATCACTAATAAAATATTGAAATATGATTACAAGGAAAACTTATTTATTTTACATCGATTGTAACAAAAGCTCTCTGAACTTTTTTTAATCACTCTTGATGTCTTCCTGGTGTGAACCAGTACTAAGCAAATGCAGATAAAGTGTCTTGCTCAGGGACACAACTCATATATCGTGGGAAGGATCGAACCCTCGACTTTTCGATCCTCGGTTCAATGCTTTACCACTAGACCACAGTGCTCCACATTTATTATAATTAACACCTTGACTTATTAATCCTGTAACATTGCATATGATTTTTTCTCTGTGTGTGTTATATTTTCAATACTTAGTGATATGCAATGACAGTTATTCAAATTCTTATTGAGATTATTTATAAATATGCAAACTGCATGCATGTATAACAACTAACAGCACGCCATGAGTTAAAAAAAAAGAGGTCAATGACCTTGAAGCTGTACTAATAGGTTTTTGATAGCTAGATCAGCATTCCTGTGAAGTTTCATGAAAATCCGTCAAGTAGTTTCAGAGGAGTAGTCGCTAAAAGTTTTCATTATATAACTCTATGCAAACAAAGATGGCCGCTGACGATTTAATGTCAAATCAAAATAATTTTGACAAGGATCAACATCATGTCATACTGATCATTTTAGAAAAAGTCCCATATGAAGATCACTTATAGTTTTCAAGAAATAGTTGCTACAAACTTGTATTTTGAAAATCTATTTTTGGCCATGGCGGCCATCTTAAATTTTCGGCCAACCTGAAATTTTGCTAGAATCAATTAGACATCAAGAGCAACATTCCTGTGAAGTTTCATGAAAATCCGTCGAGTAGTTACAGAGGAGTAGTCGCTACAAGTTTTTACTAGATAACTCTATGGGAACAAAGATGGCCACTGGCAGCTGTGTTCAATTGAATCAAAATAATTTTCAAGAAGGATCAAAATCATGTCATACTGATCATTTTAGGAAAAGACGCATATCAATATCACTTAAAGTTTTCAAGAAGTAGTCGCTACAAACTTGTTTTTTTAAAAAATTATTTTTAGCCGTGGCAGCCATCTTGAATTTCCGACCAACCTGAAATGTTGCTAGGATCATTTAGACATCAAGAGCAACATTCATGTGAAGTTTCATGAAAATCCGTCAAGTAGTTTCAGAGGAGTAGTCGCTACAATTTTTCATTATATAACGCTATGTAAACAAAGATGGCCACTGGCAGCCATGTTTAATGTTGCATCAAAATAATGTTCGTCAAGGATCAACATCATTCCATATTGATCATTTTAGAAAAAGTCCCATATCAATATCACTTATAGTTTTCAAGAAGTTCTCTCTACAAACTTGTTTTTTGAAAATCTATTTTTAGCTGTGGCGGCAATCTTGAATTTCCGACCAACCTGAAATGTTGCTAGGATGATTTAGACATCAAGAGCAACATTCCTGTGAAGTTTCATGGAAATCTGTTGTGTAGTTTCAGAGGAGAAGTCGCTACAAGTTTTTACTAAATAACTCTATGTAAACAAAGATGCCCGCTGGCAGCCATGTTTAACGTCGAATCAAAACAGTTTTCGACAAGGACCAACATCATGTCATGTTGATCATTTTAGAAAAAGTCCCATATCAATATCACTTGAGAGTTTTCAAGAAGTAGTCACTACAAACTTGTTTTTTAAAAATTTATTTTTAGATTTGGTGGCCATCTTGGATTTCACATCAAGATGAATTTTTGCTAGGATCAACTAGATTTCATGGGCAACATTTCTGTAAAGTTTCATGAAAATCCATTTAGTAGTTTCAGACGGACGGACATTCTAACATTTATAGTCTTAAGTGGCTAATTCAATGCAAAATTGATAGCCACATAAACCCAAATTAGCCACATAAATCCAAAATTGGACATGTTTTATGTGACTAATTGCTTCCTAATGACACAGAGTCCAAAGCTTTAAGTGACTAGACACCTAAGTACCATTTTGTGTGCTCGGTGGACGGACAGACGGAAGACGGACACCGCACCACGGCATAAGTGCTGCTGATCTCTGATCAGTAGAGCTAATAAAATCACAAAAAATGATTAAAATTAACACGTGTAAAATGTATACAATATATGCTTATTTTATGATTTTACATTCATTTGCAGTGATTTTCTTTGCTTTAAATGATATTTATTGATATGCCATATATGGTAAAAAGGCTTGATGATGTCATCATTCCAAGATGGCTGCCTCCATTTATGTTTGTTTGCAATATTTTAATGTCGTATCTCCTTTTTTTTAAGCTATTTTGTTCCAAATAAAACTTCAAAAATAATGCTTCAGCCCCATTAAGTATGTGATATGCCAATCAAAATGCAATGATGCTTTGGGCGGAGTTCTTTCAAGGTTGAATTATGTACCAACAATTTGGTGGACCTTTTACACTACATCAATGCACACAATATGTGTGGCGGAGAAAAGAAGGATACATTCCCGAGTGACACACCTTTAATTTAAAGATGAATGGCCACCCTTTTTGTAGTATTATCAATTAAAAAATTTAACTCTTAAACATCATTCGAACCTTTTTTGATAGTCTCGGAGAGAAACATATATTGAAAACCGCTACTAAGTTGTATGTAAAAATAAGTATTATTTGCATGATGTAGATACTACTTTTACCACTGCGTGACTGCAGGGTGAAATGAGGTAAATCTGAATAAGCTGCACGGTTTATTCCTGAAACACCCACTTTCTAATTTTCATATTCCTGAAACCCCCACTTTTTAATTTTCAAATTCCTGAAACACCCACTTTTAATTTATGTAATCCATGGTTACGGACTATAGTCTGTTTTACCTATTGGTATAATATTTGCTGCATAAGGAGATATAAATGTAAAATATTTATAATTTAAGATTTGATAAATTATGTCTAAATACATTAATATTATTAGGACCATAAATTGATAAATTTGGAAAACGGAGACATGACGGCGATGGAATACTCTGACGCAGCATCGCAACTTCTTGAACATCATTAGTGATTGATTGACTGATGAGTACTGCAGATGAATCTGTGTTTAATGACTTGAACATGCGTTCATACGTGTGTATATATTTGTGACAATAGAAAATATATATAAATGTAAAATATTAAAAAAACTTTCTAATTTTCATATTCCTGAAACCCTGAAAAAAAAGAAGAAAACTATAATTAATTTATTAATGTTCAATTATAATATTGCCTGTTTTAATGTAAAAAAAGAAGATTTTTATAAGTTAACATTATAATATTAAATAAAATCCATTAAATTATCCAAAAAAAGATGATATAAATGTATAAAAAAACTTGTCTTGTTTTATTAAATCATCCTAAGAAACAGACTATAGCTATAATTTGACCTAAGGCCGTAGGAAGGTGTTAATTGGAAAAAGCAAAATTCCTGAAACACCCACTTTTTTTTTTATCAAAATTTGAAAAGTGGGGGTTTCAGGAAGATACCAAGCTGCACAACTATTACCAGATAATTGATAAATACATTTACCTGTGGATTAATTTACCTGTTTAAAGTTTTCTACATCATCAAATAAAATATTATTCTCACTTTTCACAGATATTGCAATGTGTGAATTGTAAATATCAAGTGCTGTGTATTGATTTCGATTTAAATAAACAGAAACATGTTCATGAAGCAAAACATGGCCGGAGAACTTTAATATGCATGACTAGTCATATGTAGCATTAAAAAATGTATGTTCGTTGTCATGTAAATACAAACTTTGCTTCAATTGATAAAAGTAAACTCATAAAGTACCAGTGGTGTAGGTTGCCTTATACCTCATACTTTATAATATGCCCAGGAATAAATTAAGTTCTCATGCACCACCACCACTTTATCTTGTTACTTTCTACTAACTTTCATTTGAATCTGATACAAAATATTGTCGGCTGGAAATGTATTGTTAACAGACAGTCTTTCAGGCAAACAAAATTACACCAGTATAATCTTGTTCGTTTGTTTAAAAGAGTTAGAGGTCAAGGCCACTTGATTTACTCATTATACCCTAAAATAGTATAACAGTGCTCGAATGTAGCATTTGTTTCTTAAAACTGATTAAAACTGAACTGACAAATTATAGCTAACTTTAGCAAACAATAAACAATAGCTCTTTTTCTTATCATTTTGACTGGTCATTTATGCCTATAAACTATATTATGCCTAAATAGTTTTACTTTTTAGAAATATACTAAACTAGAAGGCTGTTAAACACTTGCATAATATTGCCAGTGCTTCAAAAGTGAAAAAATTACTGGCAAGATGCCAGTAAAACAGCTTAAATTTGAGCCCTGTATAAACATATATTAGCTCCAGGTAGGTCAAGGTCACTGGAAGATGACCTTGAGAAACTCTACCATAGCATCCTCCCGGGACATACCACCGTCTGCATTATACATGCTCATTGTACCCTGTAATAGTATAAATACAAATTAGCTCAAGGTTAGAGGTCAATGTCACTTGAATGACCTTGAGAAACTCTACCTAAGCATCCTCCTGAGACATACCACCATCTGCATTATACAGGTTCAAGTATGAACAAGTATTAATATAAATCATTTAGCTTGAGGTTACATATCAAGGTCACTTGGAAATGAGCTTGAGAAACTCTTGAATCCTAATATAAATTTAGTTCAAAGTCAGAGTCAAGGTCACCTGAAAATGACCTAGAGGAACTCTTGTGTTAGTATCTTCCTGGACATTTCACCATTTGCATTAAACATGCTTATTAAGCCCTGTACTGGTATGTACAGATATCATTAGCAAGTCAGGTCAGAGGTCAAGGTCACCTTGAAGATGACCTTAATATACTTTTTTAGCAGTAACATCTGTGGTGTACTCAAAATATATACCAAACAAAGAGTAACAACTTAAGTTGTTCTGCATTTTGTAATTTTTACATCCACACTGACTCAAAAGAAGGCCATTTTTATTTACACCAAAATCTTGTATTACCAGAATATACAATTTACATTCAAATACAAAATCAAACAAGCTCCTTAAACAATCTTGAAGGACAAACCCATGTTCACAATCAATACTATGATGTTATTAATTAAGTGTTTTCATATTGGCCAAGTTATTGGTCCAAGGACTGTCATATTGGCCAAAGGCCGAAGGCCGCGTGCCAATATGACAGTCCGAGGACCAATAACTCGGCCAATATGAAACACTTAATTAATGACATTTTTATTAATTAACTACTTAATATCTCTCTTTACTCCTATGTTTTAAATATCATTTTCGGGTAAGAAAAAACAAGAGATATATGTGCAATATAACATTTAATAACAAGTATCTGATTCAAATAAACATTCGACTGTTACCACTCGATGGCGCGTGGGAAAATCACACACGAACTTGATAATAGCCAAATAATCAAACCTTAATTATTTTGATTGTCTACATCATCGAAAAGCTGCGACGTTGTGTTTTTTCCTTCAAAATGGCGTCCTTAAAGAAAACAAAGCCTTGGTCGTATTGGTCGTGTTGGCTTATCCAATCAGATTGCTTGAATTTCATATTGGCCGAGTTTTTTCATACAGGCCGAGTTTCTCTCCATATTGGCCTTGTTTTTACCATATGATGCGTGCACTTTCCTGCAAACCACGGCAGATATTAAGTAGTTAATTAATAATGCTTTTTATATATAATCATTGCAACTGCACATTATCTATTAATATGATGTAATTAAGTGGTTTCATATTGGCCCAGTTGTTGGTACAAGGACTGTCATATTGGCCCAAGGCCAAAGGCCGCGGGCCAATATGACAGTCCGAGGACCAATAACTCGGCCAATATGAAAACACTTAATTAATGACACTTTTATTAATTAACAGCCACTACAGTATAATCTGTTTTTAATCAAATTATTTTGACATACTTTGCGTTTATTTATAGTAGCGTTAATTTCATTTTCATTTATATGTCAAAAAGCAAGCGCTAATGACGTTACTTAACGTGAATGACGTCACTTAAATCTCGTATTGGCGAGTTTCTTCATACTGGCCTTGTTTTTTCATATTGGCCGACTTCCGGTTCATATTGGCCGAGTTTGCGTCGTATTGTGTGTAGAGTTTCGAGTAAAACAAGGCTAATATAGTTAATTAATAATAATTTATATAAATGTGGAAATCAGCAATAACGCATACATACAACTTTTTCATATACCTTGAGATTTATAAATATATTTTGAAGTTTTTGTAACGGGACTCCATTGTATCAGTGTACATAAAATGGTATTATTTCAAGAGATGGCACAATAATTACCTACCTTCTTCCAGTCGTCTGGAGATAGTCTTTATCAAATCAGCTGGGATAAGTTCTCTGAGCATACGCCTGTAGCATAGCAAGACAAGCATTTTTTTATATGTTTAAAAATATGTTTACTTTTTTCAAATGAAGAATATTATTCCTGAAATAAGTGCTTTCTTTTGAATATTTATGAAAATGAAAAAAGTGATCATGAAAATATAATGTTTAAGCCTTACACAAGTGGGTATGTTTCTCCAAATGTATGGGACCTCATGCCAGAGTTTAAGGGTGAGCCATTTTGATTTTCATAGCTTTTCATATTTTAGGGGCTGTGTTAGGTCCACCTTTCAGGATTCACTTTCTTCCCACAATGCAACAACAATAGTTGGCACGTACACAGGTTGCAGACTCCTACATGTGGGGTTCTCTCTTTCCATCCTCAGTAACACTATCGTCTGCACCACAGAGAGTAGGATTATAATAATTAGGTACATTTGCAATAAAGAAAGACCATCAAGCCTAGTTCAGTGTTAGAATGACCCTTTTCATCTTATTGTAATCTTTTTTATTTTAAATGCACAGCTAATCAGTTCAGACAATTTTTTGTATTAAATTGTTCTTCAAATTTTCTCACAAATGACCTTTTTTTGTTGTTGCTAACTTCTAGATCATACAGGCGATACTTCTTAACATTTAAAGGTATTCGCAAACGACAAGTTAGGGTCAGGGTTAGACAATACAGGTGATACTTCTTATAACAGTTTTAACAGTATTGGCAGACGACAAATGAAATGGTCCCTATGATTATGTCCCCCATACTACACATGGGACAGATGGTTTATTTGCAGACGATAAACAAAATGGTCGCTATGATTATGTCCCCCATACTAAACATGGGGACAGATGGTTTATTGGCAGACGACAAACAAGATGGTCACTATGATAGTGTCCCCATTCTACACATGGGACAGATGGTTTATTGGCAGACAACAAACAAGATGGTCACTATGATAATTGTACCCCCATACTACAGATGGGACAGATGGTTTATTGGCAGACGACAAACAAGATGGTCACTATGATAGTGTCCCCATTCTACACATGGGACAAATGGTTTATTGGCAGACGACAAACAAGATGGTCACTATGATAAGTGTCCCCCATACTACAGATGGGACAGGTGGTTTATTGGCAGACGACAAACAAGATGGTCACTATGATAGTGTCCCCCATACTACACATGGGACAGATGGTTTATTGGCAGACGACAAACAAGATGGTCACAATGATAAGTGTCCCCCAATACTACAGATGGTTTATTGGCAGACGACAAACAAGATGGTCACTATGATAGTGTCCCCCATACTACACATGGGACAGATGAATGATATTTACGGTAAATTCTGCAGATTTGCCTTGGCTTCAGCACCAAACTTGACACGGAAGATGACGGTGGTGAGTCTGGCTGCCTCCTCCTTACTACACTTGTGATAACCGTTTGGGTAACTCTTGATGATAATGGAAGATAAGATCCGCATTGATATCTTTGCCTGGTACCGTGTTGGTCTACAGCTTTTTCATAAAGAAAACTTGGTATGTAAACTATGGTTGGTTACCTGAAAGACAAAATTACATGTATTAAAGGGGTTGATGCATTATTTCCAAACACAGTTTATTTTAAAGGGCTCTGAAAACTTGAAAAAAGCTGAACGAATTATTAAAATGCCATGAAAAATAAAGGAGATATGACCTATTGAAAATTTGCAAGAACATAAATGGAGGCGGCCATCTTTGAACGATGACGTCATCGCGCCGTTTTACTATATATGGCATATTGACAAAATGTATTTTAAAGCAAAGAAAACCACTGCAAATTGATTAAAAATAAATATAAATATGTAAAATGTATACATTTTAGTATTATTTTTCATTTGCAGTGATTTTCTATGCTTTAAAATACATTTTATCGATATGCCATATATGGTAAAACGGCGCGATGACGTCATCGTTCAAAGATGGCCGCCTCCATTTATGTTCTTTGCAAATTTTCAATAGGTCATATCTCCTTTATTTTTCATGGCATTTTGATAATTCTCTCAGCTTTTTTCAAGTTTTTCAGAACCCTTTAAGATAAACTGTGTTTACAAATAATGCATTAACCCCTTTAAGTATTAGGTCAAACATAAAGGTAATGTAATGAAAATGGCTTTAGGTTTCAATATATAGTTTTCACAATGGACACCAAATTGCTTACTCCTAGATGGTAGGGAGGGACTTGGTATAAATAAATATAGGCTTAGTCTGTTCTTATATCTACTGTTTAATAGTCGCAAATGTTGTCAAACAACAATCCAACAACAGTTAGGACAATTAGATGGTCGATATAATCTCTAAAAAGGAAGATTTGTCCAAAATCTGTAAGATTCTTTAAACATAAGGTATATGTGAGATTATATCAACTATTTTCATATACATTTAAGCTTTTTAAAGCATTTAATGGTAAAATAATCACTTCAAAGCTTTTAAATTCGTTTTCATTTCACAATTTGTTCAGCAAAATGTCCAAATCGCACAGATTTTCGACTTCCGAAGAGACGAAATTTTGAGAGTTTTGGTCTCGGAGATATATGTATGGGCAAACAGAAATGTGTGCGTGTGTGTGTGGTGGGGGGTGGGTGTTAGAGAATGGTGAACAATGACATGCAATAAATCAATAAATATGAATTATGAAACTAAACACTCACCATCTTTGGATGGGCAGGCCTTGCGTATCCAGTCTATCAGGTGACGTACAAAATCAAAGAAAAAGTCGTCTTCGGGAACACATATAACTGTAACACAACATATCCGTCTATAAACAAAGAATCTACAACAATTACCGATGTAATATCAAATCTTTGTTTTTCATTTATTTCAGTTAATTAGTATTAAACCCCTGCCCTTTATATTACACTTATAAAAATACAGAATCTTAGGCAATTTTGGATTAAACATCAAAATATGTTTCGAGTTTACTAAATATCATCAACACAAATACTCTTAAACTATATCCTTCTACTAAGAAGTGATTAAGAGTGATTACAGATATTAATACACAGGTTTATGTCTTTATTTTACCTTTGTCTGCTATGTTCACAAAGAGGCTGAAGCCTTTGGGAAATGAAAGTCGTAGTTTGTTGGAAATATTTTGGCAGAATCTATCGCTCTTGTGCTCCAGGTTCAACCTCGAATGCCTGAATAAAAGCAGTTATATGACAGATAAATAATGACAGCAATTAAACAAGAGTTGCGCACAACATCGTGTCTCGCCTAAAGTGACATGTCCAACACACGTTTCAAGCGATATTCATCTTGAACAAATCGAGGGTTTATAGTAACTGTTAACGTGGTCAAACACTGTTGTCAGCATTCAGTAGGTTAGTATTCATAGTTTCCCGTAACACATCATCTTACCACAAGGAACGTCATTATCCATGACCAATAACTCTGACTTTCATTTAGGCAGAGTTATACAACCTTTTAAAGCTTGTTTTAGAAGTAATATTAAGGTAAACAATCATGAATGTTTTCCACTCATCAGTATTAAAGGGACACTGTCCATAAATAAAAATATTTAGAGCCACCCCAGAGAGAGAGGAAGAAAGACTTTTTTATTTGTTTAGTAACATATTTATTTCCAGAATCTTTACATGTTTTGGATATAGAGAAATGAAAAGTCCACTTAAATACATGTACAGTCTGAAGAAGATATCATTGGAATATTCAGTATTGTAGTTGTGTAATGTCGTTAACATAATTATATATTGTATATTGTGCTTTATAATCTCAAAGTTACAGTGTCCATTTAAACAAAAACAAAAATTTTGATTTAGATAAATATATTTTAAAAAACTTGAAATTGATCTTACATTTGGATGTTGTGTATTAAATGTTTGTCAACATATAGGTTATTTTGACTTGCTGTATAATTGATGCAATTATCCAGTGTGTCAACTTGTATTGTTTCACAAACAACATTTTAATCTAAGGGTATCATATGTTTTATCAAGAAATGTCAGCTGAATTAATGTGATGTTGCTGCTGGCATTGCAATATCAATTAACACTGGCTATACAAAACTGATGACAGATTTAGATTCAGCCTCAAAAATACCTCAGAAACATATACTTTATATTGGGCTACCTCAAAGGGGAAAAAAATAAAACATGGAAGTGTCAAATTTCTAAAAATAGCCCATAACAATTTGAATTTTGGGAGGTGCTCGAAATAAAAAGTTTATTTTTTTCGAATTTGGCTCGATGCAGCAAACCAGAAAATGTGTCGATATGTTAAAATTTTATGCACGGACACTCATTTACATTTCGAACAGATACTAATATGAAAAGAATCATATGTGTTGTGTCCCTGAGCAACATTTTATCTGCATTGTTGGCGGTGCGAAGGCACCGTCAGAGGTATAATGGGGGTTTTCAATGGCATTCTAGGTATGTGACAAACCTAACAGCACAGCACTATGCAACACTACGCTAGAAGAAGTAGTCTCTCATGCATGCCTTTAATTTGATGCCCTAAATAAGAAACAATGTTCAGAATAAAGGCAATTTATTATTTATTTAGGTCATACATACCTATTTTATAAAAATTTCACTAAGTCAACTTTTTATCATCTGTTTTAAAGGTTATAACTCAGTTATAATCCTGCTACAAGCAGACAATAGAAAGTGTATCATGTTACTATAACAATAGTCTGAACGGCCTGGTATATTATATAGAGTGGAGTCTTGGTGTGGAGTCTTGGTGTGGAGTCTTGGAGTGAATTGGAGTGACCTTGGAGTCACATTTTGGAGTGACCTTGGACCTAAGATTAGATGGTCACTCGGGACTAGTTTATGTCAGGCCAAAGGGTCATAATGCTTCAATACTGGGGTTAATGTTTGGGTATCCAAGTTCATTTATGTTGTTTTTAGATGGTCTGTCCCTCACATTAAGGTTAGCACATGGGACAATGCAGCTGTACCGAGTATGTTAGGAACTGTGCACCTTGTGAGGAACATTCAAAAATATTAAATTGATAATTATCCAAAATAGTCACTCCAAATCTGACTCCAAGGTCACTCCAAAATGTGACTCCAAGGTCACTCCAATTTTTCACTCCACTCCACTCCAAGACTTCACACCAAGACTCCACTCTGTATAATATACTATGCCTCGCTGAAGAGCTTGCTCAGAAAAAAATCTACGGAAGCTAATTCGGGCCATATGAGTTAGCTAAAATATGTTTAAATATGAAATTGGTAATGAATATCAATCATCTGAAACATCACTGAATGTAAAAAACAAACCATGGAAGTTACATTTACAGCACTTCCATTTCCCATCCATTCCAACACTAACAAAAAGCACCGCCCATCAGTGCCTTCAGCACTTTGATTTAGTACTGGTTCTACCTAGGAAGACATTGAGAGTGATTCTTATAATCCATATAAAATAAATAAGTTCAAACTAATATGAAAAGAGTTATTGCAAATGAATTTGGTGATCTGTACTGTAACACAATACAGTAGTAATTATATTTGACAGTTTAATCTCCATTTCTGTTTGTAATGTCTGTATTTATAAGACTGTAACATTTATAGATGTGTTCTATAGCTATGTCTCTTTAATCCCGTAAAGCAAGTAATGTGTGATATATATATCATGATTGTATACAGGCAATCTACTACTACATATTATGTAACCTGATATTGTAGCAACACTGTAGAAATGTATACAACACATCTCTCTCTTTTACAATAGTAATTATATTTGACAGTTTAATCTCCATTTCTTTTACTGGAGTATCAAATTATCCATCTGCAGTAGCCTTAAAAAATTCAAGTAATTATGTTCCTGTCAAACCTTATAAAACTCACATTGAAGTGTGCATAGATTAAAATGTGTATGTATTTAAAACAGAAGCGAAATATAGTTTATGGATGGCCAAGAACAATGTCCAGTGGCAGTGAGTTTAGATATGAAATCTGGTACTCCACAATTTTATATTGCTCAACATAGTCAAATTTGAAATCTGGAGATGTTAAATGTATTGTGAAATTTGGAGACGGTACATGTATTTAAGAGACAACTGACCTTGACACAGGGACATTTGGAAAGTTATTGGAATAAGAACAATGACCAGTTATGTTATATATGAAATTTGAACACTCTACTCTATAGAACAAAAAAGTAAAATAATTTAACGCACATTTTAACACAGTTTTTGAAGACGGTACATGTATTTAAGTGACCCATGGTCAGATGGAGAGCTGGAAGCTATTGGCTTTAAGACGGACAATGACAAGGAGGTTATATATGAAATTTGAACACTCTGCTCCAAAGAACAAAAAACTTATAAGAATTTAACGTACTTTTAACACATTTTTTCGTGAGACATGTATTTAAGAGGCAACTGACCTTGACATAGGGTAGTTGGAGGGTGATACATACTGTAATAAGAAGATCAATAACCTGTGATGTTATATATAAAAATACTCTACTCCAAAGGACTACAAAGTTTTATAAGAACTTTTAACGCAACAACCAAAACCCTAACAAAAATCTTAACCAAAACCCTAACAAAAATCTTAACCAAAATCTTAACGCTAACATATTGCATTGTAACTTTCTTGTCCTTGGGAGTAGAATGTTCAAATTTTATATATATATAACCTCCTGGTCATTGTCTTTCCTTATGGTAATAACTTCCAGCCCTCCAACTGACCTGGGTCAATGTCACTTAAATATATTCCGTCAATATTTGCGTTAAAATTTGGTGACGGTACATGTATGTAAGTGTCCTTGACTCGGACCCAGGGTCAGTTGGAGGGCTGGAAGTTATTGGCATTAAGACGGACAATGGCCAGGAGGTTATATCTGCAATTCGAACATTCTACTCCAAGTACAAAAAGGTTATAATACAATATGTTGACGTCGTCGAGCCCGCCAACATTAGCGGCGCCTATGTCTCGCATTTTTTCAAAAAGGCGAGACAAAAACTATCATGGAATGTTTGACAAAAGCTGAAGATAGAGACAATATCTCTTCAAATTAACAAAAAAAAATTACAACCAAAAAGGCCCAACCGTCAGCTCAAGTTCAAGAATCAGGGCACTAGTCAGCTTTTAGGGGACTGGGGCCAGGGCCCTCAAGAAGGGGAATTTTGCATTGTTTTCATATCAAAGGGAAATTTCTAAGAAACACAAACTAGTGTTTTTATTATTATTTAAGTAGCACCGTGAATGTACCATTTCAAATTGCAAAAAGTATGCTGTTTTCCTGTATTGGAGTTTAAAAATTTCCAGGATGAAATTTTTAACAGGAAAATGGGAAAAATATATGCTTTTAGGGGAGGGGAATGTGCAAGGCCTTATTCACTGTGCAACCAAGGCTTTTTTGAGAATTTTTTTCGAGCCAATGCTTTCTGTAGTTTGTATGCAAAAAGCAACTCCTTAGATGTTACAAGTTACAAAATGTTGAACTGAAATGTTCAATTACTCAGTGATAACTCTGACCCAAGAGCATTTGGAGAGAACATTCACAACTTGTTTACTGCAAATTGGTAAAAGTAATGAGATTTGTTTCCCATTTAACATTTTTGAATGAGATATTTGACAAAACAGTGAGAATCCCACCAAACCTCCCCCTAAAGTGATCCCTGAATGAAAGAGAAAAGAGGTCGAGTATGTTTCAATGTCAGTGTTGCTATGGTAACGTACCTCATCTGTATCATCAGGGGAATATATTTTGTGTAGGATCTGTGTAGTTTTGTGTTGTATGGCCTCGACCTCAACCTGGTGAGGCGGATATTTTCTCAAGCCATTCCTGCAGGGAATAAAAACAAAATCGAGTATATGTCTCAGCATTAAATGTCCCAAAATTTTAATGCAAATTACAGCTTTTTTGTTTAATTAAAAATTTATATACAGTCAAACCTGTTAGTGGTTACCTCTATTAAGCAACCACATGTCTTAAGCAGCCACATTTTCTATATCCCATTTAAAAAATGTTACTGTAAATCAACCTTTCTTAAGCAGCCACCTGCCTTTAGAGGTCACTACAACTGAAATAAAATGAAGTTTTTGTAACACCAGTAGTCAAGTTTAGATATAAACTGTATCGTTCAATTCATGCAATGATAACATGATCCACCCCAGCCAAACTTACTTGAGAGTTTTCTGTAGTCTGTGTATACAGTCTTGGGCAATTTGATTTCTTCGAGACCTCAGGAACAGCATCACCTCCTTGAGAAGGTTTGTTGATGGGGAGAAACCTCCCGTACACAGCCACATCAGCTCCCAGCCACGTTCCTCACTCACCCTGATAGCAGAAGATGTACAATGTTGACCTTTCTAGATGTACAATGTTGACCTCTCTAGACACTTGCACAATATTGACCTTTCTAGACACTTTCCCAGCTTCATTCTCCTGCCCCTGGTATCTTACCTCAGGAATTTCAGTCAGGGCAAAACACATTCAGCACAGGCCAGATGGGGAATAAATTATTATAAAAAGATTCCACGATATCAGGTTTTTGCAGGTTTTAAGTACTTATTCGTGGCTACAAAGCTGCAGATAAAAAGTAAAAATAATATTCAGCAGTTGTGTTTTATTTTTGTGTACATGTACTTACTTATTTCTGTTGTCTGTCAACTGTTTGATTATTTGACAGTAGATCTCATCTTTCAAAATTTCCTGAAAAAGACCTGAAAACAAATACACATATAAAAAATACACAATTCTTAATAAATTAAGAAATATATGTATGTTCCATACCATTTTTTATTCGATATTTTTAGTGAAGAGCCATGCTTTGCAATAATATAATTTTTATTCTTTAAAAAACACATTTTATTCTTAACGGCGATGACCTCCGATCTGGATACAATGATAAAATCTAACAGAAATCACAAAAAGAAAGACACAAGCTAGAATCCATAATGCTTACCGATCTCAGAGGTGGTTGAAATATTTGATCTGTGAGCTCATTTGCAAATCTACCGCGCTTGGACAGATGGATGGTCACCCATATACTCCAGGATAGGTAAACAGGGTTAAGGAATGTAATAGGTCAAATATACATTAGCATGCGGTGACATTTCTTCTGGAAGATTGGTGTGCTTTATATCTTATATAATATGCCATTCTATGTCAGACTGGAGCTGATATTTAAATAATTTTTAGGCACGTGCGATGCAACTTACATTTTGAGTGGATCTGTTGTCAACAGCAATTATCTGTAGTATTCAATATTTGACTGGCTGTGCGATAAAACAGTTAATAGATAATTCACACTAGTAGCTGATCTAGAATCTTCAGGTTCCATCTCAGTATAGAAGCAACCTATTTTTCCAGCAGGGTGTGAACCAGTACCAGTATATATAATCATCCCCTTGAACAGTTAACACATTTTGTTTAAAAGTTGAACCGCAACCCACTCTACCCCAACCTGAAATCCTAGATGAGTTGAAGGAAATGGGGTTGTTAGTGATTCTAACTTCTTTCTTACAAATGTGTCATATACACATAGAAGAAAGACCATATAAGAAGCACAAGCATGCTTCCTGGTTGACTTCCTCGCGACCCAGCAGCTTCTTCAGGAGCGACAGCTACAGCAAATCCTTCGTGTACTTCCACAACTCATCCGGCTTCTTTCTATGGGCTGAAAACAACATCTTGGACAGCGTCCTCTTGTGGGGAGGTCTGAAATATGATACTGATGATGTCATGATGCTTTCATAGAGAGTAAAGTACCATCATAAGAATCAATTTTTCTGTCGCTAGGTAAGACCTCGCTTATTGTATCTGTTGGACTTCATTAACCTCCCATTGTTATAGCGTGTTTCTTGGACAAGAAAATGAATGCACATGGTAATAGTTGCTCCATATTTTGGTAAGATGCACATCTGCATTGGTAGAGAATATATAATTAAAATACCGTAATTATCCCTTTAAGCTCCCTGCCTTTATAAGCATCCACTGAATCCTTTATAATTGTTGGTTTCCTCTTAACCATCAGTTAGCCTAGGTAAAAATACATACAGACTAACCAAATGGAAGTTTTCAGTTGCATTGTTATATGGCAAAGTTATATGGCAAGGGTTTATAAGGCTGTACTCATGGCAACTGGGAAAAGGTATGTAATGTTTCTAAAAAAGAACATCACCCATGGTGCCATGGTGCATATGGTTGAAGATTACGGTGATAGTTATATTTTATCAATGACATTTAGAAAATTTGCAATTTTAAAGATGTTTATCACTGAACCGACAACAACTGATTATTGTTTGGAAAACAATCATCCGAACAATCATTTGATGTACACCATCTCCTCATTTCAGAGAATGTAATATCTGAAGTGGTTTAGGGAGTATAGAGAAATGTCAATACCTGAAGTGGTCTAGAGAATATAGAGAAATGTCAATACCTGAAGTGGTCTAGGGAGTATTGTGGAATGTCAATACCTGAAGTGGACTAGGGAGTATAGAGTTACCTCATGTTGTCATGTATGCATGATTTGAGTGAATAAAGATATTTGTATTTGTATAGTCTCTTTACAACTAATATACTAACATACTAAATATACTAGAAATGTCAGTACCTGAAGTGGTCTAGAGAATATAGAGAAATGTCAGTACCTGAAGTGGTCTAGGGAGTATAGAGAAATGTCAGTACCTTAAGTGGTCTAGGGAGTATAGAGAAATGTCAGTTCCTGAAGTGGTCTAGAGAATATAGAGAAATGTCAGTACCTGAAGTGGACTAGGGAGTATAGAGAAATGTCAGTACCTGAAGTGGTCTAGGGAGTATAGAGAAATGTCAGTACCTGAAGTGGTCTAGAGAATATAGAGAAATGTCAGTACCTGAAGTGGACTAGGGAGTATAGAGAAATGTCAGTACCTGAAGTGGTCTAGGGAGTATAGAGAAATGTCAGTACCTGAAGTGGTCCAGGGAGTATAGAGAAATGTCAGTACCTGAAGTGGTCCAGGGAGTATAGAGAAATGTCAATACCTGAAGTGGTCTAGGGAGTATAGAGAAATGTCAGTACCTGAAGTGGTCCATGAAGTATAGAGAAATGTCAGTACCTGAAGTGGTCCATGAAGTATAGAGAAATGTCAGTACCTGAAGTGGTCCAGGGAGTATAGAGAAATGTCAGTACCTGAAGTGGTCTAGGGAGTATAGAGAAATGTCAGTACCTGAAGTGGTCTAGGGAGTATAGAGAAATGTCAGTACCTGAAGTGGTCTAGGGAGTATAGAGAAATGTCAGTACCTGAAGTGGTCTAGGGAGTATAGAGAAATGTCAGTACCTGAAGTGGTCTAGAGAATATAGAGAAATGTCAGTACCTGAAGTGGACTAGGGAGTATAGAGAAATGTCAGTACCTGAAGTGGTCTAGGGAGTATAGAGAAATGTCAGTACCTGAAGTGGTCCAGGGAGTATAGAGAAATGTCAGTACCTGAAGTGGTCCAGGGAGTATAGAGAAATGTCAGTACCTGAAGTGGTCTAGGGAGTATAGAGAAATGTCAGTACCTGAAGTGGTCTAGGGAGTATAGAGAAATGTCAGTACCTGAAGTGGTCTAGAGAATATAGAGAAATGTCAGTACCTGAAGTGGTCTAGGGAGTATAGAGAAATGTCAGTACCTGAAGTGGTCTAGGGAGTATAGAGAAATGTCAGTACCTGAAGTGGTCTAGGGAGTATAGAGAAATGTCAGTACCTGAAGTGGTCTAGGGAGTATAGAGAAATGTCAGTACCTGAAGTGGTCTAGAGAATATAGAGAAATGTCAGTACCTGAAGTGGACTAGGGAGTATAGAGAAATGTCAGTACCTGAAGTGGTCTAGAGAATATAGAGAAATGTCAGTACCTGAAGTGGACTAGGGAGTATAGAGAAATGTCAGTACCTGAAGTGGTCCAGGGAGTATAGAGAAATGTCAGTACCTGAAGTGGTCCAGGGAGTATAGAGAAATGTCAGTACCTGAAGTGGTCCAGGGAGTATAGAGAAATGTCAATACCTGAAGTGGTCTAGGGAGTATAGAGAAATGTCAGTACCTGAAGTGGTCTAGAGAATATAGAGAAATGTCAGTACCTGAAGTGGTCTAGGGAGTATAGAGAAACGTCAGTACCTGAAGTGGTCTAGGGAGTATAGAGAAATGTCAGTACCTGAAGTGGTCCAGGGAGTATAGAGAAATGTCAGTACCTGAAGTGGTCCAGGGAGTATAGAGAAATGTCAATACCTGAAGTGGTCTAGGGAGTATAGAGAAATGTCAGTACCTGAAGTGGTCTAGAGAATATAGAGAAATGTCAGTACCTGAAGTGGTCCAGGGAGTATAGAGAAATGTCAATACCTGAAGTGGTCCAGGGAGTATAGAGAAATGTCAGTACCTGAAGTGGTCTAGGGAGTATAGAGAAATGTCAGTACCTGAAGTGGTCTAGAGAATATAGAGAAATGTCAGTACCTGAAGTGGTCCAGGGAGTATAGAGAAATGTCAGTACCTGAAGTGGTCCAGGGAATATAGAGAAATGTCAGTACCTGAAGTGGTCTAGGGAGTATAGAGAAATGTCAGTACCTGAAGTGGTCTAGGGAGTATAGAGAAATGTCAGTACCTGAAGTGGTCCAGGGAGTATAGAGAAATGTCAGTACCTGAAGTGGTCCAGGGAGTATAGAGAAATGTCAATACCTGAAGTGGTCTAGGGAGTATAGAGAAATGTCAGTACCTGAAGTGGTCCATGAAGTATAGAGAAATGTCAGTACCTGAAGTGGTCCATGAAGTATAGAGAAATGTCAGTACCTGAAGTGGTCCAGGGAGTATAGAGAAATGTCAGTACCTGATGTGGTCCATGAAGTATAGAGAAATGTCAATACCTGAAGTGGTCTAGGGAGTATTCCTCCAGTGTGTATGGCTTCTTGCCACTCTCTTGGAGTCTCCTCTGTTGTTGCCTGACAGTGACAATATTGATGGATCTGACAACTGCACAAATAGATTTTACAAATAAACAAAATATCATACTGGAGAAAATGCGCGAATAGATTCTACAATTAAAAGACTGCATGAATAAATTTCACATTTTATATACAACAGACAATTGAATGTCTATTTATAGTATAAATATGTCAAATTGTTTCAGAAATAAGCTGTTTCAACCATCGTATAGTCTTTCTAACAGATATGTTTAGAATAATTCTTTTAAACATCTTGTTCATAAAATAAAATAAATGTTTGCTGACCAGTATCTCTGGTGGTGGTTGGAAGTACGTAGACACACTCGGCAGGGAAGTCGCCCTTCTTGCTGGTGCGTACACACTCTCCTACACACCAGCCGGAGTTCATCACTGTCTCTCCATTCTGCTGCAACAGCACGATCAGGTCACCCTTCTGGAAACTCAGGAATGATGAACCCTCTTCTGGAGAAGGAAGTGAGTTGTAGTATAACACATAATTATGGAGACATTTAGGGCCACACCCTTCTGGAAACTCAGTTTTATTTCATAGGATAATTACTGATAGAGATTAGCATAAACATGATAATGATAACCCTATATATAGCTGTTCCCACTAAGCCTGATGTCCCCTATATACAATACCACACACGATGTATAGCTGTTCCCACTAAGCCTGACATCCCCTATACACAATACCACACACAATGTATAGCTGTTCCCATTAATTAAGCCTGATGTCCCCTATACACAATACCACACAATGTAAAGCTGTTCCCACTAATCCCGACGTCCCCTATACACAATACCACACGATGTATAGCTGTTCCCACTAAGGCTGATGTCCCCTATACACAATACCACACACGATGTATAGCTGTGCCCACTAAGCCCGACGTCCCCTATACACAATACCACACACAATGTATAGCTGTTCCCATTAAGCCGGTCGTACCCTATACACAATACCACACACGATGTATAGCTGTTTCCACTAAGCCCAACATCCCCTATACACAATACCACACACGATGTGTAGCTGTTCCCACTAAGCCCGACGTCCCCTATACACAATACCACACACGCTGTACAGCTGTTCTCACTAAGGCTGACATCCCTTATACACAATACCACACACGATGTGTAGCTGTTCCCACTAAGCCTGACGTCCCCTATACACAATACCACACACGCTGTACAGCTGTTCTCACTAAGGCTGACATCCCTTATACACAATACAACACACGATGTGTAGCTGTTCCCACTAAGCCTGACGTCCCCTGTACACAATACCACACGATGTATAGCTGTTCCCACTAAGCCTGACGTCTCCTATACACAATACCACACACGATGTATAGCTGTTCCCACTAAGGCTGATGTCCCCTATACACAATACCACACATGATGTATAGCTGTTCCCACTAAGCCGGTCATACCCTATACACAATACCACACACGATGTATAGCTGTTCCCACTAAGGCTGATGTCCCCTATACACAATACCACACATGATGTATAGCTGTTCCCACTAAGGCTGATGTCCCCTATACACAATACCACACACGATGTATAGCTGTTCCCACTAAGGCTGACATCCCCGATACACAATACCTCACACGATGTATAGCTGTTTCCACAAAGGCTGACATCAATATCACAACATTACTTAGGGCCATAGCACTGTTCTATTTGGTATATCACACAAGTCATGTACTTTAAACAGGGCCATTTGGTATATCAAACAAGTTATGTACATTACACAGGGCCATGGCACTTATCACACAAGTCATGTATGCAAATGCTTTTGCTTCTATATCAGTTTCTCGTTCCAAAGATTTTGCCAAACAAACTTATCTGCGCTATGACTGTACTAAAACCGCCTCCAGTTATACAAAGCACTCTTACCAAAACTCCTGCCTACTACACATACTTTGGATAATATCAGACACCAATATTTAAATAGACAATTCATAGAAACTAACTCAATAGTATAACTACTCACATTATCTGCTAATTTTTCACATTACTATACACTTCTATAAACGACCTCTCTCTAAGCTGTGTCTTCACACCGCCCATTACTGTACACTTCTATAAACGACCTCTCTCGAAGCTGTCTGTCTTCACACCGCCCAATACTGTACACTTCTATAAACGACCTCTCTCTAAGCTGTGTCTTCACACCGCCCATTACTGTACACTTCTATAAACGACCTCTCTCGAAGCTGTCTGTCTTCACACTGCCCATTACTGTACACTTCTATAAACGACCTCTCTCGAAGCTGTCTGTCTTCACACTGCCCATTACTGTACACTTCTATAAACGACCTCTCTCTAAGCTGTCTGTCTTCACACTGACCATTACTGTACACTTCTATAAACGACCTCTCTCTAAGCTGTCTGTCTTCACACTGACCATTACGCACCAACAGGTTTCATTGTGTACAGAATGATATGGGTGATCGGTCAACCCAAAGGAATCAGATGTATTGTTAATACAGTATCCCCATAATATATAGATCCACGTTTCTATGTAATTTTATATAAAAATAGACAGGAATGAAAGTTTCTGGATTTTTTTGATTTTTTGATTTTATAATTTTTTTTTACATATTTCTGTGTTGTTTTGCTCATTTCTTACACATATAGCTTCCTCCTCCCCCTGTCCCTCTCCACCCCCTGTCCCTCTCCACCCCCCCACCCTGATTTTTTAAAACATTTTTCTGTGTTGTTTAGGTCATTTCTTACACTTAAGCTATGTAACCCCGCCCCTCACCCCCAACCCCCACCTCCAACTCCCCAACTCTCGGAAACCAGATTTTTTTAATTTTTACCTGTTGTGTTGTTTTGGACATTTCTTATACATACAATAGGTAAATGGATTGGAATGAAAGCAAAATGCTTATAGAGATCATCTCCATAAAAGCCAGACAAGCGATAGCCAAACGTCGATTTTCAATAGGATTTCCCATTCATTCGGTAAATGGCATGTACTGTATCGTATATTTAAACACGGTGCAGCAGTCTCTTGTTATCTCTGTTACATGTTTATAAGCCGCCTTTACAGTTTCAGAGGAGAAGAGTTTTGAAGATATCATTATATAAACTCACTTGACTCCCGGGTCACCATTATTCTAGACTGCTGCCCATCCGCCAACACCCACCACCCACCACCCCAGCCCCACCCACCCACCCACCACTTGATTTTTTTGGTCGACTCTGCAGACATGATCACGAAGCAAGCTAAGCCTGCTGAAAATTTGGCACTTGGCGAAGTTACCTTAACTTAGTGTCACGTCATTTGACATGGTCCTCTACGAGAATGTGGTGCAAATGTCTTGTAGTTTCTCAGAAGTTTTAATTTTCCTTATTTCTCTCTGTACAGCATGTGATCTTGAGTGTGGGTCCATTAATAACCGCATGGTCATCAATTGAACAAATATGGTAGGCAATTATAAGCCAATGTTACATGCTAAATAATAGAGCTCGATGTCTTGTAGTTTATAAGAAGATTTTTGAGAAGTTTTTTGTTTGTTTGTGAAACTGATATAGTCATGGGATGGGGCCAAATTTAACCATGGGTCATCATTTGAACAAGCTTGACTCGTGATACATATGAACTATCAGACCTTTAGCTCTTGTTAAAAACCAGTTCTGTTGCAATTTGTTTAAGGTGGACCCTTATTATCTCTAAATTGCCTAACCTATGAAACATGAGAGAAAAGTAGCACATTTGGTTTTAGGGATTCAGTTCATGAGTGATGAAAACAACACAGAAATATGTAAAAAATAAATCCGGTTTCGAGAGTAGGGGTGGGGGGAAAGGGCGAGGGTGTGGGGCGCTGGGAGAGGGGGTTAAATAGCTTTATGTGTAAAAAATGTTCAAAACAACACCGAATATGTTAAATATAAAAAATCTGGTTTTTGAGAGTGGGCAATGGGGGTGGGGTTGGGGGGTGGTGGGGCGGGGGGTTACATAGCTATATTTGTAAGAAATGACCAAAACAACACAGGAATATGGGGGTGTGCATGATAGCTATAGGTGTAAGAAATGACATAAACAACACAGACATATATTTTAAAAAATCAGGTTGGGGGTGGGGGGTGGGGGGTGGGGGTGGAGAGGGACAGGCCAGGAGGGAGCTATATGTGTAAGAAATGAGCAAAACAACACAGAAATATGTAAAAAAAAAAAAAAAGCTTTCGAGTGGTGGGTGGGTGGGGCAGGGGTGGGTGGTGGGGATGGGCAGCAGTCTAGAATAATGGTGACCCAGGGTTATATAATGATATCTTCAAAACTCTTCTCCTCTGAAACTATAAAGGCATCATATTACGCTGGCTTACAAACATGTTAGGGAGATAACAAGAGACTGCTGCACCGCGTTTAAATATACGATACATGCGATTTACCGATTGAATGGGAAGCCCTATTGAATATCGACGTTTGGCTAGCGCTTTTCTGGTATACACAGGACATGCGCAGTGAAGCAGATTATCAATATTTTTTATTTGTTTACTCGTTATCTCCCTTTCACGCTAATGAACTGACTCAGTAAAGCCAAATCTTCTGTTTGATATATAGGTTATACAATCAAGAGCTTATAGTGGGAAACCCAAAACAGTTGCAACAGAAATGGTTCCAAAATGTTCTCTCTTGTTTGTGGGTGCTGATTCCAAAGGATGATTTTTCAGTATTATTTTTTTTAATATACGTTAATGGGACACAGGCAATATATATTTTTTTAAAACTCGCTGAGTCCCGTTAGTTTTTTTACATAGCTAGCAGATTTAAAAATCATATATAATAATTATTTGAAAAGCAATAATTACAATAAGTACTTTATACTTATTATTGTGGAAATACTACGCTTCATCAAAACAAAGTATTTCCCACATTTGAGTTTTGGCTGAATCACAGACATATTAGGTCTATGTTTACATGTATGCCTTTTCAGTAAAATGTGTCATTTAAAGGGACTCATGGCAACCTTTTTTTTTTAAAAATCATGGTGTTTTGCATAATCATTAATATTAATTATATGAATAGTATTAAGCAACCTATACCGAGTTGATTTGACCTATTGAAAAACAAATGACACCATGATATTGGCAATGGAATGATAAAAACTTTGGTACCAAACATGGCATATTCATTTTGGAATTTGTCAAGTTAATTCTAAATTGTGTATACAATTAAATCTAAGCAAAAGTCAGTGTCCACTTTCTTTCGCAACCGAGTATATATATATATGCCATTAAAAATGCAAGTTTTTTTTTATTTTGTGTTTCTTTCAAAGATTGATTGTAGTGTTAGGTACATGTTAGTAATTATCCACATTCCCTATAAATCTGGGGACCGATCAAATTCATGTATTGAAAGAAGTAAAATCGGAATTATGCAATCGATCTTGGAGACATTTGAATTAAAAGTATTAATAAATATAATTTAAAGATATATATATTAGTGTCCTATTTGTAGCCAGTAAACGATGGTGCTCGTATGCATTTTTGTTGTTACTGCATTGAAGTTTAATAAATATATATTACTTTATCTGTGCGGTCATGAATACAGACAAAACCATAATTACCATTAAATATAATTTAAAGAGATATAATTATATTAGTGTCCAATTTTTAGCCCTATTTGCCGAAGGCCAGTAAGCGATGGTGCTTGTCCGTCGCTGTCATCTGTTTTTGTGTCACCTGTGTAGCATGGCAGAAACTTAGGGATCACTTTGTCCGTCACACTTTACCATGGAACCTAACCTTGGCCATAACTGAAAGTATTTGATCTATGTACACTCGTCTTCATCTTGTCCAATAACTCTTTGTCTTTCATCTTGGCCGAGTTATGCCATCGTTGCACACGTCCAATTCGACTTCCATTTTCATAAAACTTTTAACTTGCAATATAACTGAGCTCACAGCTGGGCAAAATATTGACCTACGTTCATGAAACTTTATAGTTCTTTTCTCAAATGCCATTGACATGTCCAATAACTCTTTACTTTCATTTCTGAAGAGTTCAGCCCCTTTTCATCAAATGTTTAACCTGCAACCTAACCTAATAACATGGCCAAATATTGACCTATGATCATGAAATTTTATACAGTTCTTTCTTACCAATTATTCAATGCAGAGTTGTGCACTTTTTCATAAAATGTTTACAATTAAAAAAAAAAAAAATTGCTCCATAATTCATGAAAGAATGCACTCCTTGCCTTCAAACTTGAGTTATATTGTCCTTGCTGAAATAAGCATATGGCAGGCGACGTAAGTGTTCTGAGGAAAACCTAGTTTTGAAGATGGCAAGACATATCACTTTGCGGCAGAAGTTATAAGCGGCTTCAGTTTTTACGTTAAAAGCTTTTCATATTCTTTAGTATCATTAAGGTCATTCACACTCGCAGGTTTCATCTCTGTATTGCATTTAAGGTTACATTGCACCATTGCGTTTGTGCTTCCGTGGTGTATAGTCAAATAGTGCCTAATAAAAAACATTTCCCTGCCTCACTAGCGATACAAAATGCATACTTTTGATTACTTTTTGTTATTATTACCTATAATTGAGCCAAATGATGTATTGTGAACATTGATTAGTGTTTGTTTGAGATATTTAATTATAATTGATATCGAAAGTAGAAATGGGGTAAATCTATGTGACGTGTCAAAATAGAACGCGACGTCATTCAACAGATTGGCTTGTTCTTGCACGATACATGACCCCCTGTTTATATTGGCGGACGCTCGATCGTTTGATTGATATGTGTTTTGACATTTTCTACAGAGAAAAATGCGCTTTTTTTATCTCTTGATATACATTCGTCCTATATAAAACAAAAGGAAAATCAATGGTGCAATGTAACCTTTAGCAAAATTATGGCCCTTTTTTTGACTTAAATATGTATTTTTCAAATTCTAAGAGATGGACAAAGCGGCAACTGTATGTTCTGCCTTTGGGGAGCATATGAATCTTTGATCTGGTATACTGTGTGAAAAATATTTCTGGTATGATACATTGAACAAGGAAAGTCGCTTATGATGGAAATAAAAGTAGAAGACAACACCTGCATGTTGAGAATTTGTTGGTTTTTATTGGACACAGCATGTACACAGGCTTACTAAAAGCATGAAACACATATGGTTTGTAAAATGGAGTACACGTGAAAATTCAGTGAAATGTACATCATTCATAGCAAAAGTCTTTGTGATCATTTCTAATTATTTTCAATATAATATGAGAATTTGAAATGACACATTACCATACAGGATCACGCAATGATGTCTTAAAAAATAATCAGCAATTCCTTTAAATATTTTGTCAAAACTTACCTGGATTTTTTTACTGACTGTGACGATACTGATTACGTACAAGTAATGTTTTATTTAAATACTCTGGTCATTGGTTCACTTGAATTTTCACACAGAAGGATGTATACACATCTGATACAAGGAATAACATATATTGACAATCACAAGAAGAAAATGAAAAAGAACTGTGCCATACTAAAATGCGAGTCGTTTCTGAAACTAGTTTTAACCTAGACCAGGCCATTACTGGAGACGTATTTACTATTATCAATGTTGCAACTTTTCCGGAAAAACAAATATTTTTCATAGACAGGTTCATAATTATATTATGACTAAAACTGAGACTTAATTAAAATGAAAGGTACATTTATCTAATAGGTGTAGTAGTATATGCTTTTCATTTCTAATAGGGACCTTAATAAGAATTATTTTGAGCACTAAATTTTTTTTATTCATAGTAAATACATGTATATGCATAATTATATAATATAAAAAAACAAGAGGTCAATGACCTTGAAGCTCTACTGATTGATTTTGATTTCAGGAAGTAGTCGCTACAGACTTGTTTTTTGAAAATCTATTTTTAACCGTTGCGGCCATCTTGAATTTCCGGCCGACCTGAAATTTTGCTAAGATCAATAAGACATTAAGAGCAACATTCCTGTGAAGTTTCATGAAAATCCGTCAGGTAGTTTCAAAGAAGTAGTCGCTACAAGTTTTCATTATATAACTCTATGTAAACAAAGCAGCCATGTTTAAGGTCAAATCAAAACGATTTTCGACAAGGACCAACATCATGTCATACTGATCATTTTAGAAAAAGTCCCATATCAATATCTCTTATTGTTTTGAAGAAGTAGTCGCTACAAACTTATTTATTTTAAATCTATTTTTAGCTGTGGCGGCCATCTTGAATTTCCGGCCGACCTGAAATTTTTCTAGGATCAACTAGACATCAAGAGCAACATTCCTGTGAAGTTTCATGAACATCCGTCAAGTAGTTTCAGAGGAGTAGTCGCTACAAGTTTTTACTATATAACTCTATGTAAACAAAGATGGCCGCTGGCAGGCATGTTTAACGTTGAATCAAAACGATTTTTGACTAGGATCAACATCATGTAATGCTGATCATTTTAGAAAAAGTCCCATATCAATATCACTTATAGTTTTCAAGAAGTAGTCGCTACAAACTTATTTTTTAAAAATCTATTTTTAGCTGTGACGGCCATCTTGAATTTCCGGCCGACTTGAAATTTTTCTAGGATCAATCAGACATCAAGAGCAACATTCCTGTAAAGTTTCATGACAATCCGCCAAGTAGTTTCAGAAAAGTAGTCGCTACAAGTTTTTACTATATAACTCTATGTAAACAAAGATGGCCGCTGGCAGCCATGTTTAACGTTGAATCAAAACGATGTTTGACTAGGATCAACATCATGTCATGCTGATCATTTTAGAAAAAGTCCCATATCAATATCACTTATAGTTTTCAAGAAGAAGTCGCTACAAACTTGTATTTTAAAACTCTATTTTTAGCTTTGGCGGCCATCTTGGATTTCACATCAACATGAATTTTTGCTAGGATCAACTAGACTTTATGGGCAACATTTCTGTAAAGTTTCATGAATATCCATCCAGTAGTTTCAGCTGTGAAGTCGCTACAAGTTTTTACTATATAACTCTATGTAAACAAAGATGGCCGCTGGCAGCCATGTTTAACGTTGAATCAAAACGATTTTTGACTAGGATCAACATCATGTCATGCTGATCATTTTAGAAAAAGTCCCATATCAATATCACTTATAGTTTTCAAGAAGAAGTCGCTACAAACTTGTATTTTAAAACTCTATTTTTAGCTTTGGCGGCCATCTTGGATTTCACATCAACTTGAATTTTTGCTAGGATCAACTAGACTTTATGGGCAACATTTCTGTAAAGTTTCATGAATATCCATCCAGTAGTTTCAGCTGTGAAGTCGCTACAAGTTTTTACTATATAACTCTATGTAAACAAAGATGGCCGCTGGCAGCCATGTTTAACGTTGAATCAAAACGATTTTTGACTAGGATCAACATCATGTCATGCTGATCATTTTAGAAAAAGTCCCATATCAATATCACTTATAGTTTTCAAGAAGAAGTCGCTACAAACTTGTATTTTAAAACTCTATTTTTAGCTTTGGCGGCCATCTTGGATTTCACATCAACATGAATTTTTGCTAGGATCAACTAGACTTTATGGGCAACATTTCTGTAAAGTTTCATGAATATCCATCCAGTAGTTTCAGCTGTGAAGTCGCTACAAATAAAAGTTTACGGACAGACAGACGGACAGACGGACAGACGGACAGACGGACAGACGGACGGACGGACGACGGACTCCGCACCACGGCATAAGCTCTGCTGATCTCTGATCAGTAGAGCTAAAAATGGATGACGGTAGTAACATAATATGCAGCATTCACTTAATATATAACAAAGATTGACAGAAATATGATTATGTAAATAATCGTGACCCAAGGTAATGATGTTAATACACAAACTTAATTGGGTCAAGTTTGTTTACATTATATCATTCTTGTCCAGTAATATTGGTTACACAGATACGACATGATCATTACAGTCTGACAAATGCATATTGCAGTAAATGATAAATCCACGGTCAGCAGGAACCCATAAAAAAGTATGTAAACATATAAATTCAAATCCTAGAATTTGTTGAAATATAAATGAGTGACAAAGGATGCCTTTGAACACATTCATTTCATGAACAGATGTCATTAACTTGCAGAATATTGTACCGAATTGGTCACTATATTTTTTTAGATCATTGGCACAAACAAATCTATCTGATCCCCCATTATGTTAGTCCTACCAATACAGACTTCAAACAGAGGTCCTCTCGACTCAATCTGTGTTAAATGAGATGCTATATGCATATCACTCAATCGTGTTCGTTCAGTCTAGCCTGTGTAGTGTGATAGAATCACCCAATCTTGCTCAATCAAGCCGGTTTTAGTGTGATGGCATCACCTTACCTTGCTCAATCAAGCCAGTTAAGTGACAGAATCACCCAACCTTGCTCAATCAAGCCAGTTAAGTGACAGAATCACCCAACCTTGCCGTCAAAGTCAAGACCCAGAATCACCCAACCTTGCCGTCAAAGTGATAAAATCACCTAAACCTGGCTAAATCAAGCCAGTTTAGTGAAGGAATCACCCAACCTTGCCGAGTCAAGTGATAGAATCACCTACCCTTGCTCAATCAAGCCAGTTTAGTATAATCACCCAACCTTGCCGAGCCGTGATAGAATCACCTACCCTTGCTCAATCAAGCCAGTTTAGTGAAGGAATCACCCAACCTTGCCGAGTCAAGTGATAGAATCACCTACCCTTGCTCAATCAAGCCAGTTTAGTGAAGGAATCACCCAACCTTGCCGAGTCAAGTGATAGAATCACCTAACCTTGCTCAATCAAGCCAGTTTAGTGAAGGAATCACCCAACCTTGCCGTCAAAGTCAAGTGATAGAATCACCTACCCTTGCTCAATCAAGCCAGTTTAGTATTATCACCCAACCTTGCCGAGTCAAGTGATAGAATCACCTAACCTTGCTCAATCAAGCCAGTTTAGTGAAGGAATCACCCAACCTTGCCGAGTCAAGTGATAGAATCACCTACCCTTGCTCAATCAAGAATCACCCAAACTTGCTGAGTCAAGTGACCGGTGTAATAGCCAAGTCCAGTGACAGAATCATCCAATCTGGCACAAGCAAAGCGCGATTGAAAAGCACATGCTAAAATTAGGCTTTAAATTTTAAATCTTTTGTGGAAATGGAACAATATATTTAAATACAAAACTTAATTCAGTAAATCAAGTCTCTGGAAGGATACTAACTAATCACAGTCGACCTATTTCATAGTGGATAATTGATAGTCTATTTAGATATTGTTTTATATACTAAGAGGTATATCTGTTTTAACAGCATGGATCTACAGAAACATTTGCTTCTTGAACTTCTGCATGAATCCATGATACATATACAATAGTATTTTTATTTTAAATAGTATTATTTATAATTATAATGGTTATTTTAAATTTATTTACTACTGTTCGATTATGATCATTACGTCAACCTAATACACACAGATAAATATTTCTCACATGCAAGTCTACATTTTGGACCTATATAGTTCACCTATAATTAAGGTAATTCACAACTTTATCCTGTGCTTTTATAACAGTTATAACAATCTCGTAATTAAACCTTGTGTATATTCTGAAAGCAAAAAATGTTAATGTTCGGAGAACATTCTATGGCATTGGGACAGCAATAATTGTAAAAGATTCAACTAAACACAAACAGATTTTAGCTATAACACAAACAAAGCTATTTCCTGTTTCAGTCGAAAAATTTAAATTGATTTTGCCAAAAATCTTCAAAATCTGTTCGAAAAGAAAGCAACGAAACATAATTTGGACCAGAAAATAGCTTTATTTGGTTCCGAAAAATAAATTCCAAGCAAGACAAAGGATAGAAAATTAGATATTTCATTTCTCAGCAAAATAAAATAAGATTTCCCTACAAAATTCTCTAAAATTAAATATCAGCGAACATGCATTCAGCTAGTGTAACGGAACTAACATAAAAATAACAAATATGTATCTACACTATCCACATATATTTCAAATGCAGACGGAATATGTTTTTTAATACATAAAATGCGTATACAGAATACATGTTTGAACCAGTAATTTAATACGACACCCACAACTGACATAAATGACAAGCACATTTTTTTTTTCTCCATATATGCACTTATCTAGGTACATTCTTGAAGCTGTGATACATCCACCACATTCAAGGCGTAGAATATTGCATAAATATCCATCAGTCCAAACACATCGCAGTTCTACATCTCGCGAAATTTGTCTTGTTTTTTTCCCAACATTCAAAGCACTGGACCAACGGATTGGTTTCAATTTATTACGATAAATTTCAAAATTGACGATATTAAAAGCACGGTAAAAAAAAGTGCTGCGTTTAAAAATTAGATCACCTTTATATATATAACATCGGCAAGGATTTAAAATTTTCTTAAGTAAAGTCACGATACCGTTACTATTGTAACGCTACACTGACTACATTTATAATAAATATGTACATTATGACTAAAATTGTAACAAGTTAACTGACAAACTCTGACCATTTGATAGTTACGTTGTTTTTCCATCCCAACTTGGCAATAGTTTGTATCACATTTCACTCTTCTTTCATATAATCTACACTAGCGGTTCAACTATAAGGCAAACATTCACCAAAACTTACTCTCGTATAAAAGAAAAAGCAACACGAATATCCGGAAGAGCATATAGTACCTACAGTGAGATGAATATACAAAATGAGCAATGACATCTTGGAATACACAAGGCAAGCTTAAGAAATGAAATCCATACATGCAGGCAAGGCATGTAATAAAATCCCCCAATAGAAAAATAAGTAAGACAAACTAATGGTGTATACTGAACACAATTATTCCCATCACAATGTACCATCAACATCAAAGCTAAAAGTCCTTATACAAGAAGCACATTTTCCTATTTTCCGCGTATATTATTTTTCCCCTTCACAACCCTCACTCCACAACCTACTCTAGAACAGATAAATGCTTCCAAATAATGTTCATAAAATATCAAAACTAACCCATCTTAAAGGTATCCCATTTTTCAATTTAAAAATGTACACGGATAATCCTGTTATTTCTTGGTCGTGTCTTACGAGTTATCTGTTTTCTATCACTGGTCAGGATAGAGATTATTATCTGTCCAGTTGTTGGAGTGATAATAAAACACAATTTATTGTCCAATCGCAGGTGAGGAAACATACAAAATTTTCCAATCCCTGGCTAGGAAACATACAGCAATTGTCCAATCCCTGGCGAGGAAACATACAGAATTGTCCAATCCCTGGCGAGGAAACATAATGTAACTATCATATGACTTCAAAATTTGCCTTCAGCATTACTGACAACAGATAACATTCAAATGGAGCTCTCTTTACTGTCCTTGCTTTTCTTAGTTTTTGAAAACGATGGCATTCTGAATTTCTTCTTCTTTTTCTTTTCCTTTGTTGGAGATGGGTGCTCCTTGGTTGGGGAACCCTGCAACAAAATGCAACACTACGTCAGTAAAAGCGAGACAATAACATCGGAGATCTTGAGACTGCTTGGCAGTAGACCAAGTATAGGTTATTTAGGGCTGCCCCAGAGAGAGAGGGGAAGGATACATATGAATCCGGGAACCGTGCCCTACTCTTATTATCGAATAGATTCCTATGGTTATTTAACATGCTTGGAGGATAGACCGATACAAGGTTTACATCCCCATCCGACGGACAAGGCTAAGGGAAAGTGTCTTGCCCAAGAACACAATGACGAAACTCAGTGGCACCACGGAGGATTGAATCCGGGGCCTCCGGTTACAAATCCGCCACGCCACCGACTGCGCCACGCCAGCCCTTGGACTTAAAGAGTCACATGGCAATCTTGATTTTTTTTAATCTCAAGGTGACCCATTAGTTTTCCTACATAACTTGCATTTGTTTAATCATTAATATTTTAAGAATGGTAAAAATCAAGATATTTATACATATTGCTAACTTTTGATTTTAATGCACCAATAATATATTTAAACCTATGGTTGAATAAGAAGACAAAATTTAAAACTCAAAATATTATTTAATTATATGCAATCAGGTTTTAAGTCAAGATGATACTGGATTAATAAATCGAGACGCTAATTTAAATGCTTGATAAAATCTTGAAGATTGCCGTGTGTCCCTTTAAGTGTCGAGTCTGAAAAACAGGGATTGTTTTTTTATTGATGTCAAGAACATAATTATGACTTTCAGTTTTTTAACTTTCATATTAATAAATCTCCTGGCCATTTTGGATATCACGTTGACCTTATTTTAATAAACTTGAACTTGACCATAGGACTGTCCTTTTGAATGATAGATACAAGGCCACTGACTAGATACCAGGCCAATGTGTGGCCTTTACAAGATTTGGGGACCCGACTAGATACCAGGCCAATGTGTCACCTTTATACGATTTGGGGACCTGACTAGATACCAGGCCAATGTGTGGCCTTTACAAGATTTGGGGACCAGACTAGATACCAGGCCAATGTGTGGCCTCTACAAGATTTGGGGACACAACTAGATACTAGGCCAATATGTGGCCTTTATACAATTTGGGAACCTGACTAGATACCAGGTCAATGTGTCACCTTTATATACAATTTGGGGACCGGACTAGAAACCAGGCAATGTGTGGCCTTTATACGATTTGGGGACCCCCGACTAGATACCACGCCAATGTATGGCCTTTATACGACTTGGGGACTTGACTAGATACCAGGCCAATGTGTGGCCTTTATACGATTTGGGGACCTGACTAGATACCAGACCAATGTATCACGTTAATATACAATTTGGGGACCTGACTAGATACCAGGCCAATGTGTGGCCTTTATACGATTTGGGGACCTGACTAGATACCAGGCCAATGTGCCACCTTCATACGATTTGGGGACCTGACTAGATACCAGGCCAATGTGTGGCCTTTACAAGATTTGGGGACCCGACTAGATACCAGGCCAATGTGTGGCCTTTACAAGATTTGGGGACCTGACTAGATACCAGGCCAATGTGTGGCCTTTATACAATTTGGGGACCTGACTAGATACCAGGTCAATGTGTCACCTTTATATACAATTACCTGACTAGATACCAGAAAAATGTGTACAGGCTGGGTGATACTGTTTTGTTTTTTTGAAAACTGATTATATTCTGAGGTAGTAAGAAAACTAAGTTGTGTGCTGCATGTACATACCTCCTTGCTACTCCTGTCATCTAGTGTGTCGCCCCCACTAGCGCTGTCTGTTGACCTCAGCGTGTCAGACTTGGCCGGCGATCTCATCTGCTCCTCATCACCGTTCATGGCCTTCTCTGAAATATACACGTTTTACATGAGACACAAATCAGACACGACAAGACGGACAGTAACCAGAATCAAATAATTCACACAAAACGATCATCCAAGATGAACAAAAACAAAACATCTCAGTATCATTCCAAACCTATTAAATCTATCGAAAAGTCTATAAGCCATTCTATAATTAACTGAAAACTAGAAATGTGTCCATAGGACAAGGATGCCCCCACTATTGCTTTACATATTTAATAAGAAAATTGTCTTTTGGGCAACATTAATTAAATTTTACTATTCAAAGGGGCGTAACTCTGGAATTACTGAGGCGATGGAGCCGACTATCGAACTTCGCTGAAACATTGTGCCCATATACGGTACAATTTGATCAAGTTTGGAGAAGGTCGGATTACAATTACACAAGAGTCTGGACAACATTTTCGGCATGGACAGACAGCGGTAACACTATAATATGCCCTTCCACCATTCTTCGAATGGCAGAGGCAATACAAAATCTATAACACAGGGGTACAATTATTATATTCCCTTTTTAGGTAAATGCCACATAATGGCTCATTTGACTAGTACTGGTTATTTTATTATTCATGCACTAAGTGTTAGCAACAAAGACTACTAGTAACATATACCAAAGAAAAGCAGCTATGATAGCCAGAGTAATACTGCCAATGCTTGGAGTAACATCAACCAAACATTAGCTGACTGAATTAATAACATCCATATTTATAACTACTATCAAGGTTGATACCAGAGTGTAATGAACATTATTAACAAAATCGTCCAACAATTAAGCTCTAGAACACAGCATTGACACATTAGGCCATTTTTTTCCCATTTCTTTGGTTCTCAGATTTTTATCTAAAAAAGTATTTTTAAGTATGTATCTTGTAACGGTGTTAGTTACATTGTAAAACTGACCAGAATAAATCTATACAAATCTGACCTTATATACAAGCTTTTATAAAAACATGGTAATGTGTACCGGTATTTACTATTAGGGTAAGCGAAGTTTGCTATATTTGGATTTCCTGCCCAAACTGAACATTTCCATTGGACTACCATGTGTGTCGATGTCTGCAGTATATTAGAAACACCTTACCCGACCCTACACAGATACATAATAATGCAATATTTCTTGGATAAATAGAATTGTACTTGTTACACCATAATATTAACTGTTACATTTGTAACCCGTCCAGAAAAGATTGAATTGAATTGGATTTTATAGTCGCACCAACAGCTAAGGTCATATGGCGACTTTCCAGCTTCCATTGGTGGAGGAAGACCCCAGGTGCCCCTCCGGGCAATTTTCTTGCACGGGCGGGCACCTGGGTAGAACCACCGACGTTCCGCAAGCCAGCTGGTTAGCTTCCTCACATAAAGATTCCTAGGCGTCCAGAAAAGAATAATATACAATACATGTTGATATTAAAGTTACATAGACAAGGATATATATATATATAGGAATACATGAAATGTGCGCTGTATTAATTCCTTTTTATGTATGAGTTTCCCGTTACCATGATAGCAAATAAAACCTAAGATTCCATGTGTATGTTTTGTGATGCATATCAAAAATCTTTTAATATTTAAAATGTTGTACTGTAGTCAAGATTCCTAAGAACCCACCTAAGAATATGTGAATAATATTCAGTTAGATTGTGTTTGTTTCTTGTATTTCCTGATGAACTGTTGTATTTCTAGAGAATAAAGTATCAGAAAACTCGTTTAAACCGTCTACTCTGATCACATGAACAAATGTTCAGGCTTTCAAGTCAATGTGTTATCTTGCAAATAAATTATAACAATTATACAACTGGGTACTCAGGAATTTTGTTAAGTACTGGTATAAATTCCGTTTTGTTTTAGAACTAAAGTGAACCACATTTATTCTCGTTTAAAAAATGCATACAAAGTCACGCGGCGTGCAAGCTCTCGTAGTGATGAACAAGATCACCTAACCTCAACCTGTGTATGGTGTTAATTACATAAAATTATGTTAATAATTATATACGCATTTTATATTATGGTGCAGTTCTCACCTTTCTTTTTACTTTTCTCTTTTCTCTCCGACTTTGATCTATCAAAGTTCTTTGACTTTAATTCTTCAATGACTAATGCAAACAAAGAAAAGAGGCATGCATTGCACAGCAAAACAAAATAAATGCACATCACAACATTCAATGTTACAATTATTTACGACAGAAAATGGAAACAAAAGGTAGGGAATTTTTAGGTCAGTTCACTATGTTTTGTGACAATTCTTATATAAATAAGATCTATGCCTCGTAATCGTATAGGTATGTTCAAGCAGCTTGTAATGCATGAATACACATGCATTCCAGATCACATCCGCCTGAACAAAATATATTACTTACCAATTAATTATTTAGTTTGGGCCAGCACCAATTAATTATTTAGTTTGGGCTAAAGTTTGTTTTAATCAAACAATTTAAAAGGCATTCCTTTCAGTTATTTTATAAACAGATTCAAAATGAAATTAAACAAGCAATCTTATCATAAGACATGGCAAACTGAAGGGTTTGAAGAAGGTATTGTATGCCATATACATTTTAATGACCAAAACAGGCTCTTTTTTTTATTTATTACTAGACAAAACATTTATAGTTTGAGTAAAATGTAAAATATCAATTTCGATTAAAAAGAAATTAATTTTTTCAACAATCATGAACAATATGACGATTCTTTTCCAAAAAGATACGTATGCTAATTTAGTGACTCTTTCATCTAGCCTAAGCAACGGACTAGCGTATTATAGTGGACTGGTATACATGACTTACGTTGCGGACTTTTGGGTGGATACCTGGCAGACTCTGACCGCTGGAAATTGGTCTGTGACGGTTCAGGACTCGAGGGTTCTGTACAACATGCAATACAACAAACATACAACATGCAGAAGTCACAAAAAACAAGATCCACAGTTTTGTTGGCACACTGAAAAGTCGGTTTCGGATGTTCTGTGTAAATGTTCTGTGTAAATTGTGGCGCGAGATCATCAGAACAGCTATAAATTAAAGTAGGACGTTTTTTTTATAATGTAGAGGCTAGACAGACTATGACATATCTGTGTGCAATGCATGCAAAATTTCCGGCCAATGGATCAATAAACCGCAAACAGCCCATTATACGACCCTATAATCAATATTTTATTCCCAGATATCCTTGCCATTTGCTCGATATGCGTTACCTTTTGTTCCATATGCCAAGAGATTTATTGATTTTCATTGAAAACTGCATTTTGTCGCATAATTTAATGAACTTCTAATGCCTTTTACCTGAAACACTTACTACCTGGATGCTGACGATGTACAAGTCATAAGCCTAATTCATGAAAAATCCAGAATCACGAAATTCTAATAATAAAATTCTTAAATCATTTAATACACTGTTTATAATGTAACGCCTCCATGCGTAGTTCGATGGCGTAGAAGTTTACAATGTCCAATCTGCTCGCTGAAAGAATGTGTTTAATCATAAACTTGTTACTGCCTTAATCTACTAGTATTATCTTTGTTCAGTTAGAACAACCATGTAACTGCCATAGGTTGTTATCATATCTGCTCATGTCTGCTCTATAGAAAATAAACAAACATCTGTGCAACACTGTGCTGTTGTATAGGTTTTACCTCCTCTTTTAGAGATTATAAAATTCCAGAAAATATAAGGTTTCTTATAGGGTAACTTGCCCCTGAGTCGAACAGGTTATTGGTTCTCGGCCCCTCTGTCTATATATGTCTATATATGTTCATGCTCCTGCTTGCTGAAATCATCTGGTTTCTTTCTCAGTGTTTAATGTATCATTCGATGTCAACTGTTTAGTGGTACCAGCTATTTTGCGGGGATTACGTCATACTTTTCGCACTCACCCGAATTCGCCCATGAGTTGGACAGTTTTTGCAACATCAGTAGTGGGTCACAAAAATTGCTTTGATGTTGCCATAAGCTCAAATAAAGAAATTGTCCTTATTTTCCTTCATATAAATTTCCTTACTAAAATTACATATTTTAGATGTCTTCCTGTGTAAAATGTTCTGGTATTGGCTTCTGACTTCAGTGTTTGTCTTTAAGGCAGAACAATTTAGACATGCCCCAATGTCGAACGTATAATTGCCCTCGAGTCGGACTATAAAGGTAGCTGGAGAAATCAATAGATTGGGGGTAATTCTTGATGTTTTGAATGAAAGAAATCATTGGATTGCCTCCCTTTCATAGTAACATTTATTGACCATTTCCAGTTGAGAAAGATATTCAACCATCAATTACTGTCTGAGTCAGGGGCAAGTTCGTCTTAAGGACGAGTTACCCTAGTTACAATTAAAATTAATTCAGGGGGAAATCACTGACTGGTTTGAGAATGGTATGCATCCACCAAATTGAACAATTAACGTATGGTCGGAAGTCTGACCTCATAGCGATTAGAGGAGAAGGTATATGTGGTGAGGAGTTGTACACATACATGTATTAGAAATGGAGCCACAGTGCCATAACAGAGTGAAAACGGGAAATGGTGCAAAAAGATGAACAGGAAAACAAGTGTTATTTCTCGAAGTAAAATATGAAATGAAGACATCCAGAAAACAGAGTTCTCAGAAAATGGTTATAAATATTATTTCAATTATATCATTAAGAATATAAACAGATCAAAGATGAGGAGACCGCATATTTATGGAGACGGCAGCCATATTTACCCGCCGGGGTTGTAGGGGTTTCAGTAAAGACATCATCACTAAAAATCTCCTGTAACTCTGCCTGCTCTTTCAGGCTTTGCTGACCTAGATCTGTGGAAATTATCATCCGAACATCAGACGTAAAACAAAGGTGATTTTTTTAACAATTTATAAGCATGCTCATTTTGTTTATAATCCCATTATAATCATTATAATATATATTACATTCCATAATATAATTCCCCTTACCATTTATATAATTCTGAATATAACATATAATTATACCCCCACTTCTTCTACCGTTTTGAAAAAGTGGGCGCAATATAAGAATCACCTTGTCCGTCGCAACCCGTCCCGTCGCGTCACACTCCACTAATTTTTACATACGATTCCACTAAGTTTTTAATTATTTGTCCTGTTATATAACAGATAATGGTTTCATATTTTCTTTTTTCTACGATTTTAAAATACATAATGAAAACTTCATAAAGGAGCGAATCAGTACCTTTTTTGAGGATGGACACAAATGGGGGTATTATTCACCTTTAGTGATAGCTCTAGTTTCTAAAACCATTTATGACTGAAATTTGCTTAAATAATTCCGGGAACTATATATTATTTACAAAATGTCTATTCAAACAGATTATCAAACAAAAGTGCATGTGATCACAATGTAACTTTTGATATCATACAAAATTTGTTAAACTCTATATAAAGGATAGAATAATATTGGCCATATGCCCATTAATGCTGAGTCATACTGAGTTGTTATTAATGTTGAGAATGTTAACATGTTAGCAGCTGTTTATCAATGTTTATGTAGTAAGCAGCAACTTGGTGGAACAGCTTTAAACTTGCAGCCAGCCATTTTCTGTTTATGGATGCATGCATGCAGGCCCCGTTTTCTGTTTATGGATACATGCATGCAAGCCCTGTTTTCTGTTTATGGATGCATGCATGCAGGACCTGTTTTCTGTTTATGGATGCATGCATGCAGGCCCTGTTTTCTGTTTATGGATGCATGCATAACTGTAACCCATGTTGTGTTATATATTTGATTTATTGTCTGCCCTATACAGATGACAGTTGTGTAATATAAATGCAGCATGAGACAGACAGATACATCATGAGACAGACAGATACATGGGCATTCCGTAGACATGAATAGTTGCAGTCTAAACATAAGGGCATTTAAGTATGAATATTCCGATTATACATGTAGGTGTACATTTAAAGTGTGAGTACTCATCTGATTAATCCACAACAAAATCTACTCTGATTAATAAACAGTCAGTGCTTCTCACTATTAAGTGCATTCAAGAAAAGGAACAAGTGCACAGAAGAGTTGTATTAGCAGCTTCATTGAACTTTTACATAAACCAAACAGTGATTTGTCTAAAGGTTTCAACAAAAGGTTCAATACCGTACTACACAGATAAAAAATCTATTTAAATAAGGAAACCGCAGTTCTCGTAAAAACTAGCTCAACTAGGCTGAGTAAAAGTAGAATGAACAAAATTAAAAAAAGTTCCAAATACATAATTATTTGCCTGGGGGAAAAATAATTTAAAAACAACAGCGAAAGTAAAAGGCGTTAGAATATGAACTAATAAGGATATTATTCAAAGTTATTTTTATACTTAAATGTGAGACAGACAGTCCAAATATTAGAACACCACCACATCACGTGACTAGCAAACAAGGGACACAACTCTACGAACCGGTATACTTATCAGATGACGCGTTAGAGCGACTCGATCTTTCGTCATCGATATCATCCTCACTTGTCTCCCTTGATTTTCTGGGCTTTGTCATTAAGTCATCAAGATTTATGTCCCCTGATGGGTCGAATACCGTAAATATGTCATCGACACATGTCTCGCGGGATTTTCTGTGTTCTGTTTTCAGAACAACATCGTCAACATTTGTTTCCCTGGAATTCCTGTTTAGCCTATTTTGTGATGGTCGTTTTGGTCTACGAACAACTGGGAGTAAAGCGACACATTATGTTTGTATTTAAAAATAAGAATTGAAAATCACTTATTTCCGAGTTATATAACCTAAGATATAAATGAGAATGGTTTTTAGGATGCTTTAGAGACACGTCCATCATAGCCGTCATACCACATGACATCAGAAGGTGCATTTCTCAAGGCTATTGTTTGTATGGACGTCATTTTTCAGGAGATTTTAGCCTACGTTACCACAGATTATTTTTAGTGATGGAGGCAGATCACCCACTTATTCCTGGGTTAGAACCAGTACTGTATTCCTCCCGTCGTCCATAAGAATCAACAATTTTCGAAAGTCGAGCTCCCAGTGGGATTTGAACCCTTGTGGTGAGCGTCAAGAAGGTATTAAAAAAAGCGTCTTTACCCTCCTGACCATGGAAGCACATGCTCAAAATTGTGACTGTGGCATGGGGTATAAACAGACTATGGAATACAAGCATATAAAGAAGAAGCCATACTATAGATTCTTGGCAAGGTTTAGTAATATGTGCACACATTTTAGGATAATAAAAAGAAGTATATACACTACCCATATAATAAAAGTTTTAAAGAAATATATTTAACCATTCATTTTTTGACTAATTTAAAAGATTGCTTTTCCAGCTGATGACACATAGCTGCATTAGTTTTATTATACAAGCTGTTCCATATAACAATACCAACCTGGAGTCACAGGTGACGTGGGTGACATAGGGGGAGACGTCGAAGATGACACACTTTCGAAGGCGTTATCATTGTTAGATGTTGTTGATTCACGTACTTCACGATTACTGGGTTCTAAAGACATGCAAAAACATATCAACTAAACACCAACATGCAAAAGAAATAGGGAGATGGAATACCCCCAAAAGCTGTATCTCTGCTGTACAGCAGGTAAAGCAAGTCAGTGATTGCAAACTGGCATTTTAGAAAAAGTAGAAATTTCACTTTCTAGAAATTCCAGATTAATGAAGATATTTAACCAATCAATCTTGGTTCATGTTAACCACTACAGGTTTTAAAATAAAATAATCTGAATATGGTTGGGGGGATAAGGTACCCGCCCACTGTGAAAAAATGCCAACACAAACACAATTGAAGCTACCAGTTCACACCTGTATAAATGCTTCAATGTGGATGCATTGCATTTTTGTCTGTTTCTTTTCATTTAAGGTTATAGGGCAAAGAAATTATAGAAAAACTAGAGTAGAAATTGGTCCCTGCATGCTTGCCAGAAATACAACTTAATTAAAATAAAATTGAAATACAACTTAATTAAAATAAAATTCAAACACAAAACTGATTGACTGAATTGATTGAATTGGATTTTATAGTCGCACCAACAGCTAAGGTAATATGGCGACTTTCCAGCTTCCATTGGTGGAGGAAGACTCCTGGTGCCCCTCCGGGCAATTTTCGTGCACGGGCGGGCACCTGGGTAGAACCACCGACGTTCCGCAAGCCAAACACAAAACTGACAACATTTGTACAACAGTTAGTCTAATATCCAGCAACAACAACGGTGACTGAAAACAATCAACAGTTGTCATAGAAAATATATGGTATCATTACATATACACATTCTTCTGGTCAGTGGTGTTAATACAATATACAAAACAATTCTCAAAAGCGTCCAAATGTGTGTTTTATAAAGATCTGAACCACAGCAGAACCACTGGTGTTTAGAAATAGGACTGCATGAGATGAAATTGATTTGTGAAAACAGAACATACACTGAATGTGCGGGAATTAATGAGTGAAATTACTGACGGGCATATAAAGCACATTAAACGGTGAAAGCACACCGGACACAACACCGGACACAACGACACAAACATGTAACAGAACAATCACAACAGAATGGACCAGAAATATCTCCCGACTCCTAAATAGCCGGTGATATGGGACACGGTATCATATGCTATTGTTGGTGCTATGGGCATGCTAAAAACTGTATTCTGCCATCATGCTAGTAAGTTTTTAAATACATTAATATATTGACGAGATTTTCGGTAATCCATTCATTTCTTATCGCAATTTGAAACAAGAATGTTCCCTAGACACTACACAAAAGCCTAAAACTGTCAAGGTGGACTTGTTTTCCAGCCTACCAGATGCTTATTCAACTTTCGCTTCTGTTGCCATGTTTTTCCGTCACGACAGATTTACTTCATCATTAGCATTCGCTTCTAACACACAAATTCTGTTTTTACACTTTATCCACTTTTGGGCAAGCAAAAAAAAAGTTCATTCAATGAAGATGCAAATGACTATGAAGGGTCCAGAAATATGATACATAGCGGAAACTGGGGCTTAAATGGTTATGTCGGAATGGTATCTACATCTACGGTAACATACAAGTGTACAAATATATGATACAGCATGACATAAGATGAATGACTCACTTGCATTGACCTTGAATCCGTCCCCATGTCCTGAAACGTGTGTACATGTGTGTGTGATGATGACACATAACGTAACATATAATCACATACACAGGAAGATATGCACAAAGGGCAAGTGGCATGTTTGTTTAATAATCAGAAATGTTAAGATTAAAACGCCGAAAGACAAAATGAGAGCTGATTTTCCACATAGACAACAGTATCTGTGAACGAAAGCATTGTGAAAGCGAAACAAGCACACATAGCAGATGTTATTAAGGAGGTTTTATACGCAATACTATCCATTTTGTCAAGTCGGAGCACAAATGTGCCACCTGCTTGTACAAGCAGATGAAATCGCTATACTCTAGATTTCAATTTACATTATAAAGCAGAAATATGTCTACAGCTATGATGTGAGCAGGGAAGTTATTAATTAGTAAATAAACAGTCAAAGGGAGCGATTTATTAATGAGATAATGACAACAGCACATTACTTAAACAGTGTTTAACTAAGTTAACACTGGTTATGACTAAAGCGCACACACATTCACAAACGTCCTACCCTTTTCCTCTCTAGACGCTTTGGAACAATATTTTTAGCGTATGACAAATGTCGACTTACCATCATCACTGACAACCTCGACCTGGGTTTTGACAGGTGTGGTCTCGGATGTTTTCTGCTGGACCTGATGTATGCGCTCCTCACTGGAAATGAGTTTTCCTTCAGGACCCGGCTCTAGGGCTTCTTCTGTTAGGTGAAAAAAAGGACCCAAATATTTTTGCTGATTTCAGAGTTTTTTCTTCGGTGCTTAACCATATTTTCCAGCACATTTCAGGCTATGTAGGATCAATCATTGTCAATTTTTTAGTGGTGGAGGCAGATCACCCACTTGTTACTGGGAGAACCAGTACTGTATACCTCCCGCCATCTATAAGAATCAACAATTTCTCACAAGTCCAGCTCCCAGTGGCATTCAAACCCGCAGCAGTGAGAAAGGAGTACAGAAGTAATTATAACAGAATTAATTACAGTGGGCTATTAGTAGTTATATAGGTAGGAAAATATTCAGTGACAGCAGCGAATGCTCAACATCATATTGCTAGGCTATTTCGAGCCGTTAAGTCTCCCCACAGGAAGTGGAGGAGACATATTGTTTTTTCTGTGTCCGTCCGTCTGTCTGTCACAATTGTTGTCGTCGCTACTCCTCCTAAACGGCTAGTTGGATTTTGACGAAACTTTGCAGGAAGCATCCGTATGATATCTAGCTGTGCATATCTCGCTTTCCTTCTGGTTCGCTGATTTTTGACGGAGTTGCAGCCCTTTGATTTTTTTCTTTAAATTTGTTGTCGCCGCTACTCCTTCTAAACCGGCTTGCTGGATTTTGACGAAACTTTGCAGGAAGCATCTGTATGATGTCTAGTTGTGCATATTGCACTTAATATTGACAGATTTATGGCCATTTTGTTTTTACTTTAAATTTGTTTTCACCGCTACTTTTCCTGAACGGCATGATAAATTTTGACAAAACTTTGCAGTGGGGGGAGACATCAGTTTTTCTCAAAAACAACTTCTAGTTAAAGACTGCTGTTGTCTGCACCTTCAGATGTTGGCAAATGAGGTATATAAGAAGGACAATAAATTAAGACTTTTCTATATAATATGATTTGCTTACAGCCTCAATACTATAATAATTGCAGTCTGTGTTGCAATGCGTTATTGAACATTAATATATGACAAATAATGCTTTATCCGTCACAACTGTACTTTTAAATACAAACTTACCTTCATCTACTGTATCAAGGCCCTTATGTTCTACGTCAAACTTGTATCTCTCAATCTCCTCCTCAGACATGTTTTCAAATGGATTGGCCTGGTATTGGGTCTTGTACACTTGGACATTGTGCTGTTGATCCCGCTGGATGATGCCCTTAGACGCGGCACCAATCACAATCACGCTGTCCCCGGTAGCGCTCAGGCTTCCATCCTGTAACACAACCAATGAGATAATGAAGAACTGGGAAAATACACAGGTTACTGTATATTCCAATAGGGCATCTCAATGGGTGAAAACAAGTGCACCCTGATGGTAAATGAGCTTTAATTGGGAATTTGTTTTGGGCATTCGCAACATCTCTATCAACTCGGGGAATCATATCTCAAATACATCTAGAAGGAATCCATATTGGCTACGTGATACTAACATGGCGGCACCCTAGATTACTGCCAAATTGAATTCGCAGTCAAAATTAAATTATAATCATTGAAGGTTTTCTATGTCATTTCGTTTGATCTACCCCCAACAATTTTAAACCTCACCTTCTTCGAAAATCCAAAAATTCTTTAAAAAACACAAATTTTTCGCCTTTAACACTAATGGATTTGATTACAGGGAGTTTTTTTACTACGACATCGGTTTGGTCCATCACATAAACCTTATAGCGCTGTCATCAGTTTTACCTATTACGCTTCAATGATGACGGAGTTATACTCGGTATACAGTCGGGTTAGTCTGTGCCGGTGTCATAGTAAAAGACTGTCGTATAGTAATTTTATAGTAAACAATCGGGAAAGATATTGATATTGAAAGATATAATAAGAGTGCCCCTTTTGAACTTTGCAGCGCCCGGGCGCTACTAATAGGGGAAATACGGTATATGGCAGGGACATGAAAATCTTTTAATTGCATAGCCGTTTCGAAATTTCTTATCTTGAAATTTAAATAAATTGTTTAAATACAACCTCAATCAGTTTAATTTTCATCATAACTTCATACAAATTCTTGGTTTCAAAATAAGTTTGGGTGAAAATAAAGTAAGACCATTGTATGTCCCTTTAAATTATAAATTACTCTGAATTAATTACATGCAAAACCTATGAAATATTACTATAGAAATGGTGGTAAATATGTTCAAAGATTTATGTCACTATAAATACAAGTTGTTATATGTCGACTTTTATTATGTAAGTAAGTACATTGGTAAATGATGATAATAATATCAGATTATTAGTACCAGTATTACAATTAAAACATGATATGAAAGTTACAAGAGATGAAAAGCATGCTATAAAAAAAGGTTTAAGAAAATGAAACTGAGCGTTTAAAATCAAATGAGAAATGTTTTGATTTATAATCTGCATTGCACAAAACTAGATTCTGCATCGTTCAGACGTCACAAATGCAGAGTTGTATTAAAAAATATCAATATTTTGCGATCAAACGAAGAATATGAATCCATTGACATTAAATGAATCCATTGACATTAGTAATTCTACTCAATTGCCTGCAAAGGCCAATAAATTGCCGTCAAATATTAATAATTTGAATCAAAGAATAACACATGAAATGTGCTTTACATATATTATGTGCTTATCAAAAAAATAGAACTCATGAAACGTGCTCAATTTCACTTTCTACGTCGGTGTAATACTAAAAGCAAATAAAGTTACAACTTACTGGATCATTGGCTTGTAAAAGCTGAAATCAAGGCAAAATGTCACTACAATACGGTAAAAATGCACTCACAACAAACATTAACAGCTCAAATTTCACCAAGAAAGCAAGTTTCAAAGTAAAACCCTCATTTTCCTTTTTTCCAACCCCCCACAACTAAATCACATAAAATTTGAAAAATTCCCTGCAAAAACATAGATCAGACGTTTTATTTTTCAATTTTCAGTCCCATCCGATCAATCCACTCTGCAACATTAACAGAAAAAATAGACACCCTTTCCAACTGTTATCCATTTGTTTTTATCTATTAACCTTTCTCACAATAAAAATGTTTTATTTTGAAAATGTTTTCTTGTTGTTCTTCGTATATAACCATTCAAACAAAAGCATGATCATGTTGATAGCTATATGGGTAGCAACATTTGTGTAAAATCACTCAATGGAACAAATTCAAATTATAACACAATTTTACAATCTCACTCCTACGACTAGGGGTAAACCAGCTCAATGCTGATACTGATGCTGATAAGCCACTTCTGAATGATTCCCAATTGTGCAGATATGTTACCCCTTGTCGCAGGACTGAATTGAAACTTAATGACAATTCATACAAACGCACAAACACAAATCACTCAAAATCAAAGTTTAAGCACAACCTTTAATATGAAACAATACAAAAATGATCCATACTAGACTAGAACAAAATAATTCATGATGTAAACATATAACACATCTAGTAGTGTCGCAATTTGCAGACTAACAGCAACCATTCCGCCTGAGCCAGGTGTCACAAGAGTCTGAATCTGCCACCATAATAATGGAAACAATAGGGAGCAGAATCAACTAACATTACTTGCATATCAGCAAAGAATGGTCCTCGGAAAGATCTCTTGATTTCTTGCATATTGTTATAAATTATTTCATCAGAGATAGGGCCGACCATAAAAAATTGTTGGTTTGCTGTTTCCCTACTACCCACCAAAAAGGGCCCTACCCAAAACTTTTTATAGCAATTCTTTAATTTTTTTATTTATTTTTACTGTTTTTAGTATATTTTTCTTTTATTTCTTACGGTTTTTTACTGTCTTTGGCAAAAAAAATAATTCACCTACCTACCCACTTGGTCGAGAAATCCTGGGTCGAGAAACAGCAAACAAATATATTTTTAAGGATGGCCTAACAGCTTGCATGAATTGCCAGCATTTGTGAAGCCATCTCAGTGCTTCTTTGCTTTCAAATCAATTGTAAAATTCTGCTAATCATATTTATATTTCATTCCTTGCAGCTCCGGCCTTGATGGCTAGACTTAATGGCTAGACTTTTTTTTATAACGCACCGCAAATCAATCAAGGATTCCAAGTTCTCATCACTGAGGTTCCATCTTCACAGAGGTTAATATCTTGATCATATTAAACTTAATACAACAATCATTGCCAAGGTTATTTTTTTATTGCATAAAACTTGATTTAAAGTAGCTAGCCCGCCAACGACAGCCGAATTTTACAACATATGTACATTGTTCCTGCTGATGAGGTATATTTATAACTTACATTTTTTGAGAATCCAAACTCTATAGACACAATATAAACGGCTTTAACCAGCTAGGACAAACCCCAAAACTGGACGGATGAATTCATTTAATGCATATTCAATCACGGGTATTTTAAGAACCGGTGAAAAATACTATACTATTATCGGCACATATACATTATTATATGACCTGAACACCTGGACAGTTTTGATAAACGGTTTTGTAGTGTAATTTTTGTCTTTATTTTGCGGGTTAGTTTCTTTAACAATCTTCACAGAGGTTAATATCTTCATCATATAAAACCTGGTACGACAATCAAGACCGAGGTCATATCTTTAAGGTATAAAACTCGATACAACATTGTAAACGAGCATGGTCTCTTCTGGGTGAACACCGGTTACACAGGCTTTCAGGTCTGTGATCTCAAACACAAGGTTTCTGTAGGCAAAACAATGTATACAACATGCAATACTATGTGCTAGAACTCTCTTGATTATATACATGTAGTTCCCGAATTGCCGTGCAAAATGGATGATGAATGGATATGTGTGTGGTCATGGTAACATTTACAGCGCAATGCTGAGTAACAACATGGACACTTGCTTGAACATTTAGCAGAGCAACACAGAATTGTAATTGTTTATTAGTATTTTCTCTACGGATTTAAAATTGGTAAGATCGGTAGTTTACAGTATGATTGGCAACATTTGCAAATTATAATCAAAAATACTCATTCATCAAAACTATGATAGTAAAACCATTATAATCTTATCAAAAATTTTGAAAAAGCAATACAATGCAAAAAATGTAATAAAAATACTAAAATGTAATAAAAGCAGTATTTTTTACCAAGAAGTTAATCCCAGCATTGCTCTCAAACTTTAAAAATAATTACGATAACAGGAAAACCTTGAAAATCTGACTTGCTTCAATTTAACACAAATTTACAACACATGACAACAATACAAGATAACGTAACAAGAAGAGGGTGGACATTGTGCTACAAGATGACACTGGCGTACCTTGAGTTTTTCTGCCTCCTCCCATGAGATACCTTCCAAGATTTTCGACGAGGGTCCAGCTGATACCTTATCCTCATAGTAATCTTTCTTAATCTGTAATTAGAACAAAAACTTTAAAAAGTAGAACTGTGTTTGATGTCATTATTGAAAGATATGAGATAGGTCAGGTTATAGGTTAAAGTTTTATGAAAAGGGGCATAACTCTGCCGAAAGTGAAAGTAAAGAGTTATCGGACATGTGAAACAGCATTCCTTCAAGTAAGATGACAATGTTTATTAAGTTTTATGAAGTTTAACGGGGACGCAGTAGCCCAGTGCGGGAGATTTTCTGCATGGGCGAGTTGAACTCAAGCAAATAAGGCATCCCATTCATTTCAAGACAAGACGGACTCACGCATAATTTGCATATTGAACTATGTCATAATTTGCGCTATTCCAAATAATATCCGAACCCAACCTAAGGAAGGACAAAAAGGATTTTTTACCATGTCTACGGTGTTTATGAAAAAAATATCTCGTGGTGGGGAGGATGTTTTTGAGAAAAAAATTCAAGCGGGGTGTGGGGTGCGGCTGGGGTAAGGAACTGACTTCCAGTCGGGAGGGGGTGTTTTTGATAGAAAAAATTGTGATTTTTTAGCTTTTTCAAGGGGAGGTTAATGTAAGGAACCGATTTGCAGGTGTGTGGGCTGGGGTTGAGTTTATCGAGAAAATAAATCATGCAGGTGTTTTAGAGAATTCCATGTGGGGAATCTCTTTCAAAAGAGTCGTGCCAACTCAGGGAAGTAAAGCATAGTAATAGTAAAGCATAGTAATAGTAAAGCATAAAATAAAAAATGGGATCTGTAATTAAAAGGGGGTGGGCTCATTTTGACTAAAATCTAAAATAAAATGCTTCTATAGGGGCAAGTGTTGAGCTATTTATTGCTTCTATAGGTAGGTCCTTTTATTTATAACAAAACTCATTAAAAATACAATAACTTTAGACTATCCTTATTTTTCTGTCTGGCTCTTCATGTTTTTCTTAAGGAAAGAAGGAACACGGAATTTAATTTTGCTAAATTCACAACATTGAATACTGAGTTTGACTCTTGCGAGTAGACACTAACTTTGTGTTGGGGAATGAAAGACTTGTTTGTTTGATTTTTGTTTGTTTTAATCAATAATTCTATTGATTAAAATGATCTTATCAGTTCTAAATTTTTTACAAAGTTTCCTTTCGAAAATTGGTATAATAAAGCAGGGAGAAAGTATACGTATACATAAGTATAATTACTGTGAATAAAGGGACATGCGATAATCTGGGCTACTGATTCTGAAGCTGGGGCCCTAACTTTTGCCAGCAAGGGGCCCAGTTGGCTCCTAGTTCAAAAATGTTAAGCTTCATCCCTGTGAACATAGGTCAAATACTTTTTAAGTTATGGCCAGACTCTGAATCTAGATATCAGGGGTTGATATCACGGGCTGAGCATCACTGGCACCACTGGGTAACTTCGGTTCGTCCTTGGGTAAGACACTACCCCTAAACCATTGGATGGGGACATAAACCGGGCGTAGCCTCGTGTATCGGGGCCTATCCTCAGACCTTAAGAATAATATAGGAAACTATCTGATAGCAAGAGTAGTGCAGAAGTTCCCAGATTCCTCAAAATAAACTGAACTATATGTGCAACTGAACTATATGTTGAGTCGTTAAAAAACAATTTAATGTGTAAAAAAACTTACTTGTTTTTGTTTCTGTCTAAATTCCCTCGGATCAGATCCCTGTGGTGCGAATTGGTTAGGGTGTTCTAGCTTTATTGGTGTCCCACTGGAACTTCTCTTGGGAGATCCGCCTTCTTCATCTTCCTTTACCCACTGAAATGAAGAGAATGACACTACTTGTCAGAGGATGTGTCGATTCTTACGAATGGCGGGAGGTGTACAGTACTGGTTCTAGCCAAGAAAAGTTGGTGTTCTGCCTCCACCACAAAAAATTGAATGTCATATATAACCTTAAATGTGTTGAAAATGATGTAAAGCACCATAAAAACAAACGCTACTTGTCAGATGATGATGACGATTATGATGATGATGCTCAACTTTGGTATATTTCACACCATCACTTCACCATGAATAATTTCTTTTAGATGTGCAACAAGGGTTAAATAACACTCACAAAACACGATGATTATTCACAACCAAATTCTTTATAATTATTTCAATCCGAGAGATTCGTTCTTAGTTTTTAAAGGTTACTGTCTATTAAGAAATTTTATATGTTCACACGAAGTGAAGCTGAATTATAGTTTCATTGGACGATGTCATCAATCGTTAAAAGAAAATGATGTCAAATAAACTTACAGCTTCAAAGATAACAAAAGACAAAGCCAAAACACGCGAAAATGATCCTTCAGACGAAATTTTGACATTTTATATTTTTTGATGTTTATGAAACACGGTGATTTTATCTTTATTTTATGTTGTTATCTTAATTAAAAAAGATTTTATCTCAATTTGAAAATTAAAAACAGATTGTACTCGTCTTTAATTTTGACGTTGGGTGTTGGCATCTTGGACGACGTCGTTGATTAAATAACAACAAAAAACATAAACAATTACCATTTTCTATAGCATCAATTATATTTTATATTAAGAAAACGCATTCCCTATGATATAATAATTAGGTAAAACACGGAAGTGACGAGAAATTTGATCAGTAATTAATTGACTACCGGCTGACGTCATAAATTGTTTCTTTATGTCATAAATTGTTACTTTATGATGTTGTTGTCTAAACCTCCGAAGGGAAGTTTTCTTGTATCGCGACGCATATGTAAAATGTAGGCAATTCAAAAATAAAACAGTATTGCATGTAGATGAGCAGTTACTGGTATATACGGTGCTCTTACATACAGGGCTTCTAAAATTTTAAAATGCAAATCGGTCCAGGTTTTTCACTGCCGTAAGAATCGCACTTATTTTGAAAAAATCACTAAAATCACCGTACCCCACCCACCATGTATTTTTTCCGTTTAGTCATTGATATAGAGAACTATTTAAAATGTATGTTTGTATTATATTTGTATTATTTATAACTTACTTTATCACAATTTGTACATTTTAATGACTGACATCATGTCTTCGCTTTACTGAATGAATAATTTTCACTCAATATTAAAATTGTTGATCATTTGAGGAATTGAACCGGAAGTGTTTAATAAACCGGGTAGGTATAAAACGCGGACTAACACGCGCGGACTAGCGGATTATATACGATTTTACATAAATTTGAGTAATATCGTTTTTCATCAATTAGCTTAATTAATACCGACCAACGCAAACGATTTCGGTCAGACTTAAAAAAAAAACGGTGTCAGGTTTGATCACTTTCCTTAATTAATGTCATTAATATAAGTTATTGTAAACAAAAAATCAAACAAACAATTAACACATCTCGGTATTTTATTATTTTTTTTAAAACAAATTTCAGTCCCAGCTTTGGCTACTTAAAAAAACAAACGGACACAAGCAAACAGGCTAACTAACACCTTACGACTAACGGTATATCAAAGAAATTACAGACGGTAACACTCGCTTCAGTGAACCGACAGAACGCGTGATATACTTTCACTGATCACACATCAAAGGCATGCTAACTGGCTATAGACTCTTCCGGAAAACTCCCTACTATCGGTAATGGTTTAGTCCAAATTGACCAAATTGACTAACTTTCGCACAGCGAGTGAAAAACAATCGTGTTATGGTCAAAGAATATTGACGCAAGGCATATTTTAGGATATCAGAAGGAGTGTGAAGGGCAATTGTAGATTTTTTAACGACAGATAGATAAAATATCTGGGACCGATTTAAACAGAGATTTTGAAAAGAAAAACGGTCCGGAGAAACAGATTTCGGTCTGGGAACCGATAAACTGGCGATTTTAGAAGCCCTGCTTACATAACTAGACAATGAACCATTCAATCTGACCGAAATAAACTTTATTACCCAGTTTTCCTTACGCAAACATTATTTACATTTATATACTCAATGTCCTGTTAGTAGGTTGAAAAGTTCTCAAATACCACTTGAAAATGTGAAAACACACTATTGTTCAGGGCGTTTGTTTGAGCCAAAGGTTTTTCAGACTTCTCAGACAACATCCAACTTTAAACTAAATAAACTGTATACCAGTCAAACAGACATTTTTAGTGGTAAAAATCGGTCTCAAAATCAGTTGAAAAATAAAGATTTCACATGCGAAAGTTGTTTTTGATAGGGCATTTTCAATGCAAAATTCTGCATCATCAAAAATTAGATTTTTTTTTTTTTCTTCAGAATTTGTATCCAAAAATGGTTTTAATATGGTGGACAAACATAAATGAAGACATTCTGAAAGTTTTATAGCAAACTATTGAGGCTAACTAAAGTTATTTGAGATTTCTTAATTTTCTGATGTTCCAGCAACACAAAGTTTACATGGGGAAAAGCCCCATCAAAAAAGCATTTTGGCTGTAGAACATATATTTCTCAGCAGATTTTCAAAACTAAGGTATTTTTATTTACCACTAAAAACGCCAATTCCAATGATATATAATGTATGTACGTATTTTTTAAAATTACTTATGTTATTGCTGAAAAACTTTTGGCTCAAACAAGCGCCTCAAACAATAACACAACGTTATATGTTATCTGTCAATAGCTGGGCTTTCCATTTTAATTTTTAGTTACCGGGAAAGTTTTAAAAGTAGGCAGAGAGTTATCACTCTTCCTTTTGTTATTGCAATAGCTTAAGATTACCTTTGTACATCGCATCTGAAATGAGCATAAACTATTAAACCTAAGACACCGAATAATGGATAAATAAAATATACAAATTTGTGGTAAATTCTGAAGCCTGTATGTTTGCCATTTTTATTCTCTTAAGAATTTAAATCTGCAAACATTTTTGTATACATTTCAGAAAAAAATCCTTCTAAATGAAAGGGTAAAGTGACTGCGTGTCGGAAACCTTTTGTAAAGCACGACATAGATTTACGATGTAAAACCATAATTCATTCTGGTTTTACTTTAAATCAATATGGCATATTATCTCACGAGAGTATCCCAGTTGTGTATTTTACATTTCACGTGCAGAAACAGCATCTTATGAGGCAAAAGATCGCCCTACCCATGCATGATATCGAGTCGCACGAATCTGATTACAGAACACCAACGTTCTTACTTATTTTGTTGTTGTGTTTTGAACAAATCATACCTTGGTAATTTTCTTGGGGTTTTGTGTTCCTATTTCATCCAAATCTTGTCTAACATAGACATTGGGAGAATTTAACCAGCCTACTTTGTGCTGCTGCTTCTGGCGTTCCATGGCCGCTTTAATTGGAGATCTGTAAACACAAAACAGTCATAATAAGCCTTCTCGTGCTAAGATTGAATACTTTTTAGGCAAGGACAATATAATGCAACTTAAGTAAATGTGGTAAGTTGCACATAATATTGCAGGACGTTTTCTTACAAAATCTACATGAGGTCCATACATATGCACCTTTGAATATTGAAAGTGTGTGGACCTCAGCGGTCACGTGACTGCTGATTATCAGCATAATAAAACATGGAAAAACGGTAATTAACTTGTTTTACTTACGCAAAATTGTGGGGAGTATACTTACACATATTGCATGAGTACTAACACATATTTCATGAGTACTTACACATATTGCATGAGGTATACTTACACATATTGCATGAGTACTTACACATATTGCATGAGTACTTACACATATTGCATGAGGTATACTTACACATATTGCATGAGTACTTACACATATTGCATGAGGTATACTTACACATATTGCATGAGTACTTACACATATTGCAAGAGTACTTACACATATTGCATGAGTACTTACACATATTGCATGAGGTATACTTACACATATTGCATGAGTACTTGCACATATTGCACGAGTACTTACACATATTGCATGAGTACTTACACTTATTGCATGAGTACTTACACATAAATGCATGAGTACTTACACATAAATGCATGAGTACTTATTACACATATTGCACGAGTACTTACACATGTTGCACGAGTACTTACGCATAAGTGCATGAGTACTTACACATAAATGCATGAGTACTTACACATAAATGCATGAGTACTTACACATAAATACATGAGTACTTACACATATTGCACGAGTACTTACACATATTGCACGAGTACTTACGCATAAGTGCATGAGTACTTACACATAAATGCATGAGTACTTACACATAAATGCATGAGTACTTACACATAAATGCACGAGTACTTACACATATTGCACGAGTACTTACACACACATATTGCACGAGTACTATTACATATTGCACAAGTACTTACACATATTGCACAAGTACTTACACATAGTGCATGAGTACTTACACATATTGCACGAGTACTTACACATGTTGCACGAGTACTTACGCATAAGTGCATGAGTACTTACACATAAATGCATGAGTACTTACACATAAATACATGAGTACTTACACATATTGCACGAGTACTTACACATATTGCACGAGTACTTACGCATAAGTGCACGAGTACTTACACATAAATGCATGAGTACTTACACATAAATGCATGAGTACTTACACATAAATGCACGAGTACTTACACATATTGCACGAGTACTTACACACATATTGCACGAGTACTATTACATATTGCACAAGTACTTACACATATTGCATGAGTACTTACACATATTGCATGAGTACTTACACATAAATGCATAAGTACTTACACATAAATGCATGAGTACTTACACATATTGCACGAGTACTTACACATATTGCATGAGTACTTACACATAAATGCACGAGTACTTACACATATTGCATGAGTACTTACACATAAATGCATGAGTACTTACACATATTGCATGAGTACTTACTCATAAATGCATGAGTACTTACACATATTGCATGAGGTATACTTACACATATTGCATGAGGTTTGTTTACACATATTGCATAAGGTTTGATAACACATATTGCGTAAGTTTTGAGAACACATATTGCATAAGGTTTGAGAACACATATTGCATAAGGTTTGAGAACACATATTGCATAAGGTTTGATAACACGTATTGCATAAGGTTTGATAACACATATTGCATGAGGTTTACTTACACATATTTAGAATGTTCTATGTCCCCATCAAAGACATATGTAAATGAACTAGATGATGGAGGTATTTCAACTTCAGCATTAGATTTATCCCGTTTTAACTCCCGCCTCACATTCGGTTGCTTGTAGTTGTAACCTGTTCTGTATCCCTGGAAACATGTCATCAAATTTATATTACTATATAGCAGCAGTGACTGTCAACATTATTTTGGTGTCGAGATATTTCAAAACAGAATATTTGCCAAAAATAAATGTGGACCTTTACTGTTACATTAAATGCCGTGTAAGTTACACAGTGTTTTTATTATACAAAATGTTAGGCATAAATGGTGGTAAAATTATTTATTATAAATAGCTAAAATAACTGTAACAGTTGTACAACAGTAAGAAACATTCAGTTTCTAACATCCATCTTTAATCCTGATAATGTGATGTAACGGTTGAAACTGCAGTTCAATACGGGTCCCAGATTTCTCAAATAAAAATAAAATGTTTTTAAAAATATATATAATGGCCACGACCTACACATGCTTTTATTGACCTCTCCAGCCCCTACACCCAGTACAAGCTATGTTAGCCATTACCAACTTACCAAATTATCAAGTAGTCTCATCTGTGCCTCGAACTCTAATTCTCCTGCCTTCCATTTCTTGCCGGATGTGTCTACCCCACCACCTCCTTGGCTAGCAATAGTGAATGTCTTCTTCCGTATTTCAGGACTTACTAAAATTAAATTGTCTAAACCAGCAGGGATTGCTTGTACCTGAAAGTGACAGGAAGTGTTGTTATTACATGACGTATGCCAATATAAACGTGGTCACAATAATCAGGTTATTCTCATTTTATGTTTATCATACAACTTGCAGAGTGGCAGTGTAATAAAGCCATGAAATATTTATCAATTACACTAGGGCAATAAATATGCAAATGAAGGCCGAATCCCTGTTCGGTCTTTTCCATTTAGCTCAATGTTCATCAGAATTGCCTCGTCGACTTCCGTAACCATTTAAAATACTGGATTACGGAAACCGTATGGTAGTTCCGTTGTTCTGGTTTTGTACGGAGAAGGACGAGTCGGCATACGACGTCATCATACAAACATACTACTTATTTATAGGCAGCTACAATAACAAATGTTGCTTATGAGGCTTTTTTGGAGTTATGTGATAAACAGAATCTCACATTCATGCCTATTTTGTATTGAATTTATTAAACTTGCATAAAATGAATGATGCTCGGGCAGCCACGCATCATATAATTTTATCTGACTTTATAAATTTGATATTAAACATGCAATCATGTAAGATCCTCTATATATCAATATACTTCTGCTGCAATATAATCACTATTATAAAACCTTAAAATATGAATAATATATGTATATAAATGTTTGAAGTTATGGAATTTAAGAGTTATTTCCCTTCAGTCAAACATTAAGCATATATATGCATGAAAGTTATTATTACCTGTGCATTACATGCATTAACAACATTAAATGCGTAGTGATAGGCCTCTTCTATGGTTGATCCACATGCAACAATACCATGGTTACGCAATATCATCACCTGCAAGGACAAATATATTGGTTATAGATTTGTTAACATGAAATTTATTTACCAACTTATCAAACTTCCAACATGGACCCTAAATTTCATGTTTTATTTTGTTAAAATTTAATATCATTTCATAAGCATAAATGTCTACTAAACAGAAAAACAAACCAGATCACAACTGGTTTATCTCCAACGTTCACTCTGAGGAGGTGTAATAACATCTTGGCACCATGATTAACTCTAAAATGGGCCCTTACTTGGGGAGAGGCTGTAAACTATGCCACATAAGTTATTAATTTCAAGCAAATACAAGCTGGGAGAAACTTACATACACAGAGTCAGGGTCTTCCACAGGCCATTTAAGAGCATATTCCCCCTATCCCTTAATTCTAAAATCTAATTTCTTTAAGTCTTTAATTAACCCCTTATCCTTTGATCTCTCTGCCCTATCCCTTAAAACACCAATAAATCACCAAAATGCATTATATCTGTCTATAAATAGCTCCTTGTAGGCTATACTTCTTAAAAATCCTTTCATTTACAGTTAAAATATACTTCAAATTACATCTAAATAAATCATGAACTGTAAAAATATTGGTCACCAAGCATGACAAGTATGAACAGTACTTGTAGACATTTATTTAGAACTTTCCAAATTACAGTTGATTCACTGCTTACTGTATTAACTGGTGCCATGTTTTACAACTAACGCAATTATTTAATTAAACCCGTTTCTAAACTGATTTCATTAATTGTTCCTATGTTTGACAACTTACTTTATTAATTGGTCCTAGGTTGTTCTGCAGTGCCTCTCGCTCAGATGCGTCGACAAGTATACCATTGTAGTCATGGTAACTGACCTCCCCACAGATCAAGGCCTCTTGTGACAAAGGCTGCAACCCACACTTCATACTGGATACCTGGTGGAAGAAGTAAGGCTTATACATAAGTAGAACTATCACTGAAGGTGATGAATACCACCGCGTTGAAAACATTTGAAGTGAAACTGAAAGCCACATGAAGTTATTATGTAAATATCACATCTTATTGAGGGTGACAGTGGATATTATCAACCCGAGAATGTAATGTCGACCGAGGCATTTCGAGGGTTGATTAATATCCACTGGCACCCTCAAGAGGATGTGATATTTATTTTATTATACCAAACAAATACTCCTAATTTACTCGATAATGAAGAAAAAATTGTTGTCTAATCTATTTTTAGAACTTAGCTTTTCAAAAAGCTATCAGGATGATATTTTGGGCTCTCACCCGCTTTGACGCGTTGAGGGTGATAGCGCGAAATATCAACCCGGCAGGGTATGGGAATCTTACATGGAGTGTTAACAGTGAGGTATAATAATATGAAATATTAAGAGTGAAACATTTTTAAGTCAAAGGGCAATGATTCTGTAATAAGTTAGGGACAGCATGATTCCTATATAGCCCCATTTAACTTTGTGAAACCTGAGTATAATTTGTTAAGTGGGAGTATAATAACATTGATGATACAACACTAAACTGGAAACCTTTGCTGTACAGGGTGTTCTGTTCCACTTTGTGACAACATGATAATAACAAGACATCAAGTCAATTTTAACTTTCAACCCTGGATAATTGTTTTTTATAACAAAAACATGCTTTTGGACCAAGGGTTAGAGCAGTTAATCCCACCTGGTATAGTATACCACATCCTAGTACTGGTATTTTATTACGGGCCATTACAGTGAAGTAACAACAGGATGTGCATCATGTGCAGTTTGACATTTAGTAATAATAAATTATCATAAAAGCCTGTGCTTTATTTCCCTTTCAGATATAGTCAAGTGGCATTTTATTGCAGCAAATGATATAATGTTATACAATGGTTTCAAGGTCATGAGTTAAAATTATTACATTACCCTAATGCAAATGGCTGTGAAGCAAAGCAGTCAAGTGTTTGTGAATAATATGAACTATTCACTCCTTTTCGGTTTCTTCTTTTGACTTTTTTGGTGATTAGTCCCCTTTTCAGGTGAATAGTCTCTTTTCAAGTCAATAGATCATTCATCAAAGTCATGTAAGCGCTTAATGCAAAGCAAATTATCCCATGCGTAAAGCGTCAAATGATAAGAGATTAATTTCACAAATAAACAGCGAAAATATTAAAATATTTGGACTCCTATGTATTTGTTTTTTCAATATAATAAAACAGCTATCTACTTGTCTTGCAGACAATGGATTAAAATTTCTTCCTTGGGAATGACTATTGACCAAAAAAACGGAAACTGTCGACCGTGACAAGCATAGTATAGTCAATAGTTTCCCATTTTGGGTCAATAGTCATTCCCTTGAAAGTATAGTTTTGATTTTTTTGTGGTAGAGGCTGACCACCCACTTTTCCTGGGTAGAACAAGTATTGTACACCTTCCGCCATCTGTAAGAATCCACACTTCCTCACTTACAAGTCAAGCTCCCAGAGGGATTCGAACCCGCAGCGGTGAGAGGCAAAGGTTTACAACGCAACGTCGTTAACCATTCGGCCACAGAGACGCCATTAAACTGCTTCTTACCCAATGTATTACTTGTGGTCATATAGTCAAGCCTATTGATTGGTATTGATTGGTCATTACATAATAAATCAACTTATCATTAAACTGTAATATTATTTTCCTCATGTCTTTCTTTCTACCACCCGATATGATCACAGGCAGGCATGCCCTACTACGCCCTGGCATGATAACCAGCGCTTTGCCAGGTCAAACCACATTTTATCAGGTCAAATAAACGAAAGTGACGCTGACGTTATTCGACGTCAAGATACGTTATTTGACGTCAAGATAAGGCATTTACTTGCCTAATTACACTTTATGTCTCAAACCTAACCAAGTGGACCATACATGCATTCTTCAACGAATATCCTATCAGCTGTATATTTCTTTATTTGCACCGTTTAAATTATTATTAATGTGAAGTGATTGTGGTTTTATTATAAATAATTGGAAAAGCAATGAAAAAAATAAAGAAACATATTTGTAATAAATAAACAACATGACATAAAATTCACTGCTCAAATAGCTGTAGGCATAACCTGTCAGTTTCATCCAAAATAGTACACATATGAAAGAAGACATGATGTATGTTTTAAACAATTTTAATTACTAAACTTTAAATCTTGTAAATTCTATCCAGATCATTACAATTACTGAAATAATCAACAAGGTCAAGAATCGTAGTTTGCGCGAAACACCAACGTATGACGTTGAGCATATTGTCAGCCATACTTATAAGACTGAGTTTTAAATTGTGTTAGTTTAGTAGTTCAATGACACAACGAATACTACCCTTCTGTTTCCACATCAGAAAGCACATCTGTCGCCAAACCCATACCTCTGTCTGAACCTTTGTCTGATATTGACCCTGGTTTGAACACTGGTCTGATATTGACCTTGGTCTAAACATTGGTCTGATACTGAATTTATCAGATATGTGGTCCGATATGGAAACAGGAACGTAATAATCTATATATAAAAACACCTTTACCTTGTTTGTTGGGTTTGAGAATTTCAAACGAAAGCTTTTCTCTGCTTATTAATTCAGCAACACACACTGCGATATTGTACTTTTAAATTAGCTACCGAGCTGGTGGTTACAATGGTCGTAATAAAATTTACACTACAGGTTAAAGATTCAATTAACTTGAGCAGTAATCAATAAAACTCCAACTTGTTTTGAATAAATGTCTTTTCCAAAAACTGTTTTATAATGTAACTGGCTTTTAGGGATTATATAATTTGCACAAATTGAATGTGTGATGGCAATCACTTGCACTACCAGCCTGCTGGTATCTAAGTGTAAACTGACCTCGCAAGCATTTTCTTGCACATTCGTCATCTTTATGGGTTCAGTTTGTTTCAACACATACTCATTTTCTATATACTGCATAGAAGATTTCTTGTAAGGTATTTCACCTCGGTTTTCATGTTTAACAGTTTCTTAATTTTTTATTTTATAATTTTAAAATGTTTTAAAGTTGGCCACCTGGTGACCATGTTATGAAGATAGGTACCAAAACATATGTTCAACGCAGCCTGAAAGGAAAGTAAAGGACAGTTGTTGAGTGCGTGGTTCAGTGGTAGAGCGTGGGACTCCAGATCGAGAAGTCGTGGGTTCGATCCTCACCGCAGCCACGTTATTTATCCTTGAGCAAGTTAATTAATCCACATTGCTAAGTACTGGTTCTACCCACGAAGCCATCAGGAGTGATTAATATAATTTGCAAGACATTGTTTTTCGAAATTGATGTAAAGTAAATATGTTTAAACTAAAAGGACAAATGAGAGGAATGGTTGGATGGAAGTATATTTATATGAGTGAATACTTACGGCAACAGCAGAGGGAGTATGAAGATGTATGATACACTTGATGTCTGGGCGAAACTGATGTATTGCTGAATGGAGTGTGAACCCTGCCTGATTGACGCCGAGCGTCGTCGTCCCTGGCTCTATAACCTCACCTCGAATGTCTATTTTAACTAATGATGATGCCGTTATTTCGGTGTAATTCAAACCAAATGGGTTAATTAGAAAGTGTTCTTGTTCTTGGTTTATCCTTGCCTGAAATGAGAAATACATTGCGGATTTAGAGCTGTAGGTACTCTCCTCATAATTGCATAATTGTTCTATCAAATATAGAGGCCCATAAGTTCCGGGGAAAGGATCATACATGGCAAATAGAACCTCTATCACCTGCAGAGAACAGTAACACAGCCAGGGGAATGATCATACATGGCAAATAGAACCTCTATCAGGCCAGAAACTGTCTGGATAAAGGATTATACATGGCAAATAGTACCGCTATCAAATGCAGAGGTCAGTAACACAGTCTGGAGAACGGATCATACATGGAAAATAGAACCTCTATCAAATGCAGAGGTCAGTAACACAGTCTGGAGAACGGATCATACATGGCAAATAGTACCGCTATCAAATGCAGAGGTGAGTAACACGGTGTGGGGAAATGATCATACATGGAAAATAGTACCGCTATCAAATGCAGAGGTCAGTAACACAGTGTGGGGAAATGATCATACATGGAAAATAGTACCGCTATCAAATGCAGAGGTCAGTAACACAGTGTGGGGAAATGATCATACATGGAAAATAGTACCGCTATCAAATGCAGAGGTCAGTAACAGTCTGGTGAAATTTTGGCACAGGTAACTTCAGTGGTGAAGAATAAATGACAATGTTGTCTCCAGCATGCTGAGTGGCGGTCAAATGCACGCTGGACAGGGGTCTGTAGTCTATACACAAACTTTGTTACAAAGTTCTGATCCTTCAACTAATGTGGTGACTGGTCTGACAACAATATCAAGTGTGGGTGTATGTGGCTTTCAGTTAGATCATGTAATGTAAATTTAAATTTGCTTTGAAGGTCACAGAAATTGGCTTAGTAACATATACTGAAGCAAAAAAGAAACGCAATGGTGCATGGCTAGGTAAGACCTTTCACATAACAGAGCAAATGTGTATGTGTTGGCTCAAGCATGTGAGAAAACTTAGGATGCAAAATTTTGCAAACTCTTTACGTTAAATACAGTACTGAAATGGCTCTTTTTCAAAGAGGAACTTCAATATTTATGAATTTCTCGTTACAAAGTGTACTGTGATCAAAACGTCTACAACATCACAGTTGTGTCCTTCAACTAACTGCAACTTTTTTCCCCCAAAACATCTTGGGATTTCTTTGGAATATTATGTGGAATTAAGTATACAATATATAGAATAAATTCCCCGAGTTGCGTTTCTTTTTCGCTTCAGTATATAACGACATTCAGATCAGAATGAACATTAGTATGATTCAACAGCACGGCAACAATCAGATCTGAGAAATAGTGGACATGCACATTATCATATAATGCAGACACATTTTGTTTAGCAGAAAGCACAGACAGCTCAATATTAATGTATTGACATGGCTATGCTTATGACACACAGAAACAAATAAATCTTGCACAAAAAAAAAACGATGATAAAAAAAAAAAAAAAAATGACAATTTTCTATTGATAAACTGATAGAAATGCTTTTATGAACCAACCTTGCCAAAAAAGCAATAATTTACTAATAGCAATTTTTTAAATATTTTTTTCAGTTGTCGACAACTTATTGCTCTGCTGGGATATCATACTTGATTGTCATGTAAATAAAAACTACTGCACTGCAAAGACCAGCACCGATCAAACCATCATTCTTCATCCCCTCCAAGTTACTGGTCTTATTATAAACCAGCATGTGATCATTTTGTACCACATATATACAAATGTTTGTTATCTTTCAAGGTCACCAACATCTCATGTTTTGAACAGGCAGAACAAATACATTTGTGACTGGTATAACCTTTGTACATTTTACAATCAATCATATGACTCATATGGCGTGATAATATATGCCGCCCACTTACAGTGATGTGATTATATATGCCGTGACTCCACCCGTTGTTATCTACAAGTCTGTAACACGCTGCCAGTTTACACCGAAGCATCTTCTCTCCCTTCGTGTATCCCATCGCCTCTGTACCCTTGATGTCCGAGATTGGAATTACTGGTGGGGCTGCTGAAATTATCATTCAAACATAAGAACAAGCATATAAACCGCCTTCTTGCTGCAATATTTCTGAAAGAAATAAAAAGTAACCGAACAAAATTAGAAATACAGTTTAGCTAAAAACCGAATTGCATTCTAGGAGTTTATAAAATGCAAAAACTGAAGATCTAGGAGTTTATAAAATGCAAAAACTGAAGATCTGAAAAATTTTCTTTCTGCAATTTTATAACAATCTGTCCTTTCAAGTCAATCTTGGGACTGCAGTATGAATAAAATGCTGTCAGGAAGATGGATGTGTTAAGTTTGAAAGTTGAATGACTTTTGGTAAACGAGTAATAGACGTGTAAATGTATGAAGTCTCAAATGTCAAGTGATCCAGACCATCTCTAATTTTATCAAGTCTACTACTTTAACTACAATACCATAAAACTCTTGTTTCTTGCAGGCTGTGTTTTACTCCAGACAGATTATGATTTGAAGCAACATAGGAATCTATATAATAGTAACAACAGGGCACTGTGCCCAGATTCCTCTGTATCCCTCGTCTCTCTCGGGAGTGGCTCGAAATAACATATATAATGTGTGTTAGGCCATAGAAAGGAATTCAATTCAAATCAATTCAAACTTATGTCTCTGATTCATAAATCATCTTCTGACAACATATTGAACCTCAACTCATTGATTACTATCTCACTAGGAAATCACATATCTTGTAGTTTCTGCGGTGAGAAATGTGTTTAATTGTCTGTAAACCTTGCCAAATATTTCTGCAGCAAGGCTATATTTATCAATACCATGAGCCAATGCTATATTTATCGCTGAAGGCTATGAATGAGACCTACATTCTGTGTTTTTTGCAAGACACTTCTGAACAATGTACATGTTGTAACAAGTTTGAAAGGCTTATTATCAACTTAGTTGCATGGATTTCAGACAAAATTTGCATTTTATAACATAGGCATGATGCATGTTTAAACCCTATATAAATTCATACCTAATCTGTGCATATCGGATAAGAATATACACATTTTACATGGGTGCTGGCAGAACTGATCTTACCCTAGGGTCCGATAAAAGTCACCTTCACCATTAATGACGTCGATAATATCAACCAGTCTGCATCAACAGATGCATGAGGTCATTATGTAAAACGTATAAAACCTTGATAGTTGGCGACGTCGGCAACGCACTTAATTGTGTATTCTTAATTGTGTATTGTAGGCAAGAAAATGAACCATGGGTATCCAGTAAAGATAGGGAAATTCGAACACTCAGTATTACTGTTTTTGATTTAATCGAAACCTCGTCAGATCCTCAGTTCCGATAAAAACAGTTATACCTTGTGTTGAATCCGGATCTTCACCGGATACCCATAAAAGATGTGTATGTTTATGTGTTGGTGCAAACTGTGTGAACCACTAACCAGAATGTGGAAACATGCCCTCCATGACCCCACTGGAATCCTGACTATCAGGTAATCATGTGTTTTATTTAATATTTATACATAAAACTTGGCATGGACAAGCACAATATATCTTTATCTGATCAATACTACAAAATTGTTGGAACATTAAAGGGACACTGTCCGTAAGTAAGCAGATATTGAGCATAACCAAATAACTGGCTGACTTTTATTCAGTGAAATGTATACATGAAAACATGAGGATAGACCCTAAGAAGTATGTAGGAATACATTCGTGAGTTTGAAAAAAAAAAAGTTTTAATCATTATATGTAAATAAAGTGGGACCCACAATATTTACCTTTTCTGCGATCACGTGACTTCCATTAGCGCATTAGGTTTTTACCACAGTATGTATTGCGAAATATGTATAGCCCGCATAGCTCAGACGGGAGCGTGGTCGACCACTTTACGCTCACGCACACTATTATTACGGCGAGTGTAATTTTAGTTTGGGCTGCGAGTTCAAACGCACAAAGCGGATTTACTTTTTTTTGTACCGCGATTGAATTCCGTTAAACAATCATGCTTTTAATTAGTAAATATTCAATAATGTTTAGTGTGTAGTGTTTGCGAACATAATTATTGTGTGTTTTATAAGCTAAAAGTTACGGACAGTGTCCCTTTAAGCGCCTCAAACAGTTTCTGAATAATATCTCTCTAGTCTGACTTCAGAATGGAAATTGCTGTACAAGGAAAATCAGTATAGAGGCAGAATACAATTTACATGAATTTCTGAGTGTTGTCTCTCGAATCAATAATATCAACAATGTCATTAGTAATGCTCTTCAGTCTAATGTTGCATGGTTCTGAATTTGTATTTATAATCGAATTTGCCCATTTTTGGGTGTGTTTTTTTACTGTGAAAATGGATAACAGCGGCAGCACCCAACAACTTTAATGCTCTAACCACCGGACTACTGCAGCACCGTTTCTGAATAATGCAGTTTATTTATAGACTGGTTCACGAATCTAATGCACTAACCACTGGACTACTGCACTACCCTGTTTCTGAATGATGCAGAGTTTCAACATTGGTTTTTTAAACTAACATCAGAGATAACTTTTATTATTATACCTCTCTGTAAACACTCCACGTAAAATCCCCATACCATGCCGGGTTGATATTTTGCGCTATCACCCTCAATGCATCGTAGCGGGTGAAAGCGCAAAATATCCTCCCATAAGCTTTTTCTAAAAAAAAAAAAAAAAATTCTAGAACAACAATTTTTTCTTCATTATCGATTATATTAGTATATTAGGAGTATTTGTTCGGTATAATAAAATAAATATCACATCCTCTTGAGGGTGCCAGTGGATATTATTAACCCTCGAAATGATAATGTCGACCGAGGCGATACATTCTCGGTTGAAGATGCTCATTTGTAAAAGGACAGTTGACTGATTGTTTGTAAAATAACACATCCCAGCCAATTGATCACTGAGGCGTTTGTACATACTAGATGATGAAGAATTATTCTTACTACCTCTGAAAAACTCATATAAACAATCACTTTATCGATAATATATCCAAACTGTACCTGTATGCATATCTGCACTGAACAGGTATAAAATGCAAAAATGTTACCATGGACTTAGGTTGGAGCCATCAATGCGAGGAAACAGGGAGAGGTCTTATATAGGAATTGCCTGTTGTCCAATTCCATTCATTACTTGAATAAAATATTGTTTAAATTAAATTAGAGAGGAAACAGGATTCCAAACAGCCATAGTCCCTTTTAATTTACTGTTTATTTCTTTAACACATATTCTGCTGTATATTTAACGTTATAGACATAGTACGTCAGTGCCTTTTACCATCATGTTTATTAGGTTTTTATTATTAGGCGAGGCTTAGAAAACAAAGAATGGCTAGGCTCTGCCAAGCCATTCTTGGCTAGGTTCTGCCAAGCCATTCTTCGTTTTCGTGCCACATGATTTGCTTTATTGGTGCCTACTAAAGCAAAATGTATTAGGTCACCCCTTTATTAGGCAGAAAAGTGCATATCTGCATAATATTAAAAAGAAGGTACACTATAATGTCAATAAATTATATAAGATAAAATGTCAACCCAACATCCATCTTTCAACAGCTTCTGTACATACAGGATTTATCCATTTGAAATGACAACAACAAAGGTTGGGTGCATTTGCTAACAATGTATCATTGCATTACAAGTATCCCCTTGAAACATCTTAAGCAGTTAGAAATGGGATAAAACACACCCACTTCAAGTACTTTTAATATGACAGAATGTTGATCAAGTTGCGAGTTCTTAAATGTTTATTAAAGTAGCTATCCCGCCAACAAAAGCCAAATTTTACAATCTTAACCTACTGACGATGAGGTATAAATATATAATTTACCAAACTCTATAGACACAATATAAACGGCTTCAACCAGCCAGGCCAAACTCCAAAACTGGAGTGTCAAATGAGATAATTTATTTTACACATATTCAATCACGAGTATTTTAAGAACCTGTGAATAAACCTTTACCTTTTATCTGCATATATAATGCATTATTGTATGACCTGAACATCTATATAGTTTTGATACACAGTTTTGTAGTGTAATGTTGCCTTTATTTGGCGGGTTAGTTTCTTTAAGTTAGGATTTTTTAAATGTTTATTAACGAGAATCCCAAATGTTGTTAAACACACACATGTTTATTGGCAGACATTTTGACAATTGAAACTTCCCGATCTTTTTCTTGATTTTTTTTCCTCACAAATTTCCAAGTCAAAAGAAACATTAAATTACAAAGACAACTTTTAAACAAGAGGTCAATGACCTTGAAGCTCTACTGATTGATTTTGATTTCAGGAAGTAGTCACTACAGACTTGTATTTTGAAAATCTATTTTTAACCGTGGCGGCCATCTTGAATTTCTGGCAGACCTGAAATTTTGCTAGGATCAATTAGACATTAAGAGCAACATTCCTGTGAAGTTTCATGAAAATCCGTCAAGTAGTTTCAGAGGAGTAGTCGCTACAAGTTTTCATTATATAACTCTATGTAAACAAAGATGGCCGCTGGCAGCCATGTTTAACGTCAAATCAAAACGATTTTCGACAAGGACCAACACCATATCATACTGATCATTTTAGAAAAAGTCCCATATCAATATCTCTTATAGTTTTGAAGAAGTAGTCGCTACAAACTTATTTATTTTAAATCTATTTTTAGCTGTGGCGGCCATCTTGAATTTCCGGCCGACCTGAAATTTTTCTAGGATCAACTAGACATCAAGAGCAACATTCCTGTGAAGTTTCATGAACATCCGTCAAGTAGTTTCAGAGGAGTAGTCGCTACAAGTTTTTACTATATAACTCTATGTAACCAAAGATGGCCACTGGCAGCCATGTTTCACGTCGAATCAAAATAATTTTCCACAAGGATCAACATCATGTCATGCTGATCATTTTAGAAAAAGTCCCATATCAATATCACTTATACTTTTCAAGAAGTAGTCGCTGCTAACTTATTTTTTAAAAATCTATTTTTAGCTGTGACGGCCATCTTGAATTTCTGGCAGATCTGAACTTTTGCTAGGATCAATTAGACATCAAGAGCAACATTCCTGTAAAGTTTCATGACAATCCGCCAAGTAGTTTCAGAGGAGTAGTCGCTACAAGTTTTTACTATATAACTCTATGTAAACAAAGATGGCCGCTGGCAGCCATGTTTAACGTTGAATCAAAACGATTTTTGACAAGGATCAACATCATGTCATGCTGATCATTTTAGAAAAAGTTCCATATCAATATCACTTATAGTTTTCATGAAGTAGTCGCTACAAACTTGTATTTTAAAACTCTATTTTTAGCTTTGGCGGCCATCTTGGATTTCACATCAACATGAATTTTTGCTAGGATCAACTAGACTTTATGGGCAACATTTCTGTAAAGTTTCATGAATATCCATCCAGTAGTTTCAGAGGAGTTGTCGCTACAAATAAAAGTTTACGGACAGACGGACGGACGCCGCACAACGGCATAAGCTCTCTGATCAGTCGAGCTAAAAAGAGAAATAATTTATTTATCTTGCAATCTTATACGTTATGCTCCGTCATTCGTGGGAGTGGATTTTATCTAGTCAACAGTTGAGTACACATACACATAGAATGAAGTTTATAGTTTAACAAGATTGATAGTGCAAACATGAAAACTCACTTACACTTGTAGACACTTTCTTTTTAATGATTTAATGTTCTTTGTATACAGGCCCTGCTTTTAAGTCAACAAGTTGTCTATACATCATGCTAGATTTGTCATGTCATTTAAAATCAACATTTCTGCACATTTTTCAAAAACTGTGGAAATATTTAGATAATGTAAAAGATAAAATAAATACAAGAAGAATGAGAGGTAAAGACTGGATAACACATTTAATGAAGGAGGGATGAAAAGATGAAACAAACAGATGCTCGATGAGCAGTATAGACCTGCAGGAGTAGAATTATTACTGTTATACAGTACCCAGGAAGGCAAGAGTAGAATTATTAGTTATACAGTACTCAGGAAGGCAAGAACCGAATTATATTTGTTATACTCAGGAAGGCAAGATTAAACTTATAACTGTTCGTCAGTACTCAGGAAGGCAAGAATAGAATTATTAGTTATACAGTACTCAGGAAGGCAAGAGTAGATTTATTAGTTATACAGTACTCAGGAAGGCAAGAGTAGAATTATTAGTTATTCAGTACTCAGGAAGGCAAGAATAGATTTATATGTGTTATACTCAGGAAGGCAAGATTAAACTTATAACTGTTTGCCAGGACTCAGGAAGGCAAGAATAGATTTATATGTGTTATACTCACGAAGGCAAGATTAAACTTATAACTGTTCGCCAGCACTCAGGAAGGCAAGAACAGAATTATATTTGTTATACTCAGAAAGGCAAGATTAAACTGTTCGCCAGTACTCAGGAAGGCAAGAATAGATTTATATTTGTTATACTAAGGAAGGCAGGAGCAAAATTATAACTTATACGATACCCAGGAATGCTTGGCTTTTCCAAGATACACGCTATTCAAAGCAAAGATTGCTTCAATTCGAAATCAACATTCTGGCAAGCAATTTTCTATTTATAAATCATGAAATTATAGTATCCACTGAAACGTTTCAATCATAAATTATGACATGTAGTTCGGCAAAAATATTTGTGAAAGATGTTCCAATACTTACATGCGCTTCTGGACAGTGTGCCGGAGGGATATTTGTTATTGGGTGCCAGCAGGTCAGAGATCTGTTGTAGGGCTATCAGGCTGGCCGGGTGGTTCCCTGCTCGGATCTGTTCATCAACAATCTCCTCCAACTCCTTACGAAATGCCTCACTGTGCAGGATCAGTGAGACGCGACTTCGGTCCGACATTTGTTTTATGTCTTCTTTCACATCAGCAGGGCGACGCAAATTTTTCTGGTAATCTTCATCTTCCGGGTCTGCAAATATAGAAATATGTATAAAATGGTGAATTTAATAACAGAATATATAAAAGTAAGTAATGCCAAAAATTAATTTTTAGTATTCAACCCATTTGCCTGTTTGCATAGCCATTGAAAAGTATTGAAAAGTATCTTAAGGTGGTATTAATTTTATAATTACACCAGTGTCGGTGCTGGAGGAAAAGAATGATGTGGTGGTAGTGATGATGATGATGGTGATGATGATGGTGATGATGATTAGGAGAATGAAGTAATAATAACGAGCTGAATTCGCAGTTACCTTAAAATGAAATAAATGGGAAACTATGCAAGGTTGACTTTTATTTTTTGGAGACATTATGTAGCTGTGATGTCGAGTTGTTTGTGGAAATGCGTTTTTCTTTTATCTTGGCAAAACAACAAGGGAATATCTGGGGATGTTCAAGCATTTACTTCACCATGTAATAATGCATGTTAACAGAATATTTGATCAAGATGACACGTTTAACATCCCATAATCATGCATATTTCATCATGTGCATGCTGTTACAGGCAATTGAATTAGTAATGTCTGCATAGAGAAGACAGGTACCAACATCAGCAAAGTAGGTTCATACATGTGATACCTCACAGCGTGAAATGAAATCTCACGGAATTCTAACCCTCCTCCCGGCCCCACGGAATTGTGTGAAAAACTCCCGTAAAATTGCTAAAATCGATTTTTGTATGTTAGCAGATGTTGCTTCTAAAAATAGAATGAATTCAAGAACGACAACTCCTACGAAATTTCGTACTTCGTACTCAAATTAGATTCGTACTATTTTACATTGTACTCAATTTGATTCATTCTATCGGTTATTTTCCAGAGGGGAAGTTATTAGGCAAACAACTGTGCAGTCGTCTTTTGCACGGCCGTTTTTGAAAAATCGTGGCCAATATTTGATGGTGTGGGTGGGGTTAAACTCTTACTTTCTCAATATTTTTATGTTTTGTAAGTACGAAAATATAACAACAAACTTTAAAAGGACACTGTCTGTAAGTATTAAAGCACATTATTGAGCATAACCAAATAACAGCGAAATGTTTATCAATTGTTATTAAATAAAATATTGTTTAAAAACGGTTTTTATTCATTCTTGTTATCTCCCCTGACATCAATGAAGAAACTTGTTTAAAAGTGTATTTTTAGTATTCGTTATGGAATTTGGGTATAAAATACTGCTTGCGCGCTAAAAATAGTCCGCGAAAAAACCTCCCAGATTTTTGCATGAATCTCCCTTAAAAAAATCACTAAACTCCCAGATTGAGATCCTGAAAGTATCATATGTATGAAGGTTCACTTTTCTTTTTTTTTAAATATTTGTTTTTGATTATTTTCTATGTACTCATTTAGCGTGCGTGTTTGTGTGTGGTGGGTGCGGGGCCTATTTAGTGTGTAAGAGGTTGACTAAACAGGAATTATCTGTGGGTTATACACAGGTCCTATCCACATCTCACATCTGTAAGATAATCAAATCCTGGCTTGATCACCGGCATTAAAATTCAACAGTTTTTACAACTATGATTAATTCTTAAGTTATACTGACTTCCATCTGCAGTGTGTTTTGTATGATATGGGAATGTTTTTACTTCCATTTACAACTCTAGTATTCACTATTAAATGGGTTTTATATGATAAACGAATGAAATGTGCATAAACCTTGTGGGACTACAAATACATGTTAGTTTAAAATAAATATTAAATGCTTGTATAGTGCTATCTTGAAGTGTAAATAAACAAACGAGGTCACAACGCCAGTGTCAGTGTCTAGCCAGAGCTGGCATAAGGACATGAGAACGGTCAAAATTACTACACTGAGGATTTGCAAAATGTTTTTATACTACTGTTATTCTCTCCTCCAATCTCATTAAATGCAAATCCTAATTACGTTTCGATACTCTCCGCTATAGGATCTGACAACTCTGCCTTGGAGGTCACGTCAGATTGATGATCTTCGAGTGAACTGAACAAACGAAAATCCACATAAACACATATATCCGAACAAGATAAAGTCGCCACGTGTCAAACTTTCATCTAACCAATATTCAAGAGACGATAACCAATGAAATGACGCGTTTTATATGCAATTCAGATGATGTTCGAGTGAACTGAACAAGTGAACTGAACAAACGAAAATCCACATAAACACATATATCCGAACATGATAAAGTCGCCATGTGTTAATGCGGATGATTGCACGATAAATTCAAAGAAATGCATGTTTTACAGCAAGAATACGAAGAAAATCAGTCATTTTTTTTGCTGAATTGAAAACATTCAGAGCATTATTCTACCGAGATCATTAAATTACAACTTTAGGTTTTCTATATAGAACGTATCAATACACAGGGCCCGGTAGTGCAGTCGGTAGCGAGGTAGACTATTATTATCCACAAGTGTAATTTTACAACCCTACGAAGCCGTACTGTAATTCTTTTTTCTTTTTTTTGGTATCGCTATTGAATTCCATCAAACAATCTTTTTCAGGTTTTATTCAGCAAAATTTAATATTCAATAATGGTTTATGTGTTATGTTTGTAAACGCAATTTGTGTGTGTTTTATAAGCTAAAAGTTACAGACATTGCTTCTTTCAATAGCCAGTGTAGACTGCTCCATAGCATTCGACTAAAACGCAACATGCACAGTGAAGCAGTTCTATACCGAACGATTTTGAAGGCTGAAATCTGATTGGCAAATCGTAAGGTCAATCTGACATGACCTCCAATGCGGCATTGTCAGATCTTTAGTAGTGTAGAGTATCGTAGCGTAATAAAGGGTCTGATTTTAATGAGATTGTCTCTCCTCTTACTTATTTAGATTCAGCGACTACCTGATCAAATAGGGATGGTGGATGGTGGGGTTGAGTCTGTAATTCATTCACCGAAACCAAGTCACTAACATGAACAAGTACAGAGGTACATGTAGACAGCAGTATCATTTTGTCAAATGAGATGTTACATTTACATATTCCAGTCATTTATGATTCCAATATTTCTAAATTGGTCAGGATTCTGATGGAAAGCTGTCCCAAACAAGGGAGAGACCAGGCACTTCTGTGACAGCTCTAATTGGATATTTATTGTATAATTGATCTGTAATGCCAATATATAATGACTGTGACACCAAAGGTCCCATGAGTGAGGCATGCATAATGTATATGATGACAGGAAATATCAATACAAGATGGAGAACATGAAGTGGTGCAGCCATCATACTGATGCTTCCAGTGGTTGGTTTGATGTAGTGGTATAGGCATAGTTTAGTTTTAACGAGTGCTCATGATCCTATATATATTTGTCAAGATCAATTATTGCATTTGGCTTCAGAACAATGTAAATTCAATTGCACTTTTTCTTTACAATATCAGTCACAACTGTCTTAGAATGACTTCTAATATTTCCGATTTAAAAAAGTCTGTTTTTGTTGCTGTTTTACTCAGACATGCTCCTGAAAAGACAAGCAGCAATCAATGTTAGTGCATATTGATTGGTATCCCACACAGTGTAAGATTCATTGTGATAGAATAGTCTGTAAGGTTATTGAGCCTCAGTCATCATACCGCTGCTCCCAGACACACTTTATCTGTAAACCATTGCAAGAACATTTATAAAACATTCTACTTCTGTTGGAGTATCTTGTACATGCTCATGAAAATCACTTCATCAGTACTGCTTCAAAAATTAGTATTTTGCAGTATGTCTATGTAACCCTTTGTAAATATGCTGTATTATTTGATTACATCTGTACATGAAGGGGACTGGCGTGGCCCAGTGGGTAGCGCACCGGTACCACTGAGTTTCGTCTGTCTGTTCTTGGGCAAGACAATTTATCTTAGCCTTGTCCGTCAGATGGGTATGTATTCTGGGCAGTACCATGTGTCTATATTAAAGGAATTCATGAAACTTCACACAAATGTTAATGACAATGACACATTACTATTAGAAACCCTTTCAGGGCATATGTCACTAATTGGTAACAATTCTTGTTCTTAAATTTCATAATCGATGGAAAAGTAGACGGCACACATCCGAGAGCAGTCCTTCAATTCTGCCAGTTGTCGGTGCTTATTGAAAACCCTGTGGCAGGCAAGGAAACATCAGTAACTAATCCACTGTTACCGTGGCAGGCAAGGACACACCAGTAGCTAATCCACTGTTACAGTGGCAGGCAAGGACACATCAGTAGCTAATCCACTGTTACAGTGGCAGGCAAGGACACATCAGTAGCTAATCCACTGTTACAGATTCAGCCAATGACACATCAGTAGCTAATCCACTGTTACAGTGGCTGAGGCAAGGACACATCAGTAGCTAATCCACTGTTACAATGGCAGGCAAGACCAGCAGTAGCTAATCCACCATTACAGTGGCAGGCAAGACCAGCAGTAGCTAATCCACCATTGTACCATTACAACGGCAGGCAGGACCAGCAGTAGCTAATCCACAGTTACAGTGGCAGGCAAGACCAGCAGTAGTTAATCCACTGTTACAGTGCAGGCAAGACCAGCAGTAGCTAATCCACAGTTACAGTGCAGGCGAGACCAGCAGTAGCTATCCACAGTTACAGTGGCAGGCAAGACCAGCTAGTTATCTTTTCGCTTCAACTGCATACAGACTGGCATTCCCTTTATCTGCCTCATATATCTTGTTGAATCTGTGGTACTACACACATGCACACAGAATACCAGTGAATTTGTCTACTGACAGAGATTGCACATGGTGTTATCAGTAGGTATCTAGAATGCTAGATCATATCTGGGTAATTACAGGTCATCACATGTATGATGAATTTATCAGAGATCAAGCATCAATACTGCTATTTTTTTGGTTTGATACATGATTAAGGCAAATCAAGTTTGATGTCAGTGGTGATAATATCTGGTATGTAAAAATGATAATTAAAAAAAATAAAATCTGAACATGAAAGCCAACAATCAGACAAAAGGGCATACAGCTCATAGCAACTCTGAAAGACAATTAAGCCATATACAGAAAGTTGATTTTTTTTTTATATGATTTGATTCGAATGGTGTTTTATTTCATTTTGAGCACATGTAAGGCCATATATGACGGTCGTTGTTTTTTTTTGTGGTAGAGGCAGACCACCCCATTTTGATTTTCGTGTTAAAGGGGAAAAAATAATGTGATTTCGAGATATAGGTGGAATTGTGTATTAGGCAGAAATTGAAGATTTGGTGCGCAAATATGTAAAAGAGGTATATTTTAGATAAATTGTCTTTTATAAATGTATCCCAAACACAATAATGTTGAGAAAGTTAGAGGGGGAAATAATGTAAAGCAAAATAAAAAAATCAAATATTATTATATTTTATTTTTTTAAGGGGAATTTTCCCAGTCAAAGAGTGGGGAAAAAGTAGTATGTTTTGCTAGGAGAAGGGGCGGAATATCGGCCCCTGTTTATGAAGGGAAAAAAGCCCTGCCAGTACTATATACTTCCCGTCACCCGTAAGAATCAAGACTTTCTCACTTTGACAGAGTACAGAATGTCAACAAAGCGATGAGCTGTCAGTTTTGTTACATTAATACGGATTATAATGATCATCCCAAAGTGTACAGATTTCACATATATTCTAACAGACATTACAGGAAATCATCCCAGCCAGATAACTTAATCACATTAATGTTAGCCTTTGAGGCTCAATTGCATTATTATTTGTGTTGTTGGTCTAATTTATCCAAATCTGTCTCAGTTACCTGGGAATAGTTCTATACTTTTTTACAGAGTCCTAAGAGTAAGAATATACTGTCTTGTAATAAACAAATTACACAAAAATACATTCATCAAAGCGAGGGTGGAAATGAGGACAAGTTGCAGACAGTAGGTGGCATCTGAAGGTAAGGAGACAGGACAATGTGGGCACACGATGGTGACAATTAATTTGGGTGAAAAGAGAGATCAGAAAAAGGACAATGTAGCTAAGACACAGAAGGAGAACACGGAGCAGAAAAAAAATCACCACCACCTGACTTGGTCAAAGAAATCAGTCACCACTGCTTTCTAGCAGTAAGTAAGAAACAAAGGATGTGGAGCAGAAAAATCACCACCACTAGAGAAGGTCAATCAAAGAAATCAGTTGCTTTGTAGCAGTAGGTAAGAAACAAATGATGTGGAGCAGAAAAATCACCACCACTAGACAAGGTCAATCAAAGAAATCAGTCACCACTGCTTTGTAGCAGTAGGTAAAAACAAAAGATGTGGAGCAGAAAAATCACCACCACCAGACAAGGTCAATCAGCCATCACTGCTTTGTAACATTGCATGATTCAGCACCAATTACCAAGGCTGATGAAGCAAGCTGCCAGACACGGTCACATGGAGCTAATTACAAATCAATAACCATCTCAATGGGGGAATGCCTCGGGTTGCATCAATTGGAAACAAAGTTCACTGATAACTGTAACAGCTTCCAGTATAACATTAGGATTGCAAAGAATTTATACACACTGTGAAAGAACAAGGATCTCAATGAGGACCTCAAAATGGCATGAAGATAAGAGATTTTTTCATCTGAAATACCTTAAATCATTTTCGATTTGGCAAAATATTTTCCAAATAAATAATCAAGAAAAGGTTGATTTGAATCATTTTTCAACTTGATGCATGCAGAGACTGCCACACTGTACAAGCATGAGTCACTATCATCCCCATCAGCATCAGCATCAGCATCAGCAGCAAGTTACCACATCAGCCATCAACATTCAAGGACGTGAAAACTGTAATGGCATTATAAGTGGACTGGAATGTTTTTCCTGACTTGCCACATTGGTCTGGCCCATCAAGCTATGAATTATGCATTTATTGATCTGAATATTAAAGCATATCTCCATTATAAGCCTGCCCAATCAATATCGAATCTTGTTACGATGTAAGCATCCAGTCAACGGTGAACCCACAAACTCAATAATGTCTGCATGTTACAATATACAAGCATTTTAAATGACATCTAAATGGCATATAAATGGTAAAATATACTTTAATACTTTACAATAAGCTAGACGAAAGACACTGTCTAATGGATTTTATTACAAAATATTAGACATTTTCATCCAGATGTGCAGTTTCATTGCTGTAAAAAAAGCGGTCCGTAACCAGGGTGACAAATGAGACGAAATGACCTTTTGTTAGTCATTACTAGCTATTCCATGTCCAGAAAAAACAACACTTCATATACTAGATTAAACACAAAATTTGCATACAAGGGTATGTAGATTAAATGTCAATATATTCCAAGTGCCACCTTAATGGGACATGAGAGTCAATAAATTAAGTCAATAAATTATAGTATCCAGCCCAGTCAACAGATGTATGGGACATTTTACATTTATAGTTTTACATTTGTGTTGTTAATGAATACATTATTTTGCCTATTGTTTTGCCCCATGAATTGTGTTTTTCCCAGGCATGACTAAGCAATGAGTTGTGACCTAACATAATGCATACCCAGAGTAGGATGATGTTGTGAAACATTCGACCTCACACGTATGGCTTATATGGGTTCAACTACAAATTCTGGCACCCCAAACTCTGGCACCACTGACAAATATAACCCTCATCTCCATCCTATTCACAGTTCTTACGGATGGCGGGAGGTGTACAGTACTGGTTGACTAGAAGGAAAGGTGGGTGGTCTGCCTCCACCACAAAAAATTGACTGTCATATATAACATGACATGTGTTGAAAATCACATAAAACACCATATAAACAAACAAAATATACTCCGTTACAACTGAGTGCTTGCAAAACTGCAGTTTTTCCAACTTCTTCCTGAAACAGGTTGGATATATCAAGTGAGAAGTGATGTGGTGGAGGTCAAAGAAGGGAGCGGAGAATGTGACAACTGATTCAGAACAGAATGAGAAGATGAAAGTGAGAACATGGGTTATCACCGTAATGCTGGGAACACAGAACAACACAATGAAGCTGGGAACACAGACCATCAGTGACTTTGTGAAGGCAAGGAACACAGAGCATCACAATGAAGCTGGGAACACAGAACATATGTGACTTTGTGGAAGCCAGGAACACAGAGCATCACAATGAAGCTGGGAACACAGAACATCAGTATCAGTGACTTTGTGGAAGCCAGGAACACAGAGCATCACAATGAAGCTGGGAACACAGAGCATCACAATGAAGCTGGGAACACAAAACAACACAGTGACTTTGTGGAAGCTGGGAACACAGAACATCACAATGAAGCTGGGAGCACAGAACATCAATGAATTTGTGAAAGCTGGGAACACAGAGCATCACCGTAATGCTGGGAACACAGAACAACACAGTGACTTTGTGAAAGCTGGGAACACAGAGCATCACCGTAATGCTGGGAACACAGAACAACACAGTGACTTTGTGGAAGCTGGGAACACAGAGCATCACAATGAAGATGGAAACACAGAACATCAGTGACTTTGTATAAGATGGGAACACAGAACACCACAGTGACTTTGTGGAAGCTGGAAACAAACAACAACACAGTGACTTTGTGGAAGCTGGGAACAAAGAGCATCACAATGAAGCTGGAAACACAGAACATCAGTGACCATGTGGAATTGAATGTTGTTTAACGGCTCATCAACACAGTATAGGTTATTTAGAGCCGCCCCAGAGAGAGGGGAAGGATACATAGGAATCCGGGAACCTGCCCTACTCTTATTATCGAATAGATTCCTATGGTTCTTTAACGTGCTCGGAGGATAGACCGATACACGGGACCGCCCGGTTTACGTCCCCATCCGACGGACGAGGCTAAGGGAAAGTGTCTTCCCCAAGAACACACCGACGGAACTCAGTGGCACCACGGAGGACTGAACCCGGGGCCTCCGGTTACAAATCCGACTGCGCCACGCCAGTGACCATGTGGAAGCCAGGAACATAAAACAACACAAAGTATGGAACAGAGAGCATCACAATGAAGCTGGGAACACAGACCATCAGTTACTGTAGAAGCTGGGAACACAGAGCCTCAGTGACTTTGTGGAAGCCGGAAACACAGAGCATCACAATGAAGCTGGGAACACAGAACATCAGTGACTGTGGAAGCTGGGAACACAGAGCATCAGTGACTTTGTGGAAGCTTGGAACACAAAACATCACATCAACTTTGTAGAAGCTGGGAACACAAAACATCTCATCGACTTTGTAGGAGCTTTGAACACAAAACATCTGTGACTTTGTAGAAGCTTGGAATACAGAACATCACAGTGAATTTGTGGAATCTGGGAACACAGAACATCTGTGACTTTGTAGAAACTTGGAACACCGAACATCAGTGACTTTGTGGAAGTCAGGAGGACTACAGAACATTTTTGATTTTGTAGAAGCTGGGAACACAGAAAATGAAAGTGACTTTGTGGAAGCCAGTGAACGCAGAACATCAGTGTCTTTGTGGAAGCTGGGAACACAGAACATCTTTGACTTTGTAGACACCGGGAACACAGAACATCACTGATGTTATGGGTGCTGCAAACACAGAACATCACAGTGTCTTTGGTGCCCTTTCATTTGCATTTCAGGACTAATGAACCAATTCAGGCCAATAACATTTAACCAACCTCCACAATCACTCCTTCACTCCTAGGAAACTCTAATTAGATCCCATTTTTTCCTGAGAAGCCATCATTAGTATGTTAGCAGATAACATCTCAAGACCAGATAAATATTTCCATAGAAACAGGCCTAAAATCAGACTTGTTTCAGTTGCTCATGACTAAAGCAGGATAATTTGTAGAACAAACTGGCTAACACTTGTCTTATTGGCTTGGTCAAGTAGATATGAATAATTCATGAACATTTCACGGCTAATAAGGAGTATTGCATATTTTTTTACTGAGATGAAGCCTTTTTTTTTTACTTAAAAATCGTTGTTTCTCCAACCTTTTAGACATGCTAATTCAATCCATGTATTTAACTTTTTTCTTGCAACATGTCCATTGGATGGATATGTTTCTTAAAGGCCCTATTCTTGCCCAGGAACAACAGGGGGCCTCAAGCATGTCCCAGCTTAAGTTCACTATGTTTTAGAGGAACCAACCGATGGATAATTGATGCCACTGTATGTGTTGAACAATATAATTAGTTGTGTAACAAGATAGGTTTGTTTGCCTGGCTCTGGACATTCTCATCTCATCATCATTTTGAGGTTGCCTTACACTCTAACATGTAAAACACCATTATGTCAAATTGCCCTACAAATAAGTATTCATGACCAAGCAGTCTAACTTCAAAGTTTCAAGATGGGATTTCAGCCAATATGTTTGTGGATAAACAATTGTACACAATTCACTGTCTCTTTCAAAAAAGAACCCTTGCCTCAAAAGTAGGAAGTATAACTTACAAACAACAATATCAGATAGTTATGCAAATTCCATGGGAAAAATCTGTATATTAAATGGCAACGCCCAATCAATCTATTTAACAGGCAGTTAATGCTATGCTTGGAATGAGAGCCACTTATATTCACAAGAGGCTGTTCTAAGTAGTTACTGATTTCATTGTATATTTGAGAACTCTTTACTGATTGATAGTCATGTTATTGTCAAGTATATGCTCTGAGCCCATATTAACATATAATGTGCTGTTTGCTGATGATATAGCAAGATTACAAGTTAATCAAGTAACACTTATGCTATTGCTAATCAATGGTAATAATTTCTGTCATTTTGGATTTTACAGGACAACAAGAGGTCAATGACCTTGAAGCTCTACTGATTGATTTTGATTTCAGGAAGTAGTCCCTCCAGACTTGTTTTTTGAAAATCTATTTTTAACCGTGGCGGCCATCTTGAATTTCCGGCCGACCTGAAATTTTGCTAAGATCAATAAGACATTAAGAGCAACATTCCTGTGAAGTTTCATGAAAATCCATCAGGTAGTTTCAAAGAAGTAGTCGCTACAAGTTTTCATTATATAACTCTATGTAAACAAAGCAGCCATGTTTAAGGTCAAATCAAAACGATTTTCGACAAGGACCAACATCATGTCATACTGATCATTTTAGAAAAAGTCCCATATCAATATCTCTTATTGTTTTGAAGAAGTAGTCGCTACAAACTTATTTATTTTAAATCTATTTTTAGCTGTGGCGGCCATCTTGAATTTCCGGCCGACCTGAAATTTTTCTAGGATTAACTAGACATCAAGAGCAACATTCCTGTGAAGTTTCATGAACATCCGTCAAGTAGTTTCAGAGGAGTAGTCGCTACAAGTTTTTACTATATAACTCTATGTAACCAAAGATGGCCACTGGCAGCCATGTTTAACGTCGAATCAAAATAATTTTCCACAAGGATCTACATCATGTCATGCTGATCATTTTAGAAAAAGTCCCATATCAATATCACTTATAGTTTTCAAGAAGTAGTCGCTACAAACTTATTTTTTAAAAATCTATTTTTAGCTGTGACGGCCATCTTGAATTTCTGGCCGACCTGAAATTTTTCTAGGATCAATAAGACATCAAGAGCAACATTCCTGTAAAGTTTCATGACAATCCGCCAAGTAGTTTCAGAGGAGTAGTCGCTACAAGTTTTTACTATATAACTCTATGTAAACAAAGATGGCCGCTGGCAGCCATGTTTAACGTTGAATCTGTTTTTGACTAGGATCAACATCATGTAATGCTGATCATTTTAGAAAAATTCCCATATCAATATCACTTATAGTTTTCAAGAAGTAGTCGCTACAAACTTATTTTTTAAAAATCTATTTTTAGCTGTGACGGCCATCTTGAATTTCCGGCCGACCTGAAATTTTTCTAGGATCAATTAGACATCAAGAGCAACATTCCTGTAAAGTTTCATGACAATCCGCCAAGTAGTTTCAGAGAAGTAGTCGCTACAAGTTTTTACTATATAACTCTATGTAAACAAAGATGGCCGCTGGCAGCCATGTTTAACGTTGAATCAAAACGATTTTTGACTAGGATCAACATCATGTCATGCTGATCATTTTAGAAAAAGTCCCATATCAATATCACTTATAGTTTTCAACAAGAAGTCGCTACAAACTTGTATTTTAAAACTCTATTTTTAGCTTTGGTGGCCATCTTGGATTTCACATCAACATGAATTTTTGCTAGGATCAACTAGACTTTATGGGCAACATTTCTGTAAAGTTTCATGAATATCCATCCAGAAGTTTCAGCTGTGAAGTCGCTACAAATAAAAGTTTACGGACAGACAGACGGACAGATGGACGGACGGACGACGGACGCCACACCACGGCATAAGCTCTGCTGATCTCTGATCAGTAGAGCTAAAAATCCATGTATCTGCATTGTCTAAAAAAAAAGGTAACCCACACTGTTTTATGAATTATTATACTTTCTCAACAGCATATTGACAAAGTACTAAATGCTACAATACTATCCCACATTATTGGAGAAACAAAAACACCATCTGTCGGATATTTGAAAGTTATATTATAATTATAAATAATTTTACTGGTTTTAGATGTTTTTATATTTATTTTTTTTTACAATTTTAGATACTTTACCCACTGATGATGCAACTGCCCTACTACTTCATATTTTTTCACCTACTACTTCATATTTTTTCACCTACTACTTCATATTTACTGGAGAGCACTGAGAAATGCTGAGTGACTTTTAATGCATCATTAGCTTTGGCTAAATACCAGTTTTGAACACACCAAATTCAAGGTTATGTATACTACTCCAGGTAATTATGCTGATACATCAATCTCACCCCATATATCTATAGGTAAAGTATTTGGTTTTATACATTAAAGCCTAGTTGTCAATTTCAATAATATCATTTATGCTTTCATAGTGAAATGGAAATATATGGTGTAGTTAGTGCTGTTCCGATTAATCGATTTGATCGAGCATTGGTCAGTTAAGCCTTTTTTCTGATTAATCAATTACAATTTTTCATGATAGAGTTTACTCGGTTGTTGCAGAATTATAACCTATTTCATTCTCTTGTAATAAAATGTACAAGAGAATGAAATAAGTTTTAATGTTGCAACAAATAATCATATATCTCTAAAGGTGTATCACAATTTATAGTTTAAATAAATGTTTGGTCAGTTTCATTCAATTGCTTAATGACCAGAACATACTTGAAATGTGTTGCTTTTCTTCATTATAGCCTGAAAAAGGTTTGGACTGGTGTCTTACATATGGAAGCCATGTTTAATCGATTAATGATCGATCAACGGTTGGTTGAAAATTCTGATGATCGATCACGAATTTTCAACCGATTCCCAACACCTTGAATTCACCAACCATTCTTGAGAATATTCTTAGACTTGAGCTCAAGTATGCAAATTTTAATCACAAATATTTCTATAAGTTTACAGAATAAATGTTCATAACAATCTGCTATGTATAAATATGATGCATACTAATAAATAGCAACTTCTTCCGTGTGTTTATCTTTGAAGGTCATGGAAATATTTGTGAACGAAATTTCAGTATTTGGGCTCAAGTCTAAGAATATTCTCAAGAATGGTTGGTGCTAACTAAACCCGGTAAATCCTCTGATAAGCGTTCAATAAATACAGTGGAACCGATTGTAACAGTGTCTTTGGTTTCTCTTGAAGTATCACAAACTTGAATAGGCTACTCAGGAACCATGCCACCGATACCATGATACACAGTCAGAAATTGCACAAAAGGTTGTCCTTAAATGACAGACAGAACAATGACCTATTACAGGCTTTATTACAGAGTCTTTATTACTGTCCTCAGGTACAGGTTGACGGATCAGGTATGCTTAATCACCTTGTCCAGGTACACACAAACACGCAGGTCAGTCACCTACCTTAAAGCTTCAGATATGAAGCATGACAGTGCATACAAGCATGACAACTGAAGTGACAGCAGTCGTTCAAACAAGGAACGCTGCATGTTTTAACTTCAAATATATGGAATCCTACAGGTTGCAGTAGAATAACAACACTGAAAAGGACGCTTCGGTATAAAATCACTCCCGATGGTGGGTGTTAATATGGGATGACCCAGGCGTCCCAGTCACATTCTGCACCCAGTGCACGATAGAACAAGGGTACCATTAGATGAGTGTTCACACTTGCAGCTGAACCATGTTAAGATTGCAGTCTGGTAAAATTCCTAATTGGCAAGGCCATCAAAGAACTAGTAAAATTCTTAATTGGCAAGGCCACCAAAGAACAACGCATCATCCCTAATCATGGTAGAATGACAAAAGCTTCTGAAAATTGTAAACTTTTTTTTCTTAATTATATACACCTGTTATATATGGTTGCCTATTATTTTCTACTAGACTCACCTATTGAATCTATATATTTTCCAGTGGGGCTCGAGGGCCCATTTACTTGTGGAGCCCCACTCATTCCTGCTTACTTCTGTTCACCACTCAAACCCTGAAAATATAAATAGAAAATAATATAAAACTGAATCCTTTTGTATTAATGTTATTATGTGGTACGTATCAGGTATTTTTTCAGAAAATGGGGAATGTGCCCTAGCCTTTTTTGTGGGGGAAAAACACACGAGTTTTCAAGTTTTGGGGAGAAATTTATGTTGTAATAAATTGTTGGTAAAAAGATTATATACCTTTCTTATATATAAATTTACTTGAACAAACATTTAAAGACGAGAAGAACTCTATGTGGTTATAAATCGGTACACAATGCGGTTATAAATAGATGGTTTTACGACGAACAACATTTTGAATGGAGAATTATTTTGAAAGAGGAAAATTTTAAGGTTATTTTGGGGGAAAAGTGACGTTTTTTGCTTGGGGAATATCGGCGTCTACAAAGAAGGTTAAAAAGACATGATGCTGAAAGTCTACAACAACACAGACTGTGTGGTACATGAGCATGACAGAGTGTGTGGTACATGAGCACGACAGATTGTGTGGTACATGAGCATGAATAGCGTCTCCGTGGCCGAATGGTTAATAACGTTGCGTTGTAAACCTTTGCCTCTCACCGCTGCCGGTTCGAATCCCACTGGGAGCTTGACTTGAAAGTGAGGAAGTGTCGATTCTTTCAGATGGCGGGAGGTGTACAGTACTGGTTCTACCCAGGAAAAGTGGGTGTTCTGCCTCCACCACAAAAAAATCGACCGTCATATATATAACCTTACAATCGTGTGGAAAATGATGTAAAACACCATACCGACAAACATGAGCATGATATTCAGTTCTTCTGCCAATTACCAACTTAACAGCCATCTGTACCACAACCACTATCAAAACAGAAACGAATCGCAATCTGATCCGGGGAGACATACAGGACAACACAATCATGTGCAGATATTGTAGCTTTAATAGCAATACAACTACTACAGGGAAGCACCAATATTCTCAGTCTAACCATTGCATGGGAAACAAATTATTTATCATATTAGAGGAAAGAAATACTAATAACCAGCAATACCTGTGCATCAATCTGACAATGGCGAGGTATAGTCTTACTCCAGAATGACCTATCATGGGTTTTATCGGTTGCATGATGTAGGTACAAACGAGTTTTACCGGTCATATGATGTAGGTACAAATGAGTTTTACTAGTCATATGATGTAGGTACAAACGAGTTTTACCGGTCATATGATGTAGGTACAAACGAGTTTTACCGGTCATATGATGTAGGTACAAACGAGTTTTACCGGTCATATGATGTAGGTACAAATGAGTTTTACTGGTCATATGATGCAGGTACAAACGAGTTTTACCGGTCATATGATGTAGGTACAAATGAGTTTTACTGGTCATATGATGCAGGTACAAACAACTTTCACAGATACAATGTTCAGCACGTGCAACTTGAACAATGACAGATAGTGTTCCGCAATGTTTGTTTTCGATAGAAAATTTGAACTACGATATTTGTGTACATGGAAAATCCATTTAGACCAATTCCGGGTAAGGACTATTATCAGCATGGCAACAGGTGACTCCACTAAATAAAGACTAGGCAACAATGTTCTTGTTTAATGGGAAGCAATGCCGATTCGAAGGTTTGTCAATATATTTTGACTTAAGAAACAGAAAAGAAGCAACGACCATTAACAGGATAAATGTCCTATTCCAGAAATTTTAGGAGCGTGAAAGAGTCCCTGAAAGAGTCCCTGGAAGAGTCCCCTAAGATATTCTGAGGTGTTCAACCCAAGGCTAGCACACTTTTGATACAGCATGCTTTTTAAAGTACAAACCCTTGAAACATTCAGCTACCACTATGACACTGCTATGAAAAAGAACACTTATTGCCAATTCTCTAAAACATAACAAAAAACTTCATTTTTCTCTCCTATACCATAAATTATACGATATACCTCAATGTATGTAATATGTATATGTGTAATAATAATAATATTATACAACAATCCACCTCCTCCAGATATGATATTATTGCTTGTGCACAGCAGATACAAACATCACTGGAGTGGAGCCAGCCATACAAAACCTGTTGTTATCTGGGGTACCGATTTGAATAACCTTGCTAGACTAATAAAAACACCTTCATTGTGTACAAATGTCGAACATACATATTTCAGCACTTATTAAATAGTTTGAAAGGTGTTTAACGTCATTTTTAGCACATGTTAGGTCATATATAATGGTTGATATTTTTTTGTTGTATAGGACAAACCATCCTTTTTTTCCTGGGTAGAATGAGTACTGTATACCTCTCAGTGAGAATTGACATACAGAGCAACAGTTCAGTGAAGAATGCTGCTATTAACCCTTATCCCGCTTAGCTCGACTATAATAGCCTTTGCGTACATTGTAAACCCAGATCAGCCTGTGAGTAACTCGCAGGATGATCAGAGTTTACAATGTCTCGCTGCTGATCAGACATTTTCCCTAAAACACCCCTTTGTCACATAAATGGAATTGTCTTAATTCAAAGAAAGAACAGTTCATTATAGATATGTAACGGGTTAAGGGTTAAATGAGCCATTACAAGGAGTTATAAATAAAGATACACAATATCAGTGCACAGTTAGGGTTATTCCATTAAAACAAGCGCAGTACCCCAGGAAGGCAATTTAATAAACCTCTATGAGTGTACCCCGTTTTCTGAAATTTATTTCTTCAATCTCAATTTTGCATCTATGGGTGGATGTTTAATTTCAAAAAGTGCCTTCCTAGGTTCCCATGTATTTTTAATGGAATAGCCCTAATGCCTTTTTGGGGGATATTTGTTGAATGGCTGAAGTGTTGGTTCAAAATATTCTGCACCAGATTTGCTTGATAGTTTCCCAAATACAAGACCTCGGTCTGAGGGTGTCTCGCCCACCGTGGCAAACGACACATGAAATTATTTTTTTAATTTGTGCTCAAATCATGTCCATCAAAGACAAAACTTCATATGACCAAGTATCAAACAAATAAAAGCGATGTAATCATAAGAAGTTAAGTTACTGAGGTTAAGTGGTTTAACCAGGGTGTAGTTTTGGGAAAATAACGCAAAATATGACCGTGACCTTGGTATTTTTTGTCGTCCAGCGATGTTCACCAATGCCAACAATACATATTACCAAGTATCAAAGACATAAAGTGAGACAATCACATAAAGTTAACTGAGGTTAACTTACCTAACCAAACTGATGTTTTGGGTAAATAACGCAAAATATGACCTTGACCTTGCTCTTTGTTGTCGTTCAGCGATGTCCACCAATGGCAACAATAAATATGACCAAGTATCAAAGACATAAAGTGAGGCAAGCACATAAAGTTAACTGAGGTTAAGATTAACTTACTTAACCAAGGTTAGGTTTGGAGAAAAAAAGTAAAATATCACCTTGACCTTGGTAATTTTTGTCATTCAGTGATGTGAGGCAAGCACATAAAGTTAACTGAGGTTAAGATTAACTTACTTAACCAAGGTTAGGTTTGGAGAAAAAAAGTAAAATATCACCTTGACCTTGGTAATTTTTGTCATTCAGTGATGTCCACCAATGCCAACAATATAATTTATATGACTAAGTATCAAACAAAGAAAATGGGGCTAACATACAGTTAAGGACACATTTTCCAACGCTACTTGGTCATTGAAAAAGCATGGGAAGCTTGAATACTTACAGCCAGCAGGCTTCATGGCTGATCAACTCAGGAAATTGAGGCCCGCTCTTATTTTTTTACTTGTATAGCATTGCTATATTGAGGGTAAGAATAGCTTAAAGACACATTTCCCAATGCTATTTGGTCATTGAAAAGGCATGGGAAGCTTCAATATGTACAGCCAGCACGCTTCATGGCTGATCAACTATGGTATATAAATTGAGGCCCGCTCTTAGTTTTTTATTTGTATAGCATTGCTATATTGAGGGTAAGAATAGCTTAGCAACACTTTGTAATTTACTTTAATGAAGAAATATATGTTCATAATTTAGTATTTGAATACAAAACTTATCTGGTATTTCTTAATTGTTTTTAGACCAAAAATCAGAGCACAACACAATAAATATACAACATTCTTTAATGTGTTATATGTACTGGTCACAAAATGCTTTATTGGGCGGGCCTCATAACCTGAAGTAAAATTGAATATCACACTTTTGCTCATGAAATTGTATGGCTAACAGTGATTTACAGTTACCTATAGGCTCGAAATATGTCCTTAACTGAGGTTAAGTTACCTAACCAAGGTTAACTTTACTATCGTGGGCAAGACAAAAAGCAGGTATACATATATGTTAGTTGACAATTTTGTAAATACATTGATATTATCCGGATACTATTCAATATGTTAGTTGACAATTGTGTAAATACTTTGATATTATCCAGATACTATTCAATTAATGATGTGTGGCTTATGTTAAGGCACTTACCAGAAAGATTTAAAAACATAACCCTCGACCCCACAGATCGGTTTCTCCAGAATTTGAAACTATTCAGAGTTCATTTATATCTAATAAGCACTTAAAATAGATAATATTTTGCAATAAATATTATCTTTCACAATTTTATGATTACATTGTTGTCTGGTGACCTCAAAGTAGCTATCCCACCAACAACAGCCACATTTTACAACATAATTATGTACACTGTTCTCTTAACCTTCTGATGAGGTATATATATATATAACTTGCATATCTTGAGAATCCAAGAGTCCACACATTATGCCTGGGCGTACCGGGATTCTCTGGTGTCCATATAGGCGGAGGAACTATAATCCTTAGAATTACACACACACACACACTGAGAATCCAAGCTCTAAACGGCTTTAACTAGCCAGACCAAACCCTGAAACCGGAGTATCAAATGAAGATTTACCAACTCATAATTCATTTTTTCTCATTGTTATTCAATCATGGGTATTTTTAGAACCCGTGAATAAACCTTTTACTTTTAATCAACACATATACATTATTATATGACCTGAACACCTGGATAGTTTTGATACACGGTTTTGTAGAGCAATTTTGCCCTATTTGGCGGTTAGTTTCTTCAAAAAATCAGAGGATAATGTCTCTCCTGACATTCCACAAGCAAAGATTGAATACTGAAGTGCTCAGCGATACATCACTTTATATCAGCTGGTTACACAATTAAACCATTATTTCACCATCACAACACTCCTTTATTACCCTTGTTTCTCCTAGACAACTTGACATTTACACTTTGCCAAATGGATAAATAACATTCTACACTGAGCCTCCATTTCTCCTGACCTAGTTTTTCACAAATCATTACGAGTCTGCTATATTTCCGCAGATACATATTCTACCTAACTGAAGCCCAATGAATAAAAACATTGTATAATATTCTACACTAACAGCATCCATTTCTCCTGGCCTAATTTTGGCCTCAATTTGAATGACACAATGTATTATCATTGATATGGTGATAATTATACTTTCATGAACGTTCCTTTGTTGTCCTGTCATGATAGATACACCCATTAACCATAAATAATGACTTTGTCAGGTTATGTTTCTTTATTACAGTATCTTTATATAGTTATGTCATTGTTTATACAATTTACAGAATATTACAAGAAATGTCAGAACTTTTGAAGGATGATTTTGGAGATCTGGTTTATAAAACATGGCAATAAGATAATCAACTTTGACTTTGAACTCTAAGTGTGACCTTGACCTTGGCAACAGGAACTTGAAGTTGTGACATTTTGTCTTGATGTGAAAAACATTTGTACAAAAGAAGACACAAATATACCTAACTTTGATCTTAAATGAACTCAAAGTGTAATCTTGGCGACATAAACTTGGAACTGAACACAACATGATAAGCATTTGATCCGCCTAGGAGATAATTTTATGGTGAAAACCCAAAGATACCCAACACTGTCTGATAATGTGACCCGTGACCTTGACAACAGGAACCTGGGAGTAGAATGTGAAATGTTGTCTTGATGTGATCAGCCATAATGAATATTGTTATAAAGGATATCCAAATCCGCCCACAAGAAGAAATAGAAAAGATACGAACCCAGGCATAAGGACAGAGTCCAAACACTAACACCACCCAGCCAATTTTGGCTTATAAGATGCATTTATTGTATACTTTCATATTGTCCCATGTACTTTGCATTGAGGGTGCAATTTTCTACATTATAACATGAAGGCAACCGCACGGTCCTGGGTCCGTATTCATAAAGCTTCTTAACAAAATCTTTAACTTGAGTCAAATTTTATCAATTCTTTAAACACATTTTTCTATAGATTTAAGATGTTTTCTTAATATTTTCAATAAGGTTATAAATAAATAAAACCTACATCTAGGAAAATATATTAAAATAGATGGTTTGTAATGTCCCTACATCTAGGAAAATATATTAAAATAGATGGTTTGTAATGTCCCTGAGAGGTTTATCTAAAAATATGTAAAATATCTTAAATTTTGACTTAAGTAATATTTCCAACCAGGGCTTTTTTTCATGATTTTGGGAACATGACCCGTACCCCTGGAATTGGGAATTTTAGCGTGATTTTTCATAAAATTGGGAATTTTAGCGCGATATTTAACAAAATACGGAAAAATATAAAGTAAAGCATTCCTTTCATAATTATATCTTTAAATACTGTTTTTTGTACACCAAGATAAACAGAAGCATTTATTTAAGCATTTGAACTCCAATCATTGGATTGTCACACTAATTGGGAATTTTTTCGTCTTAATTGGAAAAAAAAGATATGTTTTGGCATTGGGAATATGACCCAATTTCGGCTATAAAAACAGCCAAAAAAAAACCCTGGCCCACTTAATTGCTTTATGAATACGGGCCCAGTTTTGCACACTGTGAAGGACTACTTCAAATGTACACCAACAAAATGTCCCTAGTGTCAAAATAAAATCCATGACAAATCTCTCTCTGGTCAACATTGGTTGTTTAAATTTCTGCGAAGAAATTAAGAAATGCTCGGATGTATTTGACTTGGATGTATTTGACTTGGATCTAATTTGGCTTGCCTACTGATTTTTTATCCTTAATTTTATGGTCAACAAATCTGCAGTGAAATTGCTTGAAGTTGTCATTTGTTGTTTATTTTGCTATTTATGGATAAATGACAAGATTTGGAAAATAGTAACCAAATAGTTTATTTTGAACAAAAACTGTAATGACAGAAGCATACAATATAAAATGTTATTAAAATGTGTGTGAAGAATTTTTCTTGGGTTTCATTCTTTTGGTGTCATCATTTGCCAAAACAACAGTTACTGTTTCTCCATACAAATTCAGTAACTTATTTGGTATTATAAAGCCATGATGGTCAAGTTCTGGTTAACCATGTAATTCGGTAAGCCACCTTGAAGTTGACAGACAGGTAAAGTGACAGTCTAAATGGCATAATTATCCACTTCTCCAATTATAGGTGTATACAATTGTCAACAATTTGCCCTAATAAGACCTACAATGTGAACAAAATTATACAAGCCACTGGAGTTGAACTGTAAGCCAAAGGCTAATACCTGCTTCTGTAATATTTGATAATTTATTTATTTATTTCATTTATTATGCCTTATTTATATAGATAAAACAGGTATACATTCCTAATTCGCTCTAACTTGGGCAATACGCAATGGGAGAATTAAAATATCCAATGTTTTGTTAAACCTGATTTGACAATTCCCGAAATAAAATAAGATACAATCCTCCGTATATTATAATCATATTAAAAACATTGACAAACAAAAAGTATTCCAGATTGACCATAATAAATGTGAACCAAACTCTGTTTATGTCAAGACTTTGTTCATCCAATGTCAATTGAATTGAATGTTGTTTAACGGCTCATCAACACAGTATAGGTTATTTAGAGCCGCCCCAGAGAGAGGGGAAGGATACATAGGAATCCAGGAACAGTGCCCTACTCTATTATCGAATAGATTCCTATTCATAACTTTCACATGACATCATCAAAATAATTTGACCAATCAGTGATCAATAAAATAAAAGACCTCCACATTCTGGTAGGGGGTAAACTCGGTGTTTATCGTTGGTGCTAAACTGACTTTAGCCCTTTATAAAACTAGTTTGTAGTAATAATTATATTAAAAGCTTTATTTTTTTTGTGTACATTTATGTACCTTCTTTTGGTGTTGTCTGATTTTAAAACCCCAGTATGGATACATTTAATTTAAATCATTGTATACTATTTTCATTTTTCATATAGAGATTGAGGATAAAGTCCGAGTAAACCCCTTTATTTTCACCTACTGAATATCCCAACCTACCGGAAGTTGACCGGGTGTTAAAGTTATGAATGGTTCTTTAACATGCTCGGAGGATCTATAGACAGGACCGCCTGGTTTACGTCTGTCGTCCCCATCCAACGGACGAGGCTAAGAGAAAGTGTCTTGCCCAAGAACACACCGACGAACTCAGTGGCACCACGGAGGATTGAACCCGGGGCCTCTGGTTACAAATCCGCCGCGCTACCGACTGCGCCATGCCGGTCCTCTCATCAAATGTCAAGACTATGACTATGTTCATCTAGTGTCAACACCCAGTCCTAGGCCACTTATACCAATAACAGTCGGTGGCCTAAAATACAGACAACTATTCATCTTGCAAAGAAAGGAGTGTGCCAAATAAACCATTAATTTTATATGTACTTTATACCATAAATTTCACCTAAAATTTCAAAGTTAAAAGTATGACCTCATAAATATGTTTTCTAAAAATATAGAGATAAATTAACACACCTGTTTAGTTGTATCTCTTCTCTTACCTGTATGTGTATATATCCAATATCTTTAAAAACACTACATCAATGGTATACACATTCAAATTCCTCCTATTCTATCTGTTCGATGAATAATAATTAAAATTCCTTTCAAGATCAGCACTGGAAGGTGTACAAATATATGAAATGATCAACAGGACTTAGATAAAACACCACATGGCTATTGTGTTATGTATATTATATATATCACAGATAACAGTTTTCAAAAATGTCTTCCAAAATAGTTTCATCTGATTATCAAATTTATACAGTGATCGACCTTGTGTTTACACGCACTGATACCTTCCACATGTGTACAACTGGTACATAGAATCTCTGAGTTCCAGACTGTTCAACTTAATCCATCCTGCCATGCCCCCTACCAGAGAATGTATCCACAGCTGATAGTAGAAAACATTCCACTAAACCAGAAGCATGGAGTGAATTACTAATGTGATTACTATCAGTATGTGTATCATGTACCCAGCCATCCAGCCAGCTATTGGCACCATACAGTGGGACTATTGATCACAGAGGTTGTGAGGCAGAAACATGAGAATTTATGGCATAATATAACAAGCAACTTCATAAAGTGGTTTATCAAAGGCTATCTGGCAAGAGAGAGGAATTCAGGAAGCAGAAGAAACCATGAATAAATATTAGATTAAACCATGGGCTTGACGAAACAAGAGGAATTTGGAGTATTTCCTGTTAGTGACAAAACTAGAATTCCACGGAATTAAATGTGACACCTGAAGTTTCTATTTTTTACTAACTGCATTACTAACAGCGAATTCGACCTTGACCAGAGTGATCTCAAATGCAATCCCAAGTTTCCTTTCCATAATTATAAGCTACATACACAGCAAGTTTTGTTACAATATCTTATTCCTAACTAAAGTTATTGGATGTAAACATTTTTTTCTTCCATTTTCAGTAACAGCAACCTTGACCTTGACCCCAGTGACCTTAATGAAACACCAAGCTCCTTTTCCATAACGCTACCTACAAGTTTCGTTCCAATACCTCATTCCTAATTGAAGTTATTCACCGTAAAACGAAGAGTGTGACTACCGATGGCCGACTGACAATGCCGCAAGACGATGGACAAAGTAAACCTAGTTTGCTTTGCAGGCAACACAAAAACGCAAGACGATGGACAAGCCAAACCTAAGTGTCCGCAATGCTTTGCAGGCGACACAAAAACTAAACTAATCTTTGTTCATTCTTCATGATCTTAACTGTTCCTCCCTTATACGCTCTCTCTCCATGGCAAGATGCCTGATAGTAATGTCATCTAACACACTATATATCAACAATATCTAACACACTATATATCAACAATGGGCAAATCCGCATAGATCAGCTGTCTGCAGCTACATAAATCAACGGTGGACTAGCCACCTAGTTCAACATAGGCAGCCACAATGAGCAACACTTACCACATAGATCAACATTTGGGATAGCTACATATATCAACATTTGGCATAGCTTCATAGATCCACAATTGGCACAGCTACACAGAACAATATTTGGCATATCTTAGTACACATATCAAAATTGGGCCGAGCCACATAGATCAACATTGGGTCTAGCCATTTTCAACATTTGGCATAGCTACATATATACACTAGGCATAGCTACACAGATCAACACTGGGCCTAGCTACATAGATCAACATTGGGCCTAGCCACATATATCAACATTTGGCATAGCTGCATAGATTAACACCAAGATAGCTACAAAGATCAACATTAGGCTGCACAACAAATATCAACATTGGGCATAGCTATATAGATCAACATTGGGTCGAGCCACATAGATCAACACTGGGCAAAGCCATAGAGATCAACAGTGGGCAGAGCCACATAGATAAACATTGGGCCAAGCCACATAGATCAACAGTGGACACAGCCACATAGACCAACACTGGGTCTAGCCACATAGATCAACAGTGGATCTAGCCACATTGATCAGCAGTGGGCATAGCTACATAGATCAACACTGGGTGTAGCCACATTGATCAGCAGTGGGCATAGCTACATATATCAACACTGAGTGTAGCCACATTGATAACAGTGGGCATAGCTACATAGATCAACACTGGGCATAGCCACATAAATCCATATTGAGAATAGCCACACAGATCAACACTGGGCATAGCCACACAGATCAACACTGGGCAAAGCCACACAGACCAACACTGGGCATAGCCACACTGATCAACACTATGCATAGCTACATAGATTAACAGTGGGCATAGCTACAAAGATCAACATTGAGCTGAGGCACCTAGACCAACATTGGACATAGCTACATAGATCACCATTGGGCTTAGCCACATAGATCATCATTGGTTCTAGCCACATAGATCACCATTGGGCCAACCCACATATATCAACATTGGACATAGCTACATAGATCACCATTGGGCCTAGCCACATAGATCAACAGTGGGCATAGCTACATAGATCAACATTGGGCTGAGTCACATAGATCAACATTGGGCATAGCCAAATAGATCAACATTGGGCATATATAGCTACATAGATCAACAGTGGGCATAGCTACATATATCAACATTGGGCTGAGTCACATAGATCAACAATTGGGATAGCTACATAGCTCAACACTGGGCACAGCTACATAGATCAACATTCGGCCTAGCCACATAGATCAACACTGGGCACAGCTACATAGATCAACATTGGGCATAGCTACATATCTCACATTGGGCATAGCCACATATATCAACACCAGGCATAGCTACATAGAACAACACCAGGCATAGCTACATAGATCAACAGTGGGCATAGCCACATACATCAAATTGGGCATAGCTACATAAATCAACACCGGACATAGCTACATAGATCAACAGTGGGCACAGCCACATACATCATATTTGGCATAGCCACATAGAACAACACCGGGCATAGTTACATAGATCAACATTGGGAATAATTACATAGATCAACACTAAGCATAGCCACACACATGAACAGTGGGCACAGCTACATAGATCAACACTGGGCATAGCCACATAGAATAACAATGGGCAAAGCCACACAGATCAACATTGGGCATAGACACATAAGGTGACAGCAGCAATGTTTTTATCTTCTCTACTGACCAGAATCTATCACACAGACACAATATTAAGAGGAAAATATTAAAACATTAAGGAAACAAGAAGTATCATTAACAAGCGGGAAGTGTCTAAGTAGTGTAAAGTGATTATTAAATAATGTAACACCGTTTTCAAGGTTTTTGACATACACTTTGAATGGTACAAGTGTTTGATTTCAGATGAGGTCAATCTTTATTCAATTTTTTTGGAAGCAGAACTACTGAAATCTCAACATTAGGTTAAGCAGGAGCAAGAGGAGCCCATAGAATGTGAGTGAGCATGATGCCTTGTAATAATAGGGTTGTGGTATAAACCAGTCTAATGAACATCCTTCCTTCAGGAATGTCAAACAAGGCAATTAATTAAAACTTTGATATTTCCTGTTGTAAAAACATGATCATTTTGAAAGTGTGAACACAGTTTTCTTGTCATAAAATTCTGATCGACTATACTATGAAGCTGCATTGAAGCCAGAGGTGTAAAATTCCACTCGACCGCTCGCCATGGCGAGTGGTACTGCCGTCCGGGCGAGGAAGAATTCAGATGTACTAGTCCGACAGGGCAAGTGAGATTTTACAGTAAAAATAAAAATAAACGCATGTTTAAAACTTTTTGAGTATAAAAACGACTGAAATAAGATTGAAATTAACTGGAAGTGAGATTAGAAAGTGCTCGTCCGTTCCGAAGCAATTATGGTAGACTGAGTTTCATTGTGTTTCTTCGCGTAAAAGTCGATATACATATGCCACAATGAAGGTAACTGGTATAGCAGTCTGAATTTCACCCCCGGTGTATTTGTTTACATTGACACCGGCTAATATCGCGCGATATGGTAAAAACATACTGATTTTATATAGTGTTTTTTTCTTGAAAAATTGGAGAGGGCAATGACGAGAAATGAGAATCTGATAAGGCACATGCAGTTTTACAGGCTAATAAAAGAAAGTTCCAACAGAAGGAACACGACCAAAATAACGAATAAAAGAGGTAACATTCATGAAATGAATATATAGTTTTGAATTCAATATAACACGTTGTAAATTGCATTTAGGTTAAGCTAAGGGCAAGTGGAAAGTTGTTAAGGGCGAGTAGCTTTTTCCATCTACTAGTCCTACAGGTTGGTGACTTCTAAAATAATTTTACACCCCTGGAAGCATGCACCAAATGCCCAGAATCATTAGAACTGTCTTATATGTCTAATTAACCTGATTCTGGTTTCTTGTCTGGTTGTTTATAGCAACCTGAAGTAGGAGAATCAGACATTCTTGGGATGGAGATAACCACAAAGATTGTGAAAAGTTGAGCAAGTTTCTCTGTCAAGTATATGATAATTTAGACAAAAAAGGTGCTTCCACTCACCCACCAACCCACCCCTATTTTAAACTGCTGACCCTGTATCTTCTAACTGCGAAAACATCTTCAGACCAAATAAAAAAGATACAAGAAAGTGGGAATGCCACGAAAACAAAGTTTTCCATAAGCTATCAAAAAAGTTTGGTTTCAGTATATCTTTCCATCGATAACCTACCTGCACACCAAGTTCACTTCAACAGTGCACTCCTAATTGAAGTTATCGTCCGAATTTTTTATTTTTAGTAACAGTGGCCTTGACCTTGACCATGCACTCCCAATCTTCCTTTCCATCTAAGTTACTTACACAGCATATTTTGTTCCAATATCTCATTCCTTACTAAAGTTATTAAGCGGAAACCCTCAGTTTGGCTCCGCCCACCCACACGCCCAATGATATTCGCCAATCTAATGAAAACCAGGTTAATAAAGATAAATTGACCAACTGCCCCATGTTCTGGCCATCAGCGGAAACACACCTATATGAACAATGATTACGAAAATGATTTGTATTATATCTTCCACAGTTTTTCATCGATATGTTTGCTATTACCTGTTACATTGATTATAAACATACAATATGTGGTATACACACACACACAGAGCAGATAGCCAACACCTGTGTAGATCATTACAGGAATGTTCCCAGTACAAGTAGGCTTCCATGAACTTCCAAAAAGCTGCTGGAAATTTCATAATCAGTGTAGATAGGTAGAAAGATTGTGGGGTAATAGAATGTATCAGTATAAATGAGTACAGGGATCATAGAAGTAAAATATTTTAAATTTACTTCTTTAGGGGTGGTAGTGTTGGCGGTGGGTAAGTGGCGGTGGCGCAATTTGAATAGTTTACATTTTGGCTACAGTAATATTTCCCTGTACCAAAATCATTTGAATTAAATAAAGTGCGTATAGAATCTCCATGTGTTTAACATTCACTATAAACAGTCTATTAAACATTTTAAAAATTGCTTTATTTTTAGAATTTTGTGATTCTTGGTTTCAAGAAACTCATTACTCAATGAGTGATCTTAATCTGTTTCTCACAGCAATTAAAAGGCTCATTCAGTTCTGAGAACACACTGAGTTGCATCATAATAGCATGACGTGATGTCATAATAGCATGATGTAATGTCATAATACCTGGGTGTTATGTCATAATACCGAAAAGTGATGTCATGATAGAAGCAACCAAATGAAAAAAATATGAATGAAGCTTTCTGATTGGTTCAGTGATAAAAATTGGACCAATAAAACCAGTTAATTTAAAGCTCATTACATTCTCAGGACACACTGAGGTTTTTACTGGACACTGAGTAATGAGGTTCTTGAAACCCAGAAACACAAAATTCTAATAATAAAATAATTCTAAAATGATTTAATAGACTGTTTATAGCCTTTAGTTAAGACACTTTCCCTCAGCCTCGTCCTTTGGAGGGGACATAAACCGAGGTCACACGTATCCGTGCACATTAAAGACCCATAGGAATTTGTCAGTAAGAGCAGTACAGGTTCCCAGATTCGTATGTACCAGTATACATCCTTCCTCTCTTTCTGGGGTGACTTCAAATAATAATATGTTGATGAGCCTTTTAAACAACATTCACCATTCACTATCACAGCACTGAAGATTGTCGTTCTTCATTTTTGGTAGAATTGAATTGAATGTTGTTTAACGGCTCATCAACACAGTACAGGTTATTTAGAGCCGCCCCAGAGAGAGGGGAAGGATACATAGGAATCCGGGAACCTGCCCTACTCTTATTATCGAATAGATTCCTATGGTTCTTTAACGTGCTCGGATGATAGACCGATACACGGGACAGCCCGGTTTACCTCCCCATCCGACGGACGAGGCTAAGGAAAAGTGTCTTGCCCAAGAACACACCGACGGAACTCAGTGGCACCACGGAGGATTGAACCCGGGGCCTCCGGTTACAAATCCGTCGCGCTACCGACTGCGCCACGCCAGCCCTCCATTTTTGGTAGAACATTAAGTGTCCCTTTAATGAATATTGTATTATATTGCAACAAATACATAACAGAATGCATTACTCTTTGCAATAATTCTGTAACAAATATATATTAGAATGCATTACTCTTTGCAATTATTCAGTAACAAATACACAATATATATAGAATGCATTACTCTTTGCAATAATTCAGTAACAAACATATAATAGGATGCATTACTCTTTGCAATAATTCAGTAACAAATATACAGTAGAATGCATTACTCTTTGCAATTATTCAGTAACAAATATATAATAGAATTCATTACTCTTTGCAATAATTCAGTAACTCAACATATCAATATTCTAAACCAATAATTTGTGAAAAGAAATCAAACGAATCTCTCACCTTAAATTTGAACGACTGTTAGAACACCAAATCAAGCAGGCAGAAATATTTAAATCCAGGGCAATTACACTAAACACATAACCAACCACAAATCCAATACTGAAAACACCAGAATTACTGTAAAAGTTTATAAATTTAAATTCCGAGTCGTTTTCACTTCTGTTCAGCGAAATAGAAGGAGACGGAGGACACAACTGACAACTACATTCCAACACGACGTGTGGAAGACGCGGTTTATTACACACTCACTGCAGGAGACATAGCCAGGATGACTAACATTACACATAGACTTGCTCTATGCTAATCCATTTCCCAATAGTCCTGTTACAGCTCTATATATAGCTAGGGGCAAGCTTAGGGGCAGAATCTGTGATCTGATTCCCAATATTTAAATACATAATTATTACTAGGTACTAGCCAGATCACACTGGCTAGTGGGTATCTTTGTCAGTAGCTTTCAGAACTGTAGACAGGGCTGTGAACAGTAGGTGTCCAAGCTCTGGACCTTGGCATGTAATCTGAAGTCAGATTAACATTTTCAAACAATTTCTATAGATCTGACATGATGAAGAATTGTACTGACTTGAACTGAACTATTACATAGTTTTTTATCATAAAAAATTCATGCAATACCTTTCAGGTAACTACTAAGCAGTGCCTTAGTTCAAATATGCCATATTTTGCTATTAACCTGTTTTAAATTTTTTGTAATTACTGATTAGGCCATCCTTAAAAAACTGTTGGTTTGCAGTGCGCGACCGACTCATACAAATGGCCGCGACTCAAACTTTTTTTTGGTGTTTTTTTTAAAAAAAAAAATCAGTTATCTTCTGATAAACCATTTATTCAGATATCTTAATAAATATTTTCTGATACATATATATAAACAAAACATATATGTCAAGGTTAACAATTTGTAGAATGAGTTTTGATATGTTTTTTTGTATATATTATAAATATGTACCAAATTAAAATAAAAAATATATAATAATATACATGTACGCATGGGGAACAGAAGACTTGCTAAGTTTTCTGAAGTAGAATATGTTCTCTTAGATGGGCAATTTTTTATTCATTTAGTCCATTTTAGAAATGTTCAACTGTCAGCATCTTGGTCTTTCAGTCAACAAAAAAAAAAAAAAAAAAAAAAAAATTCACCTACCTACCCACCTCAAAAAATTCTGGGTCGGAGCACTGCGAACCAACAAATTTTTAACGATGGCCTTATTTCACAAACTATAATTTCCATTGTTTAAACAAGTAAAATTTTAAAACTTCACCGGTACTACAAAAAAATCCATTTGTCAAAAATCTGACCAAACACTTCAGGCCATCAATAAAAAATTGTTTGTTTGCTGTGCTCCTACCCAGAATTTTGAGGGTGGGTAGGTAGGTAGGGATTTATTTTTTTTTACATCAAAAGCTTATCCAATCTACAACACTGTAAAGGCCCTAGTACGATGTTAGGGCATACCGGTAGGTTATTTAAACTAAACACAAGGACTTGCACATAATTATTTTATTCATGTGTATTTAAGGTAGGAAAAAGTTTTATTTTTAGATATTTTTTTTATATATATATTGTTCGCATATATTATGCCATTTTTGTACTAAGGCACCTTTTTGATAACCTTTGCAATCCAGATTAGATGCTTAACAACTCCGGCTAATAAAATTATCATTTGAATAAAAAAATTATTAGCCAAAAAAAATTTAAAAAAAAAATTCGGCCCGAGGTCAATAAAAAATTTTGAGTCGCGGCCGAATTGGGTGAGTCGGTCGGAGCACGGCAAACAAACATATTTTTATTGATGGCCTCATTACAACACAAATATAATTTATATGCACTCACTCTCATTATAGGCAAGCAAAGAAAACAATTTATCATCAATGAAATATTATTAAATTATTGCTTTGCTTGATGCATTATTTCTAAACCTTTAGTTAGATTGTCATCTATTAAACAGCTCTGCAGGGCAGATTGAGATCACCCCGTATGAACTCGGTCAATAAGTAAAATGCCTCCACGAAAACCGACTATATAACACTATAGCATCTTTGAGACACTATAGATATAAATACATTTGGTTTTCATGGAGACGATTTTTACAATTTTTAGGAGATGGGCAATAAATAAACTGAAACAATTACTGTCCATTGGCTCTGGATGGCTGTGTTTTATATTGATTTTCATATGCACCAATGACTCTGAAGTGGTGATTATCTATGATTTATGACTCATGGCCATCAACAGCCAGTAAAATCGGATTAAAAATAAATGACTGCTCCCTCGCTGTTAGTACAAAATATGCCTTAGACTGAAGAATGATTACACTGAAAAAAGGCTGTATAACGAACAACTGTACGTTATATATATAGCAAAGAACTGGTCAAAAACATAAATGAATGATTGCTTCTGCACACTGCAATTTCTTCCAACTATTGACTCCACCCTGGCAATCTGATAAACATGCTACCATCACCTATTCAAAGCAGGATTGTTTTGGGATGCAGAATCATGACATATCAATTTCATGAAAACAGTAGCATCTAAATCAAGTTGAAAAGAACAAGATGTTCAGAGTGAGACTGCTGTGTTTCAAAATGTGTTTACTATTTTTGACTCAAATGAATTCAACTTATTTACAAGCTATATTCTGCAACAAACAAACCCAAGGTCAACAAGAAATACCTTTTGCAAGACTGTTTAAATATCAAATTTAGACACAGACATATACCACATGTATGTTGCTCATGCATGAATGTGGAGAGGGTTGTGTTGTAGTGGTTGCTTGCAAGGGAATGGTTGCCGGTTGAGCCGCCACAACGGAGCACTGAGCTGGTGACCTTGAGCTTACTTACTCTAACACCAGCTTTGACCGCCTGAAGCGGATGGTCGGTCATATGTAACTAAAATTTATCTATCAGGCTTGTTGAGGGAAACAGTGAAATCTTTCTTTGTTCCTTTTTGATTTTCTTCCTTTCTTTCCTTCACGGGCTTTATGTATCACTGATCACGTGCACACTGGACCAATCAATGCCTTTACACCCCCTCCAAGGCTGGCATACTTTCACAGCACCTTGCCCGAAAAAGAGATTACGACAGTGCATCTGAAAAACCCGGGACGTGACCCAGCAGGAATCGAACCCACGACTTCTGGGACAGGAGTCAAGTATGCTAACCACTCAACCACTGCAGCTTGCAATCAATTCCATAGCAAGATTAGATTCCTGTATCATTTTCCTCTCACTGAGGCCAGTTTGAACAACACAGTGTTGGTTCAACAACTTTCCAATCCAATTCTAAACAGTACTTCTAACCTGGCCACTAAAATGTACCTAACTTGAATGAGATGATGCTCAACACCTTAAAAAACTTACGATTTGTTCGTTTGAATGGTGCATTTTTACCACATGTTAGGCCATAAAATTATATGATGGTCGATTATTTGTGGTCGAGGTAGACCACACCATATTTCCTGGACAGAACCAGTACTGTATATTTCCCACCATCCGCAAGAATCAATACTTTCTCACTTGACAAGTCAAGCTCCCAGTAGGATTCAAACCTACAGGGGAGGGAGACGCAAAAGTTTTAGACGCAGCTTCTTTACTATCCTGGCCACGGAGCGCTATATAACTTATGAAGTTGTGCCTCAGTAAAATACTTTATCATGAAAAGTTTTCAGTAAGAGTTTGTGTGACAAATTGGTGATCCTTGCTTTCTTTACCGTAATCAGTAAAATCTGACACATCTCTCTTATCTCAAATCTGCACCATTTTTTTGTACTGTTAATAAGTTTCTTTGCAGATCTCAAGGACGATAGCGAAAACAGAACAACAGAGATCAACAAGCGTTTAAAAGCGCAGTTAAAGGTAATGCAGTACAATAAAAGGTAGACCAACAATACATTGTATAAGGCTTTTCATATAAGGTTGATTTAGACACAGCTACAGCATTTACAAGCGAGGAAAAAACATTGGTAGGACTTTTTGATCAAGGTTTAGCTTTATCTTGTTTCACTGAACCAACTAGACCCAAGACTCAACTCCAAAAAAAAAGTTATAAGGACCCACCTTCCCAAAATATGTAGATTCCCATTCCGATAAAACGTTACCAGGTCCCTTTATTTAACAAGAGGGCCATGATGGCCCTATATCGCTCACCTGAGTTAATTTGAACCAATACAAGAGGGCCAGGGCCAAGATGGCCCTAAAGCGATCACCTGAGTACTGGCACATTATCGAACTTCTTCGAAATCTTATGGTCATATACAATCTGTGCAAGTTTGGTTAAGGTTGTTCAAGAAATGTGGGCTCTGTTGTGTATACCAACATTGATATAGACAGTTTAAGACACTTGACAAATTTGGTAAAGATCAAATATAAAATGAAGGTGCTAGAGAGTTACACCTTGGGCAGAGCCAAATGTAACCCCAGGGCTACATGTAATATATGAGAGCTGTGTGCTTTGTGGTTTCAGAGAAGAAGATTTTTTAAGTTTTTCCCTATACATATCTTTGTAAAACTGTGACCCCAGGGGCGGGGACAAATTTGACCCCAGGGTCACCATTTAAACAAACTAAGTAGAGAACCATAAGCTGATGCTACATGTAATACATGAGAGCTCAGTGCCATGTGGTTCAAGAGAAGAAGATTTTTTCAGTTTTTCCCTATACAAGCCTATGTAAAACTGTGACCCCCCGGGGCGGGGCCAAATGTGACCCCTGGGTCACCATTTGAACAACTTTGTAGAGGACCATAAGCTTATAGCAAATGCAAAATATTAAACTTCTGGCTCTTGCAGTTTCAGAGAAGAAGATTTTTTAAGTTTTTTCCTATACATGTCTATGTAAAACATGTGACCCTTGGGGCGGGGCCAAATGTAACCCCAGGGTCACCATTTGAACAAACTTGGTAAAGGACCATAAGCTTACAGTAAATGCAAAATATTAAAACTCTGGCTGTTGCAGTTTCCGAGAAGAAGATTTTTAAAAAAAAATCCTTTACAAGTCTAGGTAAATCTGTGGCCCCCGGGGCGGGGACAAATTTGACCCCAGGGTCACCATTTGAACAAACTAAGTAGAGGACCATAAGCTGATGCTAGATGTAATACATGAGAGCACCGTGCCATGTGGTTCCAGAGAAGATTTTTTTCAGTTTTTCCCTATACAAGCCTATGTAAAACTGTGAACCCCGGGGGCGGGGCCAAATGTGACCCCTGGGTCATCATTTGAACAAACTTGGTAGAGGACCATAAGCTTATAGCAAATGCAAAATATTAAACCTCTGGCTCTTGCAGTTTCCGAGAAGAAGATTTTTTAAGTTTTTCCCTATACATGTCTATGTAAAACATGTGACCCTTGGGACGGGGCCAAAAATGTGACCCCAGGGTCACCATTTGAACAAACTTGGTAAAGGACCATAAGCTTATAGTAAATGCAAAATATCAAACCTCTGGCTCTTGCAGTTTCCGAGAAGAAGATTTTTAAAAAAAAATCCTATACAAGTCACTCTATGTAAAACTGTGACCCCCGGGGCGGGACAAATTTTACCCCAGGGTCACCATTTGAACAAACTTAGTAGAGGACCATAAGCTGATGCTACATGTAATACATGAGACCTCTGTGCCTTGTGGTTTCAGAGAAGAAGATTTTTTAAAGTTTTTTCAAACATGTCTACATGAAAAACATGCAAAATCTCAACATACAAACTTTGGACCCCCGGGGCATGGCCATTTTTGACCCCGGGGAGTTCATTTGAACAAACTTGATAGTCTAGACATTGGTGATCATTTTAAAAGAAAAACTGTTGAAATCTGTCCAGCGGTTCTTTAGAAGAAGATTTTTTAAGGTTTCAACCATATATGGTAATGGCGGCCATCTTGGATGTCGCGCTGACCTAATTTTAACAAATCTAAAAGGCATTCATCTACGGATCATCCAAGTGAAGTTTAGTCAAAATTGGCCTAGCAGTTTCTGAGGAGAAGTCGTTTGAAGCAAAAGTTAACGACGACGGATGACGGACGACGGACGCCGGACGAAGAGTGATCCCAATAGCTCACCTTTGAGCCTTTGGCTCAGGTGAGCTTAAAACATGAAAGAAATTTTACAAACAGCTTTAATTTATTAGAATGAATGGTGTTTCATGGCACGTCGACACATAAATAGGTCATATTGTGCCCAAAAATAATTAATTAGAAAATTAGAAAATCACATAAGTTTTGCCGTAATCCCAGCACAGAAAGAAGCATACTGCTCGCTCGGGTACACTATTCATAACAAACACTGATAATAGCGCCAAATTTAACTGTTAAAAGTTGATCAAGAACTAAGAATTTCTTTCAATTTTTTTTACTTTGCTTTACGTGTAGACACTGTTATTACAAGTAAACTGGGACTGCATTAGTGTAAGGGGTATCTCTTGACAAACTCCTGTTGTTTTACACTCGATGCATACATGTATGATGTTCACATAAGAAAATAATTCCCAATGTTATATTAGTACATGAAATAAAGAAACAACTCTTAGCATACATAGGACAGATAACCTTTGTTGTTAAAGAAATGTACACATCAAATAATGCCACACCTCTTAGCATAGGACAGATAACTCTTGTTGATTTGTTGGTGTTTAACCTCATTTATCAGCACATACGACTGTTCTTTTTTTATTGGTGGAGGATGACCACCCACTTACCCACAAGTAGAATCGGTATATACCTCGACCCATTCGTAAGAATCAACACTTTCTCACTTAAAGTCGACATCCCAGTGCGATTCGAGCATGTGGTGAGCGGCGAGAAAGTTTCTTTACCCTCTTAATTAAAGGTGGTACATCAGGATTTTTCTAGAAACATCTTAAATTATAAAATTGTTCCAGTTCATGATAAAACACTTCTATCAATCAAAATATGATGTTAGAACCATTTTGTTAAGGTCTAAACTTTGAAAACACCATATAGTAGGACGGAATCGGATGTAAAATGCTGAAATCAACCCTGGTGCGTCACCTAGGATAGCACGTATTACTGTGCTGAATGAATTTCTTTGCAAAAAAGGGATAATTTTTAGGCTCATTTATTGTGTTTTGACCATGTAGAATAGAAAATATTAATATTTGTATATTTTAAGTCTGACACCTAGACCCCCATAAAAAGCCTGATGTACTCCCTCATTGGAGGCGCTAACTCTTGTTTGGAATAATACAACAAGTGGCAGCATAGAACAGATAACTTATTGTTATTACAAAAGATGCACATAGAACCCAGTTACCATAAGGCCATATCAAATTAATTCCCAGTTTATCATCCCCGCCCGCCCGATTATTTTATGGGACAATTTTTATTTTTATTTATAATGTCCAGATTGTGGTGTATTGTTCTGAATGTGAAAAACCAAGAGTCCTGTATTGTAAACATGTGGTGAAAGGAAAGAAAAGAACTGATTTGCTTCAAATCTTAGCTGACCTACAATATACATGTGGTTCTGTCCTTCAAGATGTTGAAACAGAGGACAGTCATATTTTACATTCGGTATTGGTTAGAAAAAATGTAACTTGTGACATGTCAATGGTACTACCATATTTTTCTGCTGGCTTCGAATCGGTATGTTATTACTGTGGTTCATTAGATGACCTTGTAGAACCAGATGATACACATCCCATAATTTTGTGAGTTGTGCCTATCTGGCAAACAGTCATTCGTAAATAAAAGGGGAACTGTTTCAAACAAGAAGAAGTAAGTTATATTGATAACTTCAACTTTTAAAACTCACATACATGGTAGCTTATATCATTATAAATACAAATGTATGCTATAGCAGTGACAATTGGTAATAAAGAGAGTGTTCAAAACATAATACTTCTGGTTATTAATATTTTTGTGATGTTTGATGTCATCTCAGGAAAATAAAATATAATAAATAAAATTGCACCCCCGCCCCAATTTTTTCCAAAATTTGGATGATAAACTGGGAATTAATTTGATATGGCCTAACCAGGGCTTTTTCCAAATTGGCAAAAAACTTATGTGATTTTTGCTGCTTAGTGTAATTTTTTTTAAGGGGAAAATTTTACTAAATGTATGTTTTATGTATAATATCAATCCAATTTTAGAATTTATTTATTTTTACATGTATAAAACTATGTAAAGTCTGTCACTTTTATTGACTGGGATTTTTTTATCCCAGAATTGGGAAAAAATAAAGATTTTTGCGATTGTGATGAGGCCAAATTTCAGCCCCACTTAAATAGGTTAAAAAAGCCCTGATAACACACATCTGATGTTAAAATTCTCTTACACTAAAAACAAAAACCAAGTGTGTAATCAACAGAAAAAACATTAAAGTGTAATTCCAGATTTGTACATACATCAGCGCTGAGTGATGACAACAATGCAGCATATTGGCATAGCATACAAGAATTAGCCCTAAACACCTTTGATGTGGAGAATAACTTGCAGGCATATTTTGAGTGCATGTATCCATGGATCATTTTGTGTTATGTTATATATGCCAGCTGTTGATAGCTTTGTTAATGGTGGATTGACTTTCCATTGTATTGCTAAAGCAAGGTCACATACTTTACATGCCATTAAAAGACTGTGTTTTGGTACACATCTAATAGAATTATTAAAAGTAATCAAACATTGACACCACAGTCTGACAGAGCGAGCTCATATGCAGGCTGCGAGCCTGAGAGATTACCCTTGAAATCCAACTGAACTCCTGCCAGGCTTGGAATTCACCAACCATTCTTCAGACTATTCTTAGGTACCGACCATTTTGATTTCTGGGGGGGGCCTGGGATTTTTTTTGAAAAAATATTCTGGCCCTTGAATTGCTGAAAAAAAATATCCTGGCTCTGACTTGAAGGAAAAAAAATAAACAGTCCCTCAAATTGTTGGAAAAAAATAATCTGGCTCTGAGTCCAATTAGAGGAAAAAAATATGGCTCCCTCTTCAGTTTATAAGATAAATGTAGATCTACTTCATCAGCCACTGGATTCAACATGGAGATGTTTTAACCACAATCTGGCTACATCCACAACTTCTGCCCAGAAGTTTATTGAAATCTCAAGTTGAAATGAGTTGTAGAAGACAGTGATAGTATTCATGGTTGTAATAAATGTGATGTGCATAGATCATGGTAGTAATACATGTGGTATACATTAGTCATGGTAGTTATAAATGTAGTATACACTGGCAATGGTGGTAGTAAATGTGTGGTATAAAGTGTTATAAAGTGATCATAGTAGTAATTTGGTTTACGTACATTGGTCATGGTAGTAATGAACATGATATTCATATAAAGTCATGGTTATAATTAATGTGGTATACATAATTCATGGTTGTAATAAGGCCATTATTTTTTATAATTTGTTTTACGAACCCTCCTACGGCAAAACGAAATTAGGTATTTTATTTTTCCATAGGGAATTTGATAGTTTATTTTTTTCCCTTCCTCCTACAGCTATTCTCTGTTTTGATGGTTCTTAAAAATAATAAAAAATAATGGCCTAAATGTGATATACATTGGTCATGGTAGTATGTAAATATTGCAATCCTGTGAGGGTGACAGTGAACATTTGTCAAACTTCTAAGGCTATTTATTTTATTATACTGAAAAATATGTTTGAAAAAGATATTTGGTTCTGCTAAATATTCCTTTGAAATACATGGTCACTTCTCTGTTCAAAATCACTATTCCCAGCACCTAGAAAACATTTTTTGGCGGATGGTTCTTTGTTTTCTTTCGGAATCTTCAGCTGTGAACTCACGAGTAAACTTCAAATCATCTTCAGAAAGTTGTGCAAACTGTGTCAGCCATTTTAGTAAATGTTCACTGATTTTCATTTGTATATGTAGACATACACTTTTCAGCATTGGACATCCCAATACATAATTATAAAACTTGCTTTGACTTCACAATCATAAGACAGTATTATACTGGGGTGACATTACTTTTCAGCATTGGACATCCCAATACATAATTATAAACTTGCTTTGACTTCACAATCATAAGACAGTATTATACTGGGGTGACATTACAAAAAAAATACTATCATTCAGTGACTCACTCTACATTACAAGCGGTATGCGATATTACAAAAATGGGAAAATAACAGTCTTTGAACATTGAACATGGATGTTTGACATGAGGTATATTATTAATAAATATGGTATCAGTGGTCATGGTAGTAATAAATGTAGTATGCATAGCTCATGGTAGTAATACATGGGGTATTCAGTGGTCATGGTAATAATGAATGGGGTATTCAGTGGTCATGGTAGTAATAAATGTGGTATTTAGTCTTAGTAGTCATGGTAGTACTAAATGTGATATACAGTGGTCATGATAGTAATACTTGCAATATGCAGTGGACATGGTAGTAGAAAATGTGGTAAAGAGTAGCCATGACAGTTATAGATGTGATGTACTTTGGGCATGTTAGTAATCAATGTAGTATGCAGTGGTCATGACAGTATTACAATACAAGGGTCCTGGTACTTGTGCGATGGACTTTGTGAATATCATCAACAAGTAAATGGACTTAAGAAGCAGCTTCAGCCACATGCAATACCAGGTTACAGACAAAGCCATGCGCTATATGCCAGTGTTACAAAGAATGGTATGGAACATGGTAGTCATTGCCCAGTACAAAACGATCCCCTACCAAACAAAACATCCAATCAATTCATAATTCAGAAGAGCAAAAGGGGGCTCATATAGAAAGCAGACAAGTACAAGCATAACTAAATATTAACACCAGCACATGAAGTTCTATCCACCAAATATGGAAAGATCCATATTAAACAGGACAGCATTCTCCACTATTCAAGGTCAATTTTAAATAAGGTCACTGACACTTCTGTCTCACCAACCATGGTGCCAGTTCATTCACAAGGTCAAGTCTTAATTGTGGAGGTTAATAGGTGGTGGCGACTGAGGTGAGGGTGTAGGGGTGCGGGGAGGGGATGGTCAGTGAACATATATACCAAATATCAAAGCAAGACCTTCAATACCCCAGAAAGAATATGAACTTGAAGAGGGTGGGGAGGGGAAGTGAAGTGTTACTGATTAGGGAAAAAAACACAGAAATAATACAATATTTTTATTGGAGATGGGGGTTGAGAGGAGGGTGTTGGGAAGGGGATGGAAGAGAACAGGATGGATGCAGACATGGAAACTGAAGAATAGAAAAAGGGCCATAATTTTGCTAAAATGCAATACAGAGTTATGGAACATGTGTCTGCTAGCATTCACGCTTTACTGAAGTTGTATTAATAATTAACAATCACCTATTGAAATAAAGGACTTGCCTAAAAACTTTAAACAGCATTTTGAAGTCGAAAAAAACTAACAACTGAAAACCAACCTGACGACGCAGACGTTGAGTAGATCTACAACAGCTCTTCTTATTCTACGAATAGTAAAACTTAAAAAAAAAATATTCTGGCTTTCAAGTTCACGAAAAAAAATAATCTGGCCAGTGTATTAGTCGAAATAAAAATCCTGGCTTTAAAGAAATGAAAAAAAAAAAGTCCGGCTCAAAGGAAAATCCCAGGCCCCCCCCAGAGATCAAAATGGTCGGTCCCTTAGACTTGAGCTCAAGTACTTAAATTTCATTCACAAACATTCCCATAACCTTCAACTATTAACAATTGTTATATATTAGTAATTATCATGTTTTAACATAGCATTTTTTTAATAAATGTTGATCCAATTATTTGTTATTGAAATTTGCATACTTGGGCTTAAGTCTAAGAATATTCTTAAGAATGGTTGGTGTATTCAAGGTCAGCTGTGGTGTTTCAACCCAGAAGGGTAGAAGGTATTGAATTGATTCCAGTATCCCTGCAGTGTTGAGGGGGGGGGGGGGGCTGATACTCCTAGAGACTGTCAAATGTCAAATACCTACAATTTTATATTTTCCTTGGTGGATGATATTCATACTTGAATATAAATGCAGTAACCGAGGTACTAGATGCTTTGCGCTGCAGTTATTTGACCGCCAAAGGCAGACGTCTCTGTGTTTTCATAACTGCCCATGGTGTTAAAATAAATAGCAACCCAATAAAATGTAGCAGTGAACAGTTTCATTGGACTCCCATAAATGTGAAAAATTGTCTAAGAAACGTTTCTTTTTATTGATGAGCACTTCTGGCACATCGTTATGATCATAGAACATAACAGGTATTACAAGGGTGATATTGTTGTAAGTCATTACAACTAATTATTCAGTGGAGCGAAGTCTAAAAATGTTAAGTAGGAAACTGATAGTAAGAATGAGGAAGAGTGTGTCTTGTACTTCCACAACACCCATTTAAAAACCTTTTACTTGATCTATTGTTACTTTTTGCCTTGTTCTTACGCAAATATAATGTTATTTGATCTTGGGAGCTATTAAACTTTGCTTGTTTACCTTGTACTAATTAAGATGTAGATTTCACAAATGTCTACATTTCAATCATCAAAATGTTTTGAAACTGACAAGAAATACATCTTCTTTTTTCTCTCTAATGTTACCTTTACTACACCCAGAACTCCTCAAAAGAATAGTCCCTTTAAAACCCCATCAATATACATAAGCCCCAACTGTGGCATAATCCTATCAAGGCCCCATATGGCTAAACCCATTATGGAAAGCCAAAGGTTGATCAAGAGCTATTCAAATCCACTGATAATATCAACAGCTATGTTTCAATCTTACAGATAATACAGTAAAAACTTCAAAACCATCCACAAATTTGCCAATACCTGCCCATGTTATATTTTCAAACTACACTTGAGTGTTATATTTGGCGAATATTTGACAATAAACTATAAAATCTCCTAGATAAACAGTGACATGGATCAAGAGTTACATGAACTTTCACATAGATTTACGGAGTTGAAATGTGTTTTAATTTCCTACATTATATTTGAAACAGCCCTTTGACTCCTAACAACACATCAATGGGTAAAGGACTATTGTTAACTATACATAAATAAAGAACAGAACACAATAGATTCAAGTTAAGCCCTCAACGTCTTGAGACAGTGATGAGGTTGCCATCAGACATGTCTCTGGCAGTCTGCCCGTGGAGCAGAGGTCTGCCAGTCGTGAGGTTTCCACCAGATATGTCTCTGGCAGTCTGCCCGTGGAGCAGAGGTCTGCCAGTGATGAGGTTGCCATCAGACATGTCTCTGGCAGTCTGCCCGTGGAGCAGAGGTCTGCCAGTGATTAGGTTGCCATCAGACATGTCTCTGGCAGTCTGCCCGTGGATCAGAGGTCTGCCAGTGATTAGGTTGCCATCAGACATGTCTCTGGCAGTCTGCCCGTGGAGCAGAGGTCTGCCAGTGATGAGGTTGCCATCAGACATGTCTCTGGCAGTCTGCCCGTGGAGCAGAGGTCTGCCAGTGACGATGTTGCCATCAGACATGTCTCTGGCAGTCTGCCTGTGGAGCAGAGGTCTGCCAGTGATGAGGTTGCCAACAGACATGTCTCTGGCAGTCTTAACCAAAAAGCAACTGAGGCCGGTTTAAACCAAAACTAGTCGAGAAAGCACAATATACATAAACAACATACCAGTAGTGGTTATCTTTGAAGGGCTTTTTCTAGGTGTCCCACGGGGCCAAAAAACGGACCCATTCCCAATGCAAAATAGTGTATTTCCCAATCATTGAAAAAAATCCAATTTCAAAAAAACATAAAAAAAAAATATTGTTTACATAATTAAGTATGTTGTACGGATACATTCCTCATGTTACATACTAATCAATATAAGTGGTATGTTAGTGATGTAATAGTGTTCCTAATTATACCTTTTAGGCTTTTACCTCGTCCTGACTTACAAAATTTGAGTAAACAATTCTCAATTGGCCATTTTTATCGCCGAAAGAAATTTCCAATTTGGTTGTTTTTACGATTTTAAAATTTCCCAAATTTACAAGTGTCCTTTTTCCCAAAATAACTGGAAAAAGCCCTGCTTTGTTAGCTCTACTGGCCAAAGGCTAGTCGAGCTTATGGGATCACTTATCGACTGTTCTGTTGTCCGTCTGTCTGTCCGTCTGTTAGCAGTTTTATAAAATCGACATCTCCTATGAAACCGCTTGAAGGATTTTGATGAAACTTCACCACAATGTAACTTAGGACGCACCCTCTCAGATTTGTGTTTTTCATGGCCACCAGTCATCCAAGATGGCCACCATGGCTAAAACTAGGTCAAATTTAAGGAATTTTCAAACGACATCTCCGAAACCACTTTTTATTCCATTATTGTGAAATACAATAAACATGTTCCTTGGGTTGGCCTCTATCAAGTTTGTAATCGTCGAATAATCAAAATGGCCGCCATGACGACTCAAAAGTTTACATAGAGTTATATAGGAAAAGGCTAAAAATGACATCTTCTTTGAAACCGCTTGAAGGCTTTTGATGAACTTCATTGCAATGATCTTTAGGATAGTCCCCCTCAGATTTGTGTTTGTAATCAAAATGGCCACCACAGCGACCCAAAGTTTACATAGAGTTATATAGGAAAACGTTAAAAATGACATCTCTGAAACCGCTTGAGGATTTTGATGAAACCTAAATCACAATGATCTTTGAGTTAGTTCCTCTCAGATTTTTGTTTTTTGCGGCTGCCAGTCATCCAAGATGTGAAATATCAAATACATGTTCCTTGGGTTGGCCTCTATCAAGTTTGTGTTTTTCGTTATCGTAAAATAATCAAAATGGCCACCACGGCGACCCAAAGTTTACATAGAGTTATATAGGAAGAGGTAAAAATGACATCTTCTCTGAAACGTCTTGAAGGATTTTGATGAAACTTTATCACCATGGTATTTGGGATAGTCCCTCTCAGATTTGAGTTTTTCGCGACCGCCCGACATCCAAGACGGTCAGAGTTATATACAGGAAACATGTTTCTTGGGTTGCCCTCTATCATGTTTATATGTTTTTGAATCACATCATACCAGGAGAGCATCTACAGGCCCACTTGGGCCTCTTGTTTTAATAGGAATATAAACTTACCTAAGTAAAATCTTGTCTTGTTTAGGTATATAAACATGCATAAGTAAAGTTTACTCCAAAACTTTGTTTAAATGACATTTAATAATAAACCTATTTGCCAATTTTAAATGTTGCCAGCTCATAAAGGTGTCTCTCTTGTCATACTTTGCTGCTTGACAGAGTAGATAGTAAACAGCCTCAGGTATAAACATTGTTGTTTATAAAGCGCTATTGTATGTTTTATTATTACTGCAGTCAAGGTGACATTTTAATGAATCATTGCAGCTGTGTACTCGTGTGCACTCGGAACAACAGTACAATTCCTGCACATAACACGACCATTGCAACTGTGCACTCGGAACAACAGTACAATGCCTGTACACAACACGATCATTGCAGCAGTGCACTCAAAACAACAGTACAATTCCTGTACACAGCACAATCATTGCAGCAGTGCACTCAGAACAACAGTACAATTAATGTACACACAACAATCATTGCAGCTGTGCACTCAGACCAACAGTACAATTCCTGTACACACACAATCATTGCAGCTGTGCATTCAGAACAACAGTACAATTCCTGTACACAACACAACCACTGCAGCTGTGCAAGTGAACAACAGTACAATTTCTGTACACAACATGATCATTGCAGCTGTGCACTCTGAACAACAGTACAATTTCTGTACACAACACGATCATTGCAGCTGTGCACTCGAAACAATAGTACAATTCCTGTACACAACGCGATCATTGCAGCTGCGCACTCAGAACAACATTACAATTCATGTACACACCACGATCATTGCAGCTGTGCAAGTGAACAACAGAACAATTCCTTTACACAACACGATCATTGCAGCTGTGTACTCAAAACGACAGTACAATTCATGTACACAACACAATCATTGCAGCTGTGCAAGTGAACAACAGTACAATTCCTGTACACAACACATTACAATTTCTGTACACAACACGATCATTGCAGCTGTGCACTCGAAACAATAGTACAATTCATGTACACAACGCGATCATTGCAGCTGTGTACTCAAAACGACAGTACAATTCATGTACACAACACAATCATTGCAGCTGTGCAAGTGAACAACAGTACAATTCCTGTACACAACACAATCATTGCAGCTGTGCAAGTGAACAACAGTACAATTCCTGTACACAACACAATCATTGCAGCTGTGCAAGTGAACAACAGTACAATTCCTTTTCACAACACGATCATTGCAGCTGTGTACTCAAAACGACAGTACAATTCATGTACACAACACAATCATTGCAGCTGTGCAAGTGAACAACAGTACAATTCCTGTACACAACACAATCATTGCAGCTGTGCAAGTGAACAACAGTACAATTCCTTTACACAACACGATCATTGCAGCTGTGTACTCGAAACAACAGTACAATTCATGTACACAACACAATCATTGCAGCTGTGCAAGTGAACAACAGTACAATTCCTGTACACAACACAATCATTGCAGCTGTGCAAGTGAACAACAGTACAATTCCTGTACACAACATGATCATTGCAGCTGTGCGCTCGGAACAACAGTACAATTCCTGTAAACAACACGATCATTGCAGCTGTGCACTCGGAACAACAGTACAATTTCTGTACACAACACGATCATTGCAGCTGTGCACTCGGAACAACAGTACAATTCCTGTACACAACATGATCATTCACTCACGCAGCAGCTGTGCAAGTGAACAACAGAACAATTCCTGTACAAAACACGATCATTGCAGCTGTGCATGTGTACAACAGTACAATTCCTGTAGACAACACAATCATTGCAGCTGTGCAAGTGAACAACAGTACAATTCCTGTACACAACATGATCATTGCAGCTGTGCACCGGAACAACAGTACAATTCCTGTATACAACACGATCATTGCAGCTGTGCACTCGGAACAACAGTACAATTCCTGTACACAACATGATCATTCACTCACGCAGCAGCTGTGCAAGCGTACAACAGTACAATTCCTGTACACAACATGATCATTGCAGCTGTGCACTTGGAACAACAGTACAATTCCTGTATACAACACGATCATTGCAGCTGTGCAAGTGAACAACAGTACAATTCCTGTACACAACATGATCATTGCAGTTGTGCACTTGGAACAACAGTACAATTCCTGTACACAACACGATCATTGCAGCTGTGCACTCGGAACAACAGTACAATTCCTGTGCACAACACTCAGAACAGCAGCACAATTCCTGTACACAACACGATCATTGCAGCTGTGCACTTGGAACAACAGTACAATTCCTGTACACAATACGACCATTTCAACTATGCACTCAGAACAACAGTACAATTCCTGTGCACAACACCATCATTGCAGCTGTGCACTCGGAACAACAGTACAATTCTTGTGCACAACACTCAGAACAGCAGCACAATTCCTGTACACAACACGATCATTGCAGCTGTGCACTTGGAACAACAGTACAATTCCTGTACACATCACGACCATTTCAACCATGCACTCAGAACAACAGTACAATTCCTGTACACAACACGACCATTGCAGCTGTGCACTAAGAACAGCAGCACAATTCCTGTACACAACACACCCATTACAGTTGTGCACTCAGAACAACGGCACAACACGACCCTTGCAGCTGTGCACTCAGAACAACACTACAATTCATGTACACAACAAGCATTAACAATATATTAAAGGGACACACAATCTTACATATTCAAGCATCAAAGCATAAAATATTTGTTATTAAATGTTATATATTTCCTTCTGAAAAACACTACAAGCAGTTTAAAACAATGATGGAAAACTCACTTAAGTTTGTAACAATGTTAACTTTTTAAGTAAAATAACCTCAGGCTAATGCAATACTACTCTGTGCATTAAATGAGAATAAACTGTGTAACATTTGAATACGTGTGACGGCTATCTATTAATTTGAATCGTGCTGTTTTCACTGTCAGAGTTTCAAACTTGTTTCGCCTGAATTTTAAATTTAAATGTGTACAACCCGGATTTCAGGAAAATCGATTTACTGACTACAGCATGCTGGTGTCACGCGAATTAAAGCTTTATGAAACTATGACACAAAAACATGGCACAGCAGAAATTAATCTTGCGTTTCTTTGGACGTTCCTAGCCGAAAAAAAGGCAAAATTAAGTAAGACCACTTCATAAACTACTCTTTCAACTAATGAATTGATGGGATATGCTTCTTTACTGTTTCAATGAAGAAGTATATCTGCATTTATACTGGGAAATAGCATCTGTGTAATTCACAGAACACTGAAGAGATCCCATTTAAACCACATACCACAGATCAGACTTGTGTTTTCATTAACCATGTCAGAGTGGTTTCCGGGCAAGAATAGGGCCACTGCTTTAGTATCCAGGCAGACAGGTAAACCTCCCCCTTCCCCCCCTCCAAATCCTATGCCCTCACCTACCCTAGGCTCCTCCCCGGAATTCACGTTCTGACATTGTGTCAATTTTTGTCATGTTCATTAAAGGTCTTCATAATCATCCAATAATTGTATTGTGTCAGCTGCTACTTGAGTGAAAAATGGAGTGTTGACAATAAAATTTGCAGGATTTCTGTAGTTCTGCAGGTGAGGTTCTAAGACCATTCTGCAGGTGATTCTGCATATTTTTTATTGCCATAATATTATAACCTTTTAGTGTTGGTGCGCCGTAAAATCTCATTCGGCTCCTTGTTCTTGATCAGTGACTTGATGTCCTTTGCCTAAACATTTTTCAATTCTATAACCAACTTTGTGAATATATATACAAAAACACATACCTTTTGAAGCTACTGAAATAAGTTTATATCTTACATTAATAACTGTAACAGATCTAATTGATAAAATAATCTTCCCTCTCCCCAACACCCCCTCAAACCACCACATACATGTATACAGGAATATGCCAAAATGGTGTTTTTAATTCTATGGTTGTTATACTGCATATGAGGAAGTATCGATTCTTACGGATGGCGGGAGGTGTACAGTAATGATTCTATCCAGGAAAAGTGGATGGGCTGCCTCCACCACATATCGACCATCATATATAACCTTACACGTGTCGAAAATGACGTAAAAACACCATACAAACAAACAGCATATATGATAATTATATTGCAGCATCAGTACACAGTGACTTCTTCAAGAGATTTACAAACAGATTAGCTGCTAACTGGATTTAATCAAAAATTTCATACCAAGAAACTGGACTTGAAAGTCTGTCAACAGAAAGCGACCACTTAGTGTTTATATCCCCCTGGTCTCACATGTACACTGAAATATACAAAAACATAAATTATATATAAGGTATTCAGAATATATACTCGGTAAAGAAATGGACCTCAGTTGATTGATAACTGATGTTAAACAATGGAATAGGCATCGTAGTTTAATAAATCAAATACTGTTGGAAAGATAGATTTTTTTACCTAGTATATTATAGGACTTATAAATTTAACTTTTAACAAAAAATACCTATAGATAGTCTTTTAAACCTGAGCGAGTAAGCCCATCTTTCAACCAGACTAATTTATATATATACAGGACTATTAAGGATTCACAATTGAGATATTTGCAAGTATTCAGTTATTTCCATGCATCTGCATATACATCCATGTAACAGACAAAATAAAAGGTGGTTCATATAGAAGTAAATCATAAATTACGATATTCACCAGGCACTTAAGTAATTCTGAAAAGGGGCCAAGAAAGACAAGAATTCTGCGGAATTATGTGTAGCCTAAATTATGAATACACAAAGGGCAATAACTCCAGACCAACAGAAGTGAAAATGGACCAAACTGACATTGGCCTTGATTTTGTTTTTTGGAACAATGTGTGGAAATTTTACAAAAATAGACCGAAAGGAAACTGGATAAGTGTGACCCCCAACAAATATGATGCCTGACGGAGGTGTGTTTAGTGTCTGCCATCTCCACACATGACACAATTACACTAAGGAATGCCTTTTAACTAAACATAAAACCACACTAAATGTAAAACCACATAATCAATCTCATGTTGTTTTTGCCTTTGGGAACTGGACCAGAGCCCGATGATTTGGAAAAATGTAGATAACTGTGAAAACGCTTCAAGGGGTGAGTGAAAAACTAAAAGTATGACCAGTCGTCAAGCTAAGGCCAGTTTAATAAGAGCTTGGTTAGGTTGCAGGTTAAAGTTTATGAAAAGGGACATAACTCTGACTAAATGGAAGTCAAGAGTTACTGGACATGTGTTAAGACATTCCTTGGGTTAAGGTGAAGATATTTATGAAGTTTCATGAACATTGGTCTAATACTTTTAATGTCATGGCCAGTTATGATCTTGGTTAGGTTGCAGTTTAAAGTTTCATAAAAAAAAGGGGGGATAACAGTAACTCTGCCCAAATGAAAGTCAAGAGTTATTGGGCATGCATAATGATATTTCTTACGGTAAGATGAAGATATGTGTGAAGTTTTATGAATCTAGGTCTAATACTTTTCAAGTTATGGCCAAGGTTAGGTTGCAGGTTAAAATGTGACGGACGGCGGATGAAAAGGGTGAAGGGATCCCTAAGTGTTTGCCATGCTACCAAGGCGACACAATAAGTGACCTAGCAAATGGATGTAAAACGGACAATCATTCTGTTTACAGAAGCCCCATCAGCCCTTACATATTATGACAAGAGTATCATATATGGCTTTATGTTTATGCAAGCAAGAGATGACTTGAGACACAGAGGAAGTGCTAGAGATGATGAGTATGAAAACCTCTCTATGCAAACAGGGCAAAACCGTACATACAATGCTCAGTTAAAACCAGTAATTAAACACACTCGGATCAATTCTACCAATTATATCACAACACATTACCCAGCCTGACTAGGAGTCTGCAGGACAGAAAATCAATCATCATCAATGTATTCTCAAAATTTGGTTGTAATAACCAATAATATGGTCTTCACACTCACTAACATCAGCAATGAATTTGAATCCATTATTTATATAATGTTAAGTGATTTTGAGTAACTGCCAACCAACCTACATGTACATTTCACTGAAGAAGCAAGGAAACCAACAGGACCAAATGGCCTTAAATCGCTTGTTTTTAAAAAGCAAAAATTAACAACAAAGGCTCTCTTGAGCACCATACCCTCTCACATACGATGTCAAACGAATGTGCTTTCTCATAAACCCTGTCCGTAGAGATACCATTAAGCTGTGAGAATCAAAGCTCTTAAATGGTTTTATATAATTATTCTGTACCGACCAGAGTTACGAATCTATCCCTTTGAAAAATCGGCAGTGTGCAGCAGGAACCCAGTTTGCCCTTTCCGGTGAGGTTTCTGAAGACATAACGCAGTGCCTGCATTAAACAACCACCGTATTTCAATTGTCTATTAGCACATACCTCTGTGGAAACAAACCCAGCATAAAACTCGGTGTTCAAACAGCCTGATTCTCCATGCATAAAGGTCTGATTCTCTGTGTTGATATGAAGTTGTAACCAGCTGCTAGTACAATGTGGAATGCCAGAATGTAACTCACCTAGACCTCTATATCTGATCTATTACTGATTGGGCAAGATCTCAGAATTATTACCTACCAATTCATAGTGTTACACACAGTCATGATGTTAATGTACAAAGAAAAATATTTTTAGCAGTGACATATCTCATGTATACACAAACAAGAGCTGTTGGATGATACTGCACTGGACTTTCAATGGCCTTGTCTATTTATTAGTCAACTTAGTTGGAAAAGGTGACTAATTCTGTTAAAATCCAGATCGGAGTCTGTACTACTTTCATCAGGTACCACATAAAGGGGATCAGAACTTCTTAATTACCAAGAGTGGAGTTAATTGGGTTTTACGGTCGGGCGTACCAACACTAATAGTTTATAAGGCGCCAACAGGAATGAACATTCCGGGGCCCACCCTCCATTTACATCGAAATAAAAATATACAGAATGGACTTAGGATTTTTTCACCTGCTGCAAATTCTGTTGTAAACACTCCATGCGATCACTGTTTTATGTGTTCACTGCACTCGAAGTCAGATTGGTGAAGAAACATGAAAAGAAGCAAGATTTTCATTTGTCTAACGCACTGTGTTTTGTAGTATTAATAGGTAATTATTATGTTAGCTAAAATAAAATAAACTATTTGGAATAGTTTATTTATTTACTCTTGCATCTGCTCATGCGTCTACTCTCCCTCCATAACAACTCAACCGAATAAAATGCGTCGTCATTATCATCCTCACTGTCGTCTGCTGCATTCAAATATCAGAATATCAAATATCAGAATAGAATTGATCTGAAACAATACTACCTGTACCAGTCTAATCAACCGAAAATCATGTGATATCAAGTCATATAAATAACAAAACAACGGCCGAAATGTTCACTCATTTATTGAAATTCTACAACAAATATGCAAACAATTATATAAAAACAAACTTTATAATAAACTTTAATATTTCTAAGTCGAATTAAGTCAATAAATTACTTATGTAAAGCGAGTAAGTCAGGAAAAATAGAGTATTATCGGCATTCACATGTCTGCCTGTTCGTCCCCGATGTTCTTATCAGCGATTTTTTGTATTTTTTCCTTGTGCTGTTGTACGCACCCCGCTTTTGGAAACCGTAAAAGAAGTAAAAAAAACTGTGCAATATACAAGGTAAAATACGGTATAGGGTCAAACAGATCCTCCAGTTAACGAATATTCCGAAGATACAGATGAACTATAAAACGTTTTGCCTAAAGAAGAGAAAATTCTACTCGTAAATTAAATCATAACCTTCAACATGCTGTATACCAGTATATAAAACTATAGAGATTTTATCAACTTAATGTATTCATCAAGGTTGATGTTTTTCTCCTATCACAAATCTCCAGTGCACAGTTAGGGTAATCATTGATTATAATCTACATCCAAAGGAAAACCTAACACTTAGTCTGTGAAAACATTTGATGGTGGTTCAGTTTAGCAAATGAGTGTTAATTGAAATACTTAATATATATCATAAAATTGTATACATACACCATACAGTGACTTATCGAAGTCAAAGTAGATACAAGTACATATATACCTTTTCAAGGTTATATTCATTATTAATGTACAGTATTCCATTCAAGTGAAACATGATGATCATTATCAAGACAGCTCACTCACTAATGCAAGGTTCTCCGCAGGAACATCAACTCCAGTATTCAAAGTTGCCACTAAATTACAGTCTTCCCCTAATAAGAGCACCATCCCTTATAGTAGCTGCCCATTTTTTTATGTTACATTTTTTAAGAGAATCACCGGGGCTTTTTGCATTATTTAGTTAGGGGAAAACCATGGCCCTTTTACCAGATTTGGGGAAGGGGCCTTTTACCTTTAATTGGGGGGAAAATCCATAAATGGAGAATGAAATTTGCAAGGTAAGTTTTAAAGTTGGGAAATCTGCATGATTTTAAAAGAAATTTGAAGGGAAGGGGCCTTATACAGGCTGCTGCAAAGAAGGGTAAAAAAGTTGTGAAAACAGTAGTCAATTATGACACCCCATGTACCTTTATCGTCTCACAGACACACAATATATAATTAAAGTTTTAGAAGTCTGTAAAAAAAAAAAGAAGGAAAAAAACTAGTATTTAAACTTGCAAATAAAAAAACATCATCTGTCACACAATATGCACAGCATTACAGTCATACATGCATCTATATTATCTTTATTTTACAAAGTTAAGCTTTCCCGGTCTTAATATTTAAAAAGAAATCCATACCATATACCTTGAATTACCTAACTATTTTCATGGCGTTACCACCGTAAACAATTTTTGTTTTGACTAAATCAAGTATTAACTGTATTTTGAATATTTCTTTTTTTTTCTCATACAAATAACTTATTTTGTATCTCATAAAAGAAAAAAAAGTGTGCCCAAAGGGTATCGACAAATAATACACTCCAAACACAGGTCTAGAGTTACTGTTACAGATATATTATGATCTACTATCTCGGTTAAATTATTCAGCCCCAATAAAGGATTCTCAGCTTGAAAAAATTATAAACATTGTAAGGATGGCAAACACTCATACAAACAATTCAATGTAAAATTCCACCATTCAAGTTTAGAATCAGACATAATTATAAGAATGAATGATTTACAGCATGTCAAACACATAAATAGGTCATACTGTGTGCAAAAACATGAAAAATGAAGGAAATGAAATAGTAGTTATTAAAAACTAATGTAAAAAATACATTGTTAAAACTATTTACAAATAAGGGATGACATGGTAAACGTAATAACTATGTATATATGCAGATCAACAAAATGATGACTGTCAACTGGCATGTAATCAAGTAAATGCAAATATGAAATTGAAATGAGGAATAATACAGGTTAGGGTGTTTTTTTAAATTATTTTGGTTGAAAGTCCAGTTCCATCATTCATTATTCTGATGTCAATTACTCGATATATATTTTAATACATCTTAACTTTAAGCAAGGTCACGAGAACTAAAAATATGTGACAAGGATACTCAAAACTTTTTAGCATTTTGGTTAGTAATATAAAAACAGAACTTGAATGTAAAATAATATTGACCTAATTTTGTAAACACGTGATGTTTGAATGCAATGGACTTACTGGAAATCAGGAATGTAGAAGTTGTTCTGCATGGACACTAGTGCTGTCATTGATAGGGTGTGAAGCTTATCGACCATATTGATATATCGAAGGAAAAATATTGACAATATATCGAAGCATTTCAGATGTTAATACATGTATATATTGCTTTTAAATGGGTGTTGTAACATTTCAAATAAACTCTTTAAAGGGTATATGGTAGTTTGCTTGATATTTTCTACCTAAAACTATGCACTTATAATTATTAATTGGTCAAAATAAAAAATTAAATTACCCATTTTTACATAAATGTATTTGCTTGTGTCAGCAAAGCAATTGCTGCTTCAATTCAAATTAGTTGTTTTTAAACCATTGTTTCGCGTTTCTCGACAATTTCACGTTTCTAGACAAGAACATTTAAATCCAGGAAAGAAACTTACACGACGAAGGATACTATTCTTGCCTATTCATAATTTTGCATTCAGCCGAGATGTTGAGATTTTATTTTCAGTAGGTGATAAAATCTGTGTTACTCGGTTTTTATCCTTAGGTTCTATAGTAAAATAAAAATCTTTGGCAGAGTAAAAAGATGATAATTTTCACGATTTTGATTTTAAAAGATACATATATTGAATCAATTTGCATGAATGTGCATGAAATAGGCAGGGTTTTAAAAGAATCACACTGTAGATACCTTAATTTTAACAGTAAACTTGGTTGAACATCAAGGATAAAGACCGAGTTTATCACCTACCAGAATATATTGTTTATGTCTTATTTCTGGTCACTGATTGGTCAATTTTTTTGATGATGCCTTATCAAAATTATGAATATGTCGGACATGTTTAGCCAAAACCACTTCACAGCGCAACTATTTCCAGTTTACATGAAAGTTTTCGTAAGGAAATTCCAAAGCCAGACGGCGTTTTAATTAAAATCAATTTCTGAAAAAATGTATTGATATATCGAACTCTAAAAAGAATGGATGATAAATCAATATTGTTTCTATCAATGACAGCCCTAATGGACACTGGACAAGACACTATATACCGGCAGGGAAACATAAGGATGTGAGGATGGCATCAAAGTAGTAAACAAGGTAGCCACGACACTCATAGCACTTATGGTATGTGCCTACCATGAGCTATGAATCCACTGCTTTGAATTTTCAGTTATTCCGGACAAGCCCATCTGGGTCATTGCACATGATAACTTCAGAAACCTCTCAAGAAAAGTGTTGATGGGGTCTAGTCTCATTTAGACGTCTAGGGTGCTTCTTTTACATTTAGACGGACATTTATAAATGCATCCCGTGACGTCTCATTGCGTTTGACCAAAAAACAATTTCAGACTGTGTGTAAACGTTTCTTGTATGACGTCACTGCACTGGCACCTGTGTTTTGCCATTTAAACAATGCATAGTACTTAGATTTAAACTAATGTAATTCATATCAATATGTTTTTGGAGTAAAATTTTAGTGTGAAATGGATAACAAATGATTATTCTTAACTTTGATAAGTTGTACACTTGTAAAATTCCCTATATCAGTTTAAATGGACTGTTTATGTCTAGCGCAGAGAATCTCTGTGGAAAGTCCTCACATAATAAGTCAAACGTGTATGCATGTCGGAGGACGGCGGCGCGCATATCAAAAATCATCTCGCCGTTCTTAGACGCGTATTTTATGCACTAGGATGGGGTCATTACAGATATTACCTATAGTTCAAAGTGATGTATTCATGGCTCTATGGTACATGTAGGTACATACCTTAAGAAAATTAAGCGTTTAATTCTGCAATCATCATGTGAGAAGTATGAGATATTGATTTCTGTTACTCGGGTAATTAAATGCAAACCCACAACTTAAGGGTGTAAGTGCCAGAAGTCCTACTCACACTTTTTTAATATATTTATAACAGTTTTGCCTTATTTTATTTTTTAACCAGCATATGCAAGTATTTTAAACTAGACAACATACATTCTATGAATATCCACATTTTTTTTAAGAGAAGAGATCCATGACTACACCAGTATTCGTATTCAAACTCAGTACAATGACTGGTCCCTAACATACTCAGAGATCAATGTGTTTTTTCCATCAGTTTAGATGTGCTTTCAACATGGCGGAAAACTCACCTAATGTTCAGCCTCTTCAATGATACGCATGCCTTTAGGTCAAGTGAAATAACTCCAACTAGTTTAGGAAGTAATTAAATAAGGGACAGCTCTGTGTGATCCTCTTACACCGGAAAATCTAAGGATCTACTTCCTATGTAGACCGCGCGTGCATAAAATTATCTCCGCGAAAGTCGTTTACCGGTAGCGAGAAATATCATCACCTTTCAAGACAATTGATTGATGTTCATGAAGTAAATATACGTCCACAGGCTAGAATGAAGTTAACAAAGCAAAATAATGACAATATTTACCTCTAATTTACGAATAAACCCCTCAATTTTGTTATCCAATCCCCGCCGCAGTGTGACCCAGTTCCAGAGCAGGGCAGTAATAATATGCAAATGAGATGAGACACGAACCCAAAAATAGAACAGACGGCTGTTCCGTCAACTGAACTTCTATTAAGACAAAGCTCAACTTGTTGCGTATATTGTTGATTCACTCTAAACTTACACACTATTTATGAAGGATTATTGTTCTTAATATACTTTTGAATTATTAAATTGTTTTAAATGTAGACTAAATTGCATGTTTCTATTGTAAAGCTAAGTCATACCACAATACCACGGGAGTTATATTGGTGTGACGTCATTATGCGTAAGACTATGGGAAGGTAACCGTTATTTTACAAAGAGTGCCGGTGCAAGTAGTTAGTGTCCTTGAACATTCAAGGCGATGTTGAGTTTTCAGCATGTTCGTATCTTTCTTTACACCTACAGGTAGACCTATGAAAACATATTATTAGGGTTGAGGTATACTCAGTTGCAAAAGAAAGTGTACACTTGTACAATGTTACATTAAACACCTATCCCCTTTATCAAGCGACAGTCCTTTATTGATTCAACCTATTGAAAAACAAATGACAACACGATATTGGCAATAGAATGATAAAAATGTGGTTACCAAACATGACATATCAATTTTGGAATTTATACAATTAATTCTAAAACAAACTCAGTGCACACTTTCTTTCGCAAATTCAGGAGCTCTGTACGCTTTCTTTTGCAACTGAGTATATTTACCTTTATAAATTTGTATGCATTTTGTATGTCGGTGAATATTCATAGCTAATGTGTTTTTTTATGCTATACAGGACATACAATACCGTCTTTAAACTAGAACACGTTCAGGTATTGTATATCTGCTTGTATGATACTGCAGTATATCTAATATATTCATTTGTCGGTGAGGATATTGACTAATGAGGATCACATTGACTAATGGGAATCCTAATGTTGCCCAACCGTTTAGTAATTATATAAATAATTGGCAATATGATAATCCGATTTTTTCCGAACTTTCAAAGTTTAACCCAATATTTGAAGTACTAGTATAAAGTAACAGGCCATCCGAGTGTTATGACATGCACGTTTTAAAAAGAAAACAAAAAACAAACATGTTTTACCTATTTGTATATACATTAAGTATATATCTAACGTTAATACCATGGACCTATTGGACCTATGTAGGTCCATGTTAATACTAATTATTATTTTATTATTTATTTAAATATATTGTATTACCATATAAGTATGCAAAGTGGTCGGGCCAAACGTTCTGTCAAAATTAGTTGCGTCACGTATGTATTCTTCTGTCTGTTCTTCTTCATCTTCAGCTCATCTCCCTCCGAGGTTTCGTCCCAGTATAACCTATAATACTAGTATGGTGTGTTAAAGGGGCATACGCACTCTTGATGTAGTTATAAAGCATCACCGTTATCACCTCGGTATATAAATGTAATCATTAATCCAATATACGTTTGACTTTGAATTTGCCTGCATAGTCAGAGGCGTAGCCAGGCTAAAATCTAACTCTTGGGCATTACTCCTGGCGCGTAGCGCCGAGGTGAGGGTAGGTGCGGGAGGGGGTCGCCCCCTCCTGCTGCTGGGTTAAGGGGTCCTGACCCTAGAACTTTTTAAAATAAAGACATCCTTTGGCAGCCTCTGGTGGGTTTTTTTGGTCACATTTTTGCGGTCTTCTAGGGTAAAATAACCCCCCTTAGCCTTCGGTTTTTATGCCATTTTTGGCCATAATTATTTTTTCACTTTTCAAATCGATGTTACGCACGTGCGTAGGTGCGTATCGCTGGCTACGCCCCTGATAGTATTATATAACTGGCATTTAGATTTAGTATAGTTTAGTTTAAACATATTTATTTTACATCGATTGCGAAACAAGTTCTTGCAACTTAGATTAATCACTCTCGATGGCTTCCTGGGTAGAACCAGTACTAAGCAATCTGGATTAATTATCTTGCTCACTTGCTCAAGGATAAATTTAGATGCTCCTACCTTATCTTTAAATCCACTATAACTGCAATATAATCAGCAATTAGAAATATGCAAATAATTTGATTTTTAACTATTAAAATTATAATTATTAACGATTTGCAAGTATGCAACTTATGTAGAAAATTAACGATTTGCAAGTATGCAACTTATGTAGAAAAACTAACGGGACGCCGCGAGTTTTAAAACAATCGCGATTGCCGTGTGTCCCTTTTCATTTCATTGTTTCTTTTAGCTGTGAGAATGGCTTGGCATTCCTACCATAGAGCCATGAGGAGATCTACATGGAATATACGTAGAGTATGCGGCCCGGCCCCATCCGCACTTTCCGGCGTATGCGTGCGTGGGCTTGGGGATTTCACTTCGTTCATGGGAATTAAAATGGGTTCTCCTCTACCAAAACAAAGCTGTAGGTATATTTTGGTGATAGCTTCCATGTTTTACTATTTACCAGTCTGGAAGGACAGTAATGAGTGCATATGGGTTGGCTGTATGGTGTAGTTTCATGAAATGACTATTCAAAGAAGTCCTAACTTTGGATGCATCTTCATGCGCAGTATGGGTTCTGTTATGCAGTCCACACCTGCTTTCATTTTTCTTTCTGAAAGTTGGTAGCACAAAGCTTCGGCTCTACATGCAAACGTATAACATTATATGTGACTGAGACGCCTTTTGTTATTATTTGCGCACCGCCCTATACAACTAAAGTCGCAAACATTAAAGTTTTCCTTACACGTAAAAACTGGGGTAATAATTAAAAATAAAGCCCTGGTAAAACAAACATTTTTTAAATATTTCGTAAAATATTTCGTAAAATATATCGAATGAAAGCTTAACAAATCAGATTAATATTTTTCTTGTTCCAATTAAATTTCATTATATTGTACTTTTATTATGCTTAGTATACTTTCTTGGTTATCTTTCAATAAAGTTGATGAACATAAAGTTTAGGATTGCTGATGTTCTCAGGGCTATCAAAATTATATAATGTACTTCGTGATATAACAGTTAACGTTTTATATATTTTCAGCTGAATTATGTTAAATATCGTTCAAATGATTATGATGGATCTAAGAAGTAATAGAGCTCTGCTGTAAGTGAAGGGTAAGGTAATGAGGCAATACTACACGAGTCTTCTTCCTTCACGAAATTATTGCCAGACAATATTGAGGTCTAACATAGCAATGTCAACTGTTATGTATATAAATGTCAGCTGTTAACTATATATAACAAATAAATAGAAATTACTGCTATGTACATGTCAACTTCACAGGCGCATGAACAGGGTGGATTGCCATGGGTGGGGACGGGATAGCACCATCCCAAAATTACTTGACAGAGGGCCAGAGTATGCCTTAACCCCTCCATCCCCTCCCGCCCCTGACCCCTCCAAAAGTATTTTCCACGCACGCACAGATTTTTTCCAAAACTGTTAAATTAGTAAATTACTAATTCTTAACCAGTTTTTATCAAAGTAAGATTAGGAATGTCGTATTGACGCCCTTATACACACAACAAAAACTACACCAACACGCACGCACGCACGCACGCACGCACGCATGCACACACACACACACGGTATACGGACCCCCCCGGACAAAAAAAACCACTGCTCATTTTTGTATAGGTGGACAAAACCTTGAACTTTTTCCAAGGTGGACATCTCCCCCCCCCCCCCCCCCACCAAGGTTTGTAAGTACACACACAACAAATTGGTAAAGTACCCCCCCCCCCCCCCCACCCCCTCCCAAGGTTTGTAAGTACACCCACACAAATTGTTAAAGTAGTAAATTACTAACTCTTAACCAGTTATTATCAAACTAAGATTAGGTATAACGTGTTGACGCCATTATACACACAACAAAAACAACATTCAGATTTTCGGGGCGACCCCACCCATCACCAACACACGCACGCACGCACGCATGCACGCACGCACGCACACACATGCCATAAGAAGCACCTAGGCAGGTATACTAGGATCATGGATATAAGGTATGTAGATCTATGCTAGGATATATCGTGTCCCGTGATTTCGGTGATTGCGGTATTCTGGTGCCACACAGCAAATAACAAATAGCAGGTGGCAATTACGAATTGGCAAATAGCAGTTGGCATCTGGTAAAAAGCAACTGGCATGTCGTAACCCGAATTCCGAAACCCGAAACCAAGGAATGCGTATGGAATTCGTCTATGAAACTATAAAAATGCATTCCTTGGTTTGGCGCCGAAATTATTATTAAACATTGTTGTGTGCCGGCGAATAAACGGCATGTTTGACGACAACAACAACAAATATGTCAGCGTCCATGTTGCAGAGATTTCAGGGTTCTTTGGTTGGAGGTGTTGTTGGCGACTGTATCGGCGCCGTATATGAAGGTTTATGGGGTGCCTTAATAGGAACAGAAAAGATATTGAAGCTCATTAACAAAATCGAAGCTGGTATTTATTGTTACTTTGATTATCGCTAAATATTGTAATAATTTGTTCCTGGTTAATAAACGCTTATTGAAATTTATTTACCAATTTTCACTTTTGCTTTATTTGTTTGTATGGTGATTTACGTCATTTTCAACACAAGTAAGGTTATATATGACGGTCTTTTTTTTTATGCTACGCATGATTTTTCAAACATCCATAAACTCGGGTCAGCTCCCAAAAGACTGGCAAAACGCGTTTATCTCTCCAGTATTCAAGAAAGGGAACGTACACCTCCCTGGGAACTATCGACCTGTATCACTTACCTGTGTTTCATGTAAGCTGCTTGAACACATTATCTGCAAACATATCCTCACACACCTCGAAAACAACAACATACTTACTTCCCTTCAGCAGGGCGGCACGATTTACCCAAATATACCCAAATCTACCCAAATACACCGGATTTACCCAAATACAGTTTATGTTTGCACAAATACACCCTATTTAATTGTTTTATTCGGCAAATACTTTATTTTTATAGTTAACTATGTTATAAACTAATATAATCTGTGAAAAAAATATATATATTAGCCGCAGATATGAACTTTGCAGCCATTTTTAAAACTCATTGTTATCAAATCGTATACGATTTACCCAAATATAGTCTATGTTTGCACAAATACACCCTATTTAATTATTTGTTTCGGCAAATACTTCATTTTTATAGTTAAGTATGTTGTAAACTAATATAATCTGTGAAAAAAATAAATATATTAGCCGCAGATATGAACTTTGCAGCCATTTTTAAAAATCATTTTTATCAAATCGGATACGATTTACCCAAATACAGTCTATGTTTGCACAAATACACCCTATTTAATTGTTTTTTTCGGCAAATACTTCAATTTTATAGTTAAGTATGGTATAAACTAATATAATCTGTGAAAAAAAATAATATATTAGCCGCAGATATGAACTTTGCAGCCATTTTTAAAATTCATTGTTATCAAATCGTATACGATTTATCCAAATATAGTCTATGTTTGCACAAATACACCCTATTTAATTATTTTTTTCGGCAAATACTTCATTATTATAGTTAAGTATGTTATAAACTAATATAATCTGTGAAAAAAATAAATATATTAGCCGCAGATATGAACTTTGCAGCCATTTTTAAAATTCATTGTTATCAAATCGTATACGATTTACCCAAATACAGTCTATGTTTGCACAAATACACCCTATTTAATTTTTTTTTCCGGCAAATACTTCAATTTTATAGTTAAGTATGGTAAAAACTAATATAATCTGTGAAAAAAATAAATATATTAGCCGCAGATATGAACTTTGCAGCCATTTTTAAAATTCATTGTTATCAAATCGTATACGATTTACCCAAATATAGTCTTATGTTTGCACAAATACACCGTATTTAATTATTTTGTTCGGCAAATACTTTATTTTTATAGTTAAGTATGGTATAAATGAATGTAATCTGTGGAAAAAAAAATCAATGCATAAAACTATAAAAGTGTATACCAAATAATGGTATATAGTGTAAAATATAATTCGCCCTGTCACGTTAGCCTATCGATGTAGCATCTATAGTTTCCAGCTGGTACCACGTGGAGGTGTGACTCGGACTTTTTGAGTTTTATAAAATAATTAGTATCAAAACTGTTGAAAATGACTTAAATAATTAGTATCAAAACTGTTGAAAACTAATTAACACAGATTACGCACAAGCAATTAACGGATTAAATTACTTTGCGCAATTATATAATCAGTGCACAAAGGTAAATAAGTATGAATCAAGTTTGTTGTTTTGTTTTGTTATAATACAATTATTTACAATAGATAATTCAGAATCTCAAACATATTTTATGTAAATAATTTAATTTTTAAAGATCTAAAAAGGGGGAAGAATATCATAATATATTACAATTTATTTTAAGACAGTATATTGCGTGTATATTTTATTGACTGTTTTTACATATTGTGAAATTTAGCACATTAATTAAAGTAAATCTTAATTGATCTTAATTGATCACAATGCTGTTAATGGCTTACGGCTGGTAACCTTCAAAACAAGGTAATCGTCGCCACAGGCCTTATCTGATATGCTTATTTAAAAACTAGTGGTCATAAAACTGGAAATGAAAATGAAAACAAACACAGTTACTTTTTGATTTGACACGTGTATTTGGGTAATTTGCGTCAGATTTGATCTCTGAAAATAAAATAAAAAATGATTAAGTTCATATTTCAAGCGAATACATTTTTGTTCAATCCATTATTATAATACTTCTAGATACTTATAATGAAAAAAGAAAATAATAAAAAAGGGTCAAACATATGCTATATTTGGGTAAGTCGTATCCGATTTGATAACAGTGAATTTTAAAAATGGCTGCAAAGTTCATATTTGCGGCTAATATATATATTTTTTTCACAGATTATATTAATTTATAACATACTTAACTATAAAAATGAAGTATTTGCCGAAAAAAACAATTACATAGGGTGTATTTGTGCAAACATAGACTGTATTTGGGTAAATCGTATCCGATTTGATAAAAATGTTTTTTTTAAAAAAGGCTGCAAAGTTCATATCTGCGGCTAATATATATATTTTTTCCACAGATTATATTAGTTTATACCATACTTAACTATAAAATTGAAGTATTTGCCGAAAAAAACAATTAAATAGGGTGTATTTGTGCAAACATAGACTGTATTTGGGTAAATCGTATCCGATTTGATAAAAATGATTTTTAAAAATGGCTGCAAAGTTCATATCTGCGTCTAATATATATTTTTTTTTCATAGATTATATTAGTTTATAACATACTTAACTATAAAAATGAAGTATTTGCCGAAAAAAATAATTAAATAGAGTGTATTTGTGCAAACATAGACTATATTTGGGTAAATCGTATACGATTTGATAACAATGAATTTGAAAAATGGCTGCAATGTTCATATCTGCGTCTAATATATATTTTTTTTTTACAGATTATATTAGTTTATACCATACTTAACTATAAAAATAAAGTATTTGCCGAAAAAAACAATTAAATAGGGTGTATTTGTGCAAACATAAACTGTATTTGGGTAAATCGTATCCGATTTGATAAAAATGATTTTTAAAAATGGCTGCAAAGTTCATATCTGCGTCTAATATATATTTTTTTTTCATAGATTATATTAGTTTATAACATACTTAACTATAAAAATGAAGTATTTGCCGAAAAAAAATAATTAAATAGAGTGTATTTGTGCAAACATAGACTATATTTGGGTAAATCGTATACGATTTGATAACAATGAATTTGAAAAATGGCTGCAATGTTCATATCTGCGTCTAATATATATTTTTTTTTACAGATTATATTAGTTTATACCATACTTAACTATAAAAATAAAGTATTTGCCGAAAAAAACAATTAAATAGGGTGTATTTGTGCAAACATAAACTGTATTTGGGTAAATCCGGTGTATTTGGGTAGATTTGGGTATATTTGGGTAAATCGTGCCGCCGCCTTCAGCATGGCTTCAGATATGGGTACTCCTGTGAAACCCAACTTCTTGCAACCGTACATGACCTACTGAAGAAACATGACGCTGGCAGCCAAACAGATATTATTATCCTAGACTTCTCTAAGGCCTTCGGAACAGTTCCTCACGAGAAGCTTATGGCCAAGATAAAGAATTATGGAGTAGACGGACCCCTAAACACCTGGATTCGGAACTTCCTGACCCAGCGGCATATGCAAGTCTTAGTAGAAGGCGAGTACTCGGACCCAGTCACAGTAGACTCTGGTGTCCCTCAGGGTACAGTCATGGGGCCTCTACTCTTTCTGTGTTATATCAACGATCTCCCTGATTCCGTTAAATCACAGGCGCGTTTATTCGCGGATGACTGCCTCCTCTACAGAGTCATAGAAACCAGAAAGGACCATCTAATAGTCCAAGACGACTTGAAGGCGTTAGAAGATTGGGCTCGCAACTGGGGCATGCAGTTTAATGCCAAGAAGTGTTTAATCATGAGCATTAACTCGAAATCTTCTAACTTCTACTCCCTAAATAATCAGATCCTCCAACAAGTTAAAGAAAGCCCCTACCTTGGAGTAACCATATCGGAAGATCTGAAATGGGATGCACACATAACAAAGACCATCAAGAAGGCCAAGTCATCCCTCTGGTTCATGAAGCGCAACCTAAAACACTGCCCTAAGTCATGCAGAAGATCAGCATACCTGGCACTGGTGCGATCGACGCTGGAATATAGCGCCACCGTCTGGGACAGTTTTGTTTGCACGCCATCATTGGAGAGCTTCAAATCAGCTCTCGTAAAGTGCTACTAACAGCAACAGCCTCTCTTCCGATGTGTTTATGCCGTAACAGGCCCTACATCGTATAAATGCAGATTCAGATTCAGACCACCCACTTTTCCTGGTTAGAACCAGTATTGTACACCTCACGCCAAGAATCGACGCTTACTCAATTACGGTGTCAACAAAAAATAGTCTTAACAATCTTGATCGTCCAAGTGTTTAATAGTGAATACTGTGTAGAAAATACTATTCTATTACATTACTAAGGCCAAAAAAAACAAAAATCCGTGTTTCCGGTGGCCCGACCGACCCTATGTTTAAGGGGCCGTATGTTAAAGGAGCCGACAACATATTTTCATAATAAATGAAAGCGTCTCATTACCAAAATGCAGACGAAAAAAAGAAGCATTATTAGACAAGAGAGTTTTGTTATATTATATATACTCCTTGTCACTCAGTTTTGAAGTTGCCTGACGAGATTGAGCCTTTGAGACTACCTGCCCGGATCAATGTTTTACCTGCCCGGGGCAAGCGGACGGTGCTTAACGTCGAGCTCTGAAGAGAGAACACATTTATTTGGTTTCAGTTATTATTCGTGTACACTCTTCAATCATGCTTTTCTGGGATAACACCCATAGTAAATGCATCTTGAAATAAGCTCGGAGAGTTATGAATGCATCTGAGATCGTTTATAAATTAATTATTCTTTATGTGATGTCATCACTTTTCATCAACAGTTTCTGACAAGGAAGGTGATGGTGATAGTGAACAGGCCAAGGACGCCAAGAGAAGTAAAAGAATATGGACATTTACAGATGATACAGCAATGGCCCGCAGTGTGACAAAGTCACTCATTCAAAACAATGGCCTCGATGTCAAAGATATGGCAGTAAAGTACGATTGTTTTTCCGTGCACTTGAATAACTTATTTTTAATTTTAACCTCTATTGACTAAAGGTCTGTAGAGCTTATGGAATGGGGAGTTGTCAGTCGACCTTCTGTAGGTCCATCCCTCCATCGTTAACTTTTGCCTCCTTAAAATGATAGGGCCTTCGTTTTTCATCCGATCTTTACCAAACTTGACCAGATTGTTGATATCAATGAAAGCTCAGACAGGTTCAAAAACTAGCGAAAATGGCTCTGAATTTATTGAAAAAATATATATTTATTTGCTTTGTTAAATCTGTAACGGGTTTCATTTTTCATCTGATCTTAACCAGATTTGTTCAGAATATTTAAATGTTTATAATATCAATAAAATCTAGAAGTTTGAAATCTAGCCATGCTTTACCCACATACATGAAGTTATTTTGGTCATAGATGACAGTGGGACAAATTCAAAAACTACAAACAGCAGAGTGAGGACCCTTGAACTATTTAAAAACCTTTGTTAATTCTCTGGATCAGGGTTCGACACTAACAGTGTCCCAGGATCACGAGGATCCCAGATTTTCCGGTGGGATCCCTGCTTTAAGAAGCTGGGGATTCCACTGGGAACCCTGATTTTGCCATCCACTGGGAACCCTGATTTTGCCATCAGGTTCTTATTAAAAACACACTTTATAGATAATTTAATCTAAAATCCCCCAAAAATCGAGTGCAAAAAAGTAATTAAGTTTGCCTTTGGTTCTACCTCTGTTATCGAGGATCCCGAAAATTAATCGCTCTCGCTAGGCGCTTATTAGGCCAACTGGGTATCAAGGGTATATTTGATTGTAATCTGGTAAAATCGCAACATAGCGAACCGGACTGGAAAGTTGTTTTAGGTGGGATCCCTAATGTTGAAATGGGCACACAGATGTACAAAGTAGGGATTCCAGTCGGATCCCAGACATAAATGTTAGTGTCGAACCCTGTGGATCCTTCATTTTTTCATCCAATCTTTGCCAAACTCTATATACCGGTAACTATAAATGTTCTTTATTTCATGAGCCTTCATTATGTGATAATTTTTTTATTTAGCTTTTTCGTATAATTGTGCTTCACTCAGTTTAATTGACTGTTGTTGATAATATACTTGTATCTTACTTTGCACTATTCTGAACTTATTCTGGTTTCTAGCTAACAGTTTTGTGTTAAATATAGTTTTGGGAAATCTTTTTTATTCATAGATTTACAGAAGAATACTTTAAGGAAAGTTATCGTGGTTATGGAGGAGGTGTCATATCAGTTTTTAGACAGCTAGCAGAGTGTGATTGTCTCGATGTGTTTGGACCAGCAAAGCGACAGTTTGATGGACAAGGGTCGTATGGAAATGGTGGATCAATGAGAATTGGGCCTGCAGGGTTGTTTGCTTATAAGAAAAGTCTCGACTTTGATAAACTCAAAGTGAGTTCTTTTGAAATTGGCAATATTAGTGCAGTATTATCAGTTATTAATACGCAAAACAATTTGCTTTACATTATTCTTAAAATTTCTATTTATGACTGAACAAAATCAGAACATATATCACTAGGTACAAGACTGATATATACCTATGAATGTACTTCCACTTACTGTACAAAGCCGGGATCAACATTCACAATCAGTAGGACCACCTCCAATACCTCTTACATAGAGGATCTTACATGAGTGCCTGTTTAATATTGAATTTATTAAGCGAATTGGATAAAATTATATGATGCGAAGGTGTACCAAGCATCATATCAATTTATCCAACGAGTTTAATATATTCAATATTAGATAGGCATGTGTGAGAATTTATTTATCACATAACTCCAAGGAACATTTATTATTGTAGCTGCCTGTGTATATTCTTGTCTTACGGCGTATGTTGACTCCGTCTTCTCTGTACGACACCAAACAATGCAACTACCTTGTAGAATTCCGTTATCCGGTATTATAAACGTTACAAAAATTGATGAAGCAATTCTGATGCGCACCGAGCTGATGAAGGCAATTCTGATGCGCACCGAGCTGATGATTCGACCTTCATTTGCATGTTTATTCCTCTAGTGTAATATGATAAAATATAGCATGGCTTTATTACACTCCAAAACTGCAAGTTATGTGATAAAAGTATTTATTTATTTGAACTTAGTGAAGTCCATTTGACAAATTATATACAACTGTACATGAACCAATAATAAAGTTATAGATAATAGAGTTATCTTTCTACTTTACTGTCCAAAATGTTGAGTGCAGCAGGCATATGTTGATGGGTTTGTTTGTTCATTCATACATTTATTTAATTCTATCCCATGTAGGACATTACAGAAAAAATCACCATGATCACACATACCCACACTGGGGCTGTACACGGGGCTATCCTGCAGTGTTGCGCTGTACACCAGGCTCTCTCTACACAGCAGCTAGATGTGGATACATACATAGATGGCCTTATTAAGAGCATGAAACAGGTGGAAAAGGTGGCACAGAAGCAGACGGTGGCAGAGAAGGAAGAAAAGGTGTCAGAAAAGGAAGGAAAGGTGGAGGAGAAGGTGGCAGAACCCACAGCTGATGACAAGGAAACGGATACTACTGACAGGTTTTATTCTTGTTATTTTAACTCTTTCTTGTATTAAAAGATGCCCAGGGTCCATATTCGTAAAGCTTCTTAGCAATATCTTAACTTAAGTCAAATATTATCATGTTTTTAAACACCATTTTGTATTGATTTAAGACTTTTTCTTAATGTTGTTAATAAGGTTATGGATAAATAAGACATACAACTAAATATTTATCTAAAAATAAATGGTGTGTAGTATCCCTGAGAGGTTAATAAGGATATTTAAAAATATGTAAAAATCTTAAATTTTGACTTAAGTAATATTTTCCACTTATGTTGCTTTATGAATATGGGCCCAGGGATTTATCTCATGCAATATCTTGCATCATGGAAGATGAACAAATTTGCTCTCGGACAAAAAATCCTCTGCTGATATGTGCAAAACCTCTCCAATGTTTTTTCATAGTTTGACAAAATCCTTTCCGTGTTTTGCATCATATATACATACAAACATGACTTAGATGTATATAAATTTAGTGTTGTTTTTCACATTTTCAAAAAACATACGGGTAAGGGTTCGTTTGAATGGCGTTTTACTTCAATTTTAGCACATGTTAGGCCATATATGACGTTCAATTATTTTGTGGTAGAGACAGACCACCGCAGTTTTCCAGGGTAGAACCATTACTATATACCACCCGCCATCCGTAAGAATCGACGCTTTCTCACTGGACTAGTCGAGCCCCAAGTTTCATATGAAATGTGAGGGGCGTCCGTGGCCGAGTGGTTAACGTCTCTGACTTGAAATCACTTGCCCCTCACCGCTGTAGGTTCGATCCCTCAGGGGCCTAGGAATCTTTATGTGAGGAAGCTATCCAGCTGGCTTGCGGAACGTCGGTGGTTCTACCCAGGTGCTCGCCTGTGCACGAAAATTGCCCGGAGGGGCACCTGGGGTCTTCCTCCAATAATGGAAGCTGGAAAGTCGCCATATGACCTTAGCTGTTGGTGCGACTGTAAAATCCAATTCAATCAAACCAATCATATGAAATGAGCATATGCATTTCATTAAGCCACATGTAACTGTCGGTTTAATTACCGGTAAAATGTTTGGTCTTGGAAACTTGACAACTTGGCTGGTTTTTGTTGCTAAATCGTCAGTGTTTATTTAAATGGAGTTGTACATATCAATCAGATAAAGTGTACTGCGATAAAAAAAGCATGAATTTATAAGAGCCTTAAAGCATCATATGAATTAATATTAATTAAGAAATAATAAATACGTATCTGTATTTTATCGGTGAATAAAATACAGTTTGGATGTGTAGTAATTAAATCACGAGTGCATTAGCATGAGCATTATCACTCGCATCCGAACGACTAACTGTATGTTATTCACCGATAAAATACAGGTACGTATTTATTATTTCGATTCTAACACAACAATAACCCCATTGTTTACGCTATTGTGGGGGCACTATATATTATCTCGGAGGTCAAGGTAATCAGGCTGATATGTTTACAGGCTGTTCCATTGGGCACCTCCGTATGCAAGTTCTGCGCGGTACAGTATGTTTAAATACACTGTAGTCACGTGACAAACAATTAAGTCATTGCTTACGTCATATAGCTTGCACTGTATGACGTAAAACGTTCTCAGCTTGTTCAAGTTGCTTATTAATGTTATGTGTATTGATGCATATGATGGGTTTATTTTGGGGGTGTGCAAGGTTTGGGAGCATGGCAAATTGTTGTAATTAACATTTCATTAAAATTACTATTGAGTTTGTCTTCGTGACGTATCTTACCAAGTGACGTCGTGTAACCTGGCGCTTCAAACGGATGAAATATACGCGGGGAATTAATGGAACAGCCATATTTTATCGTAGAATAACATACAGTTGACTCTCTTCTTTGTGTATATGAAAGACTGCGCAGGTCGTGTTAGAACACAAACTAGCCGAGTCAGCTACTTTTCCAGATAAAACCATTTCATCAACAGTAATTAAAAGTACGCATTATAAGGCCTAGTTTAGTGTGTATTCACAGTGAATGGTTGTATGATGGTTTTATTCTTTTTTTTGATTAGTTTAAACTTATTTATTTTGCATCGATTGTAACGAAAGCTCTATGAACTTATTTGAATCACTCTCGATGTCTTCCTGGGTAGAACCAGTACTAAGCAATGCAGATAAAGTGTCTTGCTCAGGGGCACAACGCATATGGCAAAAGCGGGAATCGAACCCACGACTTTTGGATCGTGGGTCCAACGCTCTACCACTAGACCACAGCGCTCCATTTTTTTGGATAATTCAAGATTGCCTTTTTCCAGTTTGCCGGAAAATTTGATAACATAAGTGAGCACCAGTAACTTATTGCATACCTAACTTGTATTGGTTTTCAGTGACGAAGTTGTAGCAGACGAGAATATGAACTACTGTGATAAACTTGAAAAGATCCGAGAATTTGTGAAACAGGACACTTTACCATCTAACAAGGAGGTACAAAGAGTATTAGGTATGTATCTTACAACTGATTAAAAGTAAATTCACATATTTTACTTTATCACATATTAACTTGCAATGAAGCCAAAACATAAACATCATAATACACTAGTGTAATGAATATGCAAATGAAAGCCGATTCATCGCTCTTTCTTTTTAATTTACAGTGTTTTTTTTCCTTATATAAGTGGTACCTAAAAAACGGAACCATTCCCAATGGCAAAAAAGTATGTTTTTTTTCCAATTGGAGTGAAAAAATTCCCAATCAAAATTATTTTTTTAAATAATTAGAGTGAAACTTTAAATAAAAGACGGAGGAAATATATTCTTTTAGGTGAGTGTACTGAAACACTACAAGAGAATGTATATGTGGTAAATGTGTTTGTAATGTTTCTTTTGTTTGATAGTGGAAAATTCCCAATTTAAGGCAAAACAATGCAAATTTGCCCAATTGAATGGGTACTAGTGCCATCCTCAAAACGGTGGAAAAAATCGCTGATTTAGCTTTATGTGCTGTCGGAATTGCCTCATTGATTTCCGTAACAGTTAACAATTCCGGCGTATGTAACTCAATGAGGCAGTTCTGATTGCTGCGTGAGTTACGGAGACGCCTGAATCAACATACGCCCTTATCAAACAACAGTGCTTTATATATACATTAATAAATGTACTTATGTTGCAGTTCTGGAGTTATGCGATGAACAGATATCACATTATTTTGCTTATTTAATATTGAATTTACTAAACTTTTCGGATTATGTCAAGATGATGCTTGTCACAGCCTCGCATCATATTATTTTATCCTACTCGTTAAATGAATTCAATATTAAACGGGCACTCATGTAAGATCTAGTGCGATAAATCTCTTTGTGAACAGGCAGTTTTAAAAAAACAGATTTTTAATAACCACTGCATGTTAAAATGGGCCTATTCGAATAACCATTTTCAGTATTTTAGTCGTATTTTATGAGTTGTCAACTTCGGTTTAATTTATTTGAAATTTTGATAAACCACTGATTGTTTAGCTCTGGTTCTAAGACAGTCAAACCTTAGGATTTTCATACTACCCTTATGCATATTGACAGGCTTCTATTAAAACAAAAAACTTGGATGCTTCTTCATACGTCAGTTACTATGCATCCTTTATCAGTTACAATGCATCATTAATCAGTTATTATACATATGCGTTCCTGAATTATTGTTAGTACTTTTAGACTTGTCAGTTGCATTTGTATTATCTCAAATTGGTCATTTGTCTGCGCGTGATTCCTTAATCCTTAACCCGCTAAGCACGACTATAATCGCCTTTGTGTCCATTGTAAACCCACAGGCTGATCAGGGTTTACAATGTCCATCTGCTGATCAGTCATTTTCACCAAAACACCCCTTTGTCACATAAATGGAATGGTCTTAATTCAAAGAAAGAACAGTCCATTATATATATGTAGTGGGTTAAGGGTTAACTGTTTGACTGGCAGCTGTGTACATTTCAGGTACTGATATATATAACTGTTTGACTGGCAGATGTGTACATTTCAGGTACAGATATATCGGCTTTCAGATCGGCACCCACAGCTGTGTATTGTTTTCTGGCAGCAACTCGAGATATACCCGGAATAGAGGTATGTTTTTTTTTTGTTGTTTGAATGGTGTTTTACGTCATTTTTAGCTCAGGTTAGACTAAAATTGGCGCAAAAACGCAGAATTCTTTGTTTTCTAAGCCTCACCTTATAAACATGATAGTAAAAGGCACTGACATAATATTCTCTATATCTCTGTAAAATGTGTAATAACGGTTGCTTATTCAGCCATTTACTCTGTTCACAATGAGCTTCTTAGTACTGGTATATCTTCTTTGCATGAATAATTGATTGAATATCTTATGTCTATTAACATGACTGTGTGATTATTTCCAGGGTCGGAACCCCTTCGAAAAGACCATTATATACGCAATATCGTTAGGCGGCGACACAGATACTATAGCGACGATGGCTGGGGCTATAGCCGGAGCTTACTACGGACTAGAAATGATACCCTCGTCATGGTACAAACGTTGTGAGGGATCAGAGGATGCTTTAAAGGACGCTGAAAACCTGTATAATCTTACTTAGCTCTCGGCATACGGACAGTCAGATATATTTAAGAAACTTATAGAGTGTTGGGAGTTATAGTTAACAAACTATTTTTATGAGCGAGTGTAGTGGGGGCTGTATAGTAATAAACACTTAAATTTTCATAAACTGATATTTGTATGACTTCTAGAGTAGGCAGACTCTTATTTGTCATTTAGCCTTTGTAATACTGCCTCTGTGATGTTTACTTGTGTAACATTTCGTAAGTTATAGTCAGTTTTTCATTTCAACCTTCCTACTACATCCTCACACTTGTGCATCTTTAAAGGGACACACGGCAATCTTGATTTCTAAAAACTCACGGCGTCCCGTTAGTTTTCCTCTTAACTTGCATTTGTTCAGTCATTAATATTAATTGTTAGAATAGTTAAAAGCAAATTATTTTCGCATATTACTACATTTTTATAATATTGCACCAGTAATAATATATTTAAAAATTTGGTAAAATAGTGAAGAAAGTTGAAATCTCAATTTTTTATTTAATTATATGCAAGCAGTTTTAAAGTCAAAATGATGCAGGAGAAGTAAATTGAGGAGCAAATTTTAATGTTTGAATAAAACTCAAGATTGCCATGTGTCCCTTTAAAGGTGAATGGCGACCCCCTTTTTTCTTTTTCAGTCACCAATGGTGACCCATTTATTCTCCCCGTAATTTGGAATGTTGTGGAATGGCCACCCTTTTTGTAGTATTATTAACAAATTTAACTCTTAAACATCAGATGAACATTTCTTGATAGCCCGGGAGAGAAACATATATTTAAAACCACTACTAAGGTGTATGTAAAAATTAGTATTATTTATACTACTTTTACCACTGGTGACTACACGGGAAAATGAGATAAATGTGAATAGTATAGCTGCACAACTATTGCCAGATAATTGATAAATATATATACCTGTGCCCTGTGGATTTATTTACCTGTTCAAAGTTTTCTATGCCATCAATAAAATCTTATTCTCGCTTTTCACAGATATTGCAATGTGTGAATTGTATGTATCTATTGTTGCGTATTGGATTCAATTTAAATAAACATAAACATGTTCATGAAACAAAACATGGCCGTAGAACTTTAAAATAGTGTTGGTTTGCTTAGTTCCGACGTACCGACTAAAAAGGCAGCTACCAAACTTTTTCTTGACTTTTTGGAGATTTTTTTTTTTTTATTTTACATATTTTAGTATCGTGCCACAAAACGCACCAATATCAGTTATATATATATATTGTTAGGCCATAAAAAATTAATTACCTGGTTCTCAGGCCCGCCCGCATGTCTTTCTTTGGTGCCGCATTGCCGATTTTATCTCAAAAGTAATAAAATAAAAATTGGAAATGCTCTACCGAAATTTCGAAAAAAAAGTTCATATCAATCAAACGATCGAGCGTCCGCCAATATAAAAATGCAATAAAAACAGGGGGTCATGTATCATGTAAGAACAAGCCTATCTGTTGAATGACGTCACGTTTTATTTTGACATGTCACAGATAGATTTACCCCATTTCTACTTTCGCTTTACTGTCTATGTCAATTATAATTAAATATCTCAAACAAACACTAATCAATGTTCACAATACATCATTTGGCTGAATTATAGGTAATAATAACAAAAAGCAATCAAAAGTATGCATTTTGTATCACTAGTAAGGCAGGGAAAGTTTTTTATGAGGCACTATTTGACTATACACCACGGAAGCATAAACGCAATGGTGCAATGTAACCTTAAGATGTAAATGAAGGTGGAAGTGAAATGCTCATTTCTTTTGGCACCATTTGACCTTTTTGTGTTTGTACTCCATTAAACCCAATTCATCTCAACTGTCAATATGGGCACATTTGATGTGAACATGCATTATTACAAACATAATTAATATGTGACTGTATAAATGGAATATAAATGGAATATTGAATATTTTGATATCAATTCGATTTTATACATCATTTAAATACTTTTAATAAAAAGGGCTATTTCATTAAAACACCCCGTGCCTCAGGAAGGAAATTTAATAAACATCTATGCGTGAACCATATTTTCTAAAATTTGGTTCTTTAAACTCAATTTTGCATCTATGTGTGGGTGATTAATTTTAAATGTGCCTTTCAGGGGTCCCGTGTTTGTTTTAATGGAAATGACCTTATGTGTTCTAAAATGAATTACTATGTTAGGTGTTCTCTAATCCTGTCAAACTTTTTCTTGACTTTTTGGAGATTTTTTTTTTTATTTTACATATTTTAGTATTGTGCCACAAAACGCACCAATATCAGTTATATATATATTGTTAGGCCATAAAAAATTAATTACCTGGTTCTCAGGCCAGCCCGCATGTCTTTCTTTGGTGCCGCATTGCCGATTTTATCTCAAATGTAATAAAATAAAAATTGGAAATGCTCTACCGAAATTTCGAAAAAAAAGTTTCGCATCCAAGTTCGTTCCGGTTTTTACATGCAACTACCTCAGGGGAATCCGCTTGTGGGAAGACTGGTGCGCGGCCGACTATCTGCCGCTCTGCTCGCTAGCTTGTGAGTGTTGCAGTCGTACGAGTACCAATCTAGGAGTCAGACGCTTGAGACGCTTGGAACTAGTAGGTGCTACAGAACAGGCGATTTATTCAAGCGTCTAATCGACAAAGTCTCACAACAACATGCAATAGTTCATGCGTGATCTAATACAAATATACGGACTTATTGTGATTGAAAGAAGCATAAGTCGGGAAGAAATGATAAGGTAATGATCGACAATAGAGATGAGCTGATCCAACTGGTTATTGCACATTATTTCGAGATATTTTGCATCAATACATGTATTGGAATTAAAAGTTTAGATAAAAAAAAAATCGCCCGCGTGTCTGTTGACCACTGTAAAATTGTAAAAAAAAATGCGCCCGCCCGCATCTCTTCTCAGAAAAAGTGTCCTGAGAACCAGGTAATTAATTATTTGTGGCCTTAATTTTATTTTTTATTATATTATCGTAAATCAATCTAAACTGAAAAATAACATTAATGAGACATTTTAAACAGATTTTTGACATTAGTGTATGCGTTTTTTTGTGTTTGTTTTTTTAATTTTGTTTAAACATGTTTGTTTTTTTGTTCAAAAACATCCCCGTGTGGTTGCCGGGGTAGAATACAACCACTGCAAACACACCGTCACATGCAGAGGGGTAGGACCCCCCCATTCATATTCATTTTGTCATTTTTTGTTCATGCTCATTAAAGGTCTTCATCATGACCCCTGCATTGTTTCAGGTGCCATCTCGCTCACATCACTAAGAGCAGTGGCAGAAAAACAATAAACGTGGCTCCAGCGTAAATGGAGTTTTTACGATAGAATTTGCAGCAACTCTGCAGCTCAGGGTGAGAAGGTTCTAGGCCCATTTTCCATATTTTATCTCGATGTACATGGAAGATGAGCCTGGCATGTTCATGCCTGTTAGGCGCCATATAACCTGTAATGTGTTGGTGTGCCTTAAAACCCCAATTCAATTCAATTCAATTGTTCAAAAACATATGTGGTTCCTGCCCCGTGTGGTTGCCGGGGTAGAATACAACCACTGCAAACACACCGTCACATGCAGAGGGGTACGACCACCCCCATTCATATTCATTTTGTCATTTTTTGTTCATGCTCATTAAAGGTCTTCATCATGACCCCTGCATTGTTTCAGGTGCCATCTCGCTCACATCACTAAGAGCAGTGGCAGAAAAACAATAAACGTGGCTCCAGCGTAAATGGAGTGTCTACAATAGAATTTGCAGCAACTCTGCAGTTCAGGGTGAGAAGGTCCTAGGCCCATTCTCCATATTTTATCTCGATGTACATGGAGGATGAGCCTGGCATGTTCATGCCTGTTAGGCGCCATATAACCTTTCATGTGTTGGTGCGCCTTAAACCCCAATTCAATTCAATATGTGGTTCCTGACAACAGCATGGCTACTGATTATCCTCCTGCAGAGGGGTCTTATCCGGAATTCGAGTATTTTGTCATGTTCATTAAAGGTTTCATCTTCTACCCTGTATTGTCTCAGGTTCTACTTGAGAGCAGGTGAGGTTCTTGGCCCATTCTGCATATTTGTATTTGATCCAAACAGAGCATGTGCCTTGAATCTTCATTCCTGTTATCGCCATGTAACCATACTGTATAGCTGCACCTTAGTTTAAACCCTATTTAACTCAAAGAAAATGTGCAATGATTCTTTGAAAAAAAGTGAATTTGATAAACGTACATGTATATGTCTTTTTTTTATAACGTTTTATTTGTTTCTATTCCTAACATTGTTATTGTTGAGTTATACGTATATACATGAATCTAGTGAATATATTTTCGTATTATTAATTGTTTCTAAATTTACAATCTGGAAATATTATATGACACCATGTAATATATGAAAGTATATTTATCATTAGAATTCTAGCATGTAGCTTGTATGGTTACAACTAATGATTGGATTTGTGACATAACAGTAATTTATCTCTTATCATGTCATTGTTTAGCTGTTTCTGCCTAATAACTATTGTAATATTCAATGTAAAGATTTTAAAGCACTACCAACTCTTACATGACTGAAATGATCTGTCATCAGATTGTTGTATGTTCAGTTTTAATTCCAATCATCCATGATAAGTTACTCACAGGCTGATCTGGGTTTACAATGGACACAAAGGCTTTGAATGTCGCGCTTAGCGGTTTAAGGGTTAAGGTTACATTGCACCATTGATTTTCCTTTTTTGTTTTATATAGGACGAATGTATATCAAGAGATAAAAAATGCGCATTTTTCGCCGTAGAGAATTTTAAAACACATATCAATCAAATGATCGAGCGTCCGCCAATATAAAAATGTAATAAAAACAGGGGGTCATTTATCATGTAAGAACAAGCCAATCTGTTGAATGACGTCACGTTTTATTTTGACACGTCACAGATAGATTTACCCCATTTCTACTTTCGCTTTACTGTCTATGTCAATTATAATTAAATATCTCAAACAAACACTAATCAATGTTCACAATACATCATTTGGCTGAATTATAGGTAATAATAACAAAAAGCAATCAAAAGTATGCATTTTGTATCACTAGTAAGGCAGGGAAAGTTTTTTATGAGGCACTATTTGACTATACACCACGGAAGCATAAACGCAATGGTGCAATGTAACCTTAAGATGTAAATGAAGGTGGAAGTGAAATGCTCATTTCTTTTGGCACTGTTTGACCTTTTTGTGTTTGTACTCCATTAAACCCAATTCATCTCAACTGTCAATATGGGCACATTTGATGTGAACATGCATTATTAAAAACATAATTAATATGTGACTGTATAAATGGAATATAAATGGAATATTGAATATTTTAATAGAAATTCGATTTTATACATCATTTAAATACTTTTAATAAAAAGGGCTATTTCATTAAAACACCCCGTGCCTCAGGAAGGAAATTTAATAAACATCTATGCGTGAACCATATTTTCTAAAATTTGGTTCTTTAAACTCAATTTTGCATCTATGTGTGGGTGATTAATTTTAAATGTGCCTTTCAGGGGTCCCATGTTTGTTTTAATGGAAATGACCTTATGTGTTCTAAAATGAATTACTATGTTAGGTGTTCTCTAATCCTGTCATATTTTGTGTTTTATATATTTATGTATATTTATTATTTTTACAATGAATAGTATCATCTGTATGTCCCATTATCTACTGTACTATTGTTGCATTCACTGTATTTTAGATAAGATTAAAACATAAAAACAAGAACTTGTAAGTCCTGCTTTCGGCTCCATTTTCTTAAAAAAGTTACCTATTTAAACAATAATAAGTTTAACTCTTAAGTTCTGTTTCTTTGAAGGAAAACATGTGACTTTACATGCAGTATAACATGTGACGTAATATGTACACTCAGTATAGCATGTAACATAATGTGTACACTCAGTATAGCATGTGACGTAATGTGTACACTCAGTATAGCATGTGACGTAATGTGTATACACAGTATCACATGCCACGTAATGTGTACACTCGGTATAAAATGTGACTTAATGTGTACACCCAGTATAACATGTGACTTAATGTGTACACTCAGTATAGCATGTGACTTAATGTGTACACTCAGTATAGCATGTGACTTAATGTGTAAACTCAGTATAACATGTGACTTAATGTGTACACTTAGAATAGCATGTGACTTAATGTGTACACTCCGTATAACATGAGACTTAAGGTGTACACTCAGTATAACATGTGACTTAACCTGTACACTCAGTATAACATGTGACTTAATGTGTACACTCAGTGTAACATGTGACTTAATGTGTACACTTAGTATAGCAATTGACGTAAGATGTTCACTTAGTATAGCAATTGACGTAAGATGTTCACTCAGTATAACACGAGACTTAATGTGTACACTCAGTATAACATGTGACTTAATGTGTACACTCAGTATAACATGTGACTTAACCTGTACACTCAGTATAACATGTGACTTAATGTGTACACTCAGTATAACATGTGACTTAATGTGTACACTCAGTATAACATGTGACTTAATGTGTACACTTAGTATAGCAATTGACGTAAGGTGTTCACTCAGTATAACATGAGACTTAATGTGTACACTCAGTATAACATGTGACTTAACCTGTACACTCAGTATAACACTTGACTTAATGTGTACACTCAGTATAACATGTGACTTAACGTGTACACTCAGTATAACATGTGACTTAATGTGTACACTTAGTATAGCAACTGACGTAAGGTGTTCACTCAGTATAACACTTGACTTAATGTGTACACTCAGTATAACATGTGACTTAATGTGTACACTCAGTATAACATGTGACTTAATGTGTACACTTAGTATAGCAATTGACGTAAGGTGTTCACTCAGTATAACACTTGACTTAATGTGTACACTCAGTATAACATGTGACTTAATGTGCACACTTAGTATAGCAATTGACGTAAGGTGTTCACTCAGTATAACATGAGACTTAATGTGTACACTCAGTATAACAAGTGATTTAACCTGTACACTCCGTATAACATATGACTTAACCTGTACACTCAGTATAACACTTGACTTAATGTGTACACTCAGTATAACATGTGACTTAATGTGTACACTCAGTATAACATGTGACTTAATGTGTACACTTAGTATAGAAATTGACGAAAGGTGTTCACTCAGTATAACATGAGACTTAATGTGTACACTCAGTATAACATGAGACTTAATGTGTACACTCAGTATAACACGCAGGGTTCGCACAGATTTGAAATGTGCTTGAATTTACGTCTGTCAGATGAAAAGTGCTTAAATCTGAAGATTTTCCTTGAAAAGTGCTTGAATTTTGTGTCATTGAAAAAAAAGTGCTTCAAAAGTCATTCAAACTGAGCAGAAGTCTTTAAAAAGTGCTTGAATTTCGAAGAAATCATTAATAAAACATTTTGATAACCGCTATCCGCGCCGAAAAGTGAATCAGCAGCGCTCGTTGTATTTGTTTACATTGAGTGAGCAATGCTAGGGAGACTACTCATGTAAATGTCTCGATCGATCAAGCGCTCTTTTGATATATCATGTCAGAGACACTTGCCAAACTGGTAGTACGGGAAATGTGAACACGAGGCACAGAAATATTTCTATGATGGGGAAGTATGTATTCAACTGTGTCTAGCTAGATGTCAAGCTTGAGAAATTGGATATGAAAAATGTAGGCTGAGAAAAAAATACTTCTAAATAGACATGACATGTTACTGTCTGCTATTTTCGTTCGTTACATATCTGAGACGGTTGTGAACTTTATTAGTGACAGTGATGAATTGAATTGAATGTTGTTTAATGACTCATCAACACAGTATAGGTTATTTAGAGCTGCCCCAGAGAGAGGGGAAGGATACATAGGAATCCGAAAACTGTGCCCTACTCTTATTATCGAATCGATAACCTATGGTTCTTTAACGTGCTCGGAGGATAGACCGATACACGGTTTACGACCCCATCCAACGTGACAGTGATGAAGTCAGAAATCAAACTAAAGGTACCTCTATGTGGTAAGTGTGTGTGATGAGTTGGTTTTTAAGAAAACATAATACAGTCCTTGAAAAACACAATACAGTCCTTGAAAAACAATACAGTCCTTGAAAAAGTGCTTAAATTTCCACTGGTCTTGCCTGTATGAACAATGACATGAGACTTATGTGTACAGCTTCAGTATAACACGAGACTTAATGTGTACATTCAGTATTACATTTGACTTAATGTTTACATTCCGTATAATACGTGACTTAATGTGTACACTCAGTACAACATGTGACAATGTGTACACACAGTATGATACGTGACTTAATGTGTACACTCAGTACAACATGCGACTCAATGTGTACACTCAGTACAACATGTGACAATGTGTACACTCAGTATAACATGTGACTTAATGTGTACACTCGGTATAACGTGACTTAATATGTACACTCAGTGTAACATGTGACTTAATGTGTACACTCAGTATAACATGTGACTTAATGTGTACACTCAGTATAACATGTGACTTAATGTGTACACTCAGTGTAACATGTGACTTAATGTGTACACACAGTATAGCATGTGATTTAATGTGAACACTCAAGTGTACCATGTGACTTAATGTGTACACTCGGTATAACGTGACTTAATATGTACACTCAGTGTAACATGTGACTTAATGTGTACACTCAGTATAAAATGAGGCTTAATGAGTACACCTTCAGTATAACACGAGACATAATGTTTACACTCAGTATTACAGGTGACTTAATGTGTACACTCAGTATAACATATGACCTAATGTGGACACTCAGGATAACATGAGACTTAATATGTACACCTTCAGTATAACACGAGACTTAATGTGTACACACATTATAACATGTGATTTATTGCGTACACTTAGTATAACATGTGACGCAATGTGTACACGCAGTATAACATTCACTTAATGTGTACACACAGTATAACATATGATTTAATGTGTACACCAGTATAACACGGGACTTAATGTGTACACTTTTAGTAACACGAGACTTAATGTGCACACTCAGTATAACATGTGACTTAATGTGTAAACTCAGTATAACATGTGACTTAATGTGTACACTCAGTTTACACGTGACTTAATGTGTACACCATCAGTCTAACATGACAATGTGTACTCTCAGTATTACACGTGGCTTTACCCACTGGGAGCTCGACATGTAAGTTTGGAAGTGTCGATTCTTACGGATGGCGGGAGGTGTACAGGACTGGTTCTACCCACGAATGCCTCCACCACGAAAAAATCATATATAACCTTACACGTGTTGAAAATAACGTAAAACATCATACAAACAAACAAACGTGGCTTAATGAGTACACCATCAATCTAACCACAGACCTAATAACACATATTAATATATCTGTGTTCTAACATGTGACGTAATGTGTACACTCGGTATAACATGCGTCTTAATGTGTACACCTTCAGTATAACATGTGACTTAATGTGTACTATATAATATGTGACTTAATGTGTACACCTTCAGTATAACATGTGACTTAATGTGTACTGTATAATATGTGATTAAATGTGTACACCTTCTGTTACAAAATATAACATTATTGTATTTAGTATGTACACTTTTATCATATTCGTTAGATGACATTGCCAGTGTGCTTGCTGACAGATAGGCATTTAACATAATCTGACTGTTGATTTAGAACAAAACCAAAAACTCACTGTTTGTTTAATGAATTTATTTTCAAATATTCAAAAGATAAGCATGTACATATGGGTAGTTCAGCAAGATAGCAGGCTGAAACGTATGAATGGCAGAGAGAGAGAGAGAGAGAGAGAGAGAGAGAGAGAGAGAGTATATATGGTAAGTACATATATACCTATGACAACTATTAGCACAATATAAATATATCACAGATTCGCTTATATTCGATTACTTTTACAGTCAGTCACATGTAGCCAGTACCATCCATGCTGATATCTGGACCTAGTTGTTCAGCTGGTGTAGTCATGTTTCTCTAATTCTTCTACTAGAACAGTTTAAAATGTCACTCAAAAAATGGTCGAGTATATCTAAACCCTTCAAGAAATTGATCTTATCACGGGCGGTCCCGGACTTGGATTTGCACAATGGTCGATGATATCTTAAACCGGAGACCAAGTCTCGACAAGTTCGTCTTATCACCGGCAGTCCGGGACTTGGACTTGTACAATGGTCGATGATATCTAAAACCGGAGACTAAGTCTCGACAAGTTCGACTTCTCACCGGCTGTCCAAGACTTGGACTTGCCCCGGAAATGACGTAGGTCGGCGGCGTGATTCTTGTGGAGCATGGGCAGGTAGGACTGGGGCTGACACTGGTCCTGGTGGGCCTCGTAGAAGGCCTTATATCCGCCGTCCAGGAGGTACACCTCGGGGAAGTACAGACTCGGATAGTTGTCCTTGTTCATCGCTCGGTCCTGACTGCGCAAAAAACGGTACCTGTAAAATACACATTATTTCGTCAAAATAAAGGCATCGTAACACTAACGTCAACAAGCAAAACAATATTATTAAACCTCTAAATATTCTTCACTGGTAATTGTTACCATAATGAATCGTCTATAAATATAAAATAAAGAAGATGCGACTGTATGTTACTAACACGAAGAAAACCCCGTTTACATTGCAGACTAATTAAATCAATATTCAAATTAAATTAGTATTAAACGATATCAAAATATCCATCTTTTTTACCAAGTAATAGTATAACGGGTTTTTCCTCATGTTTTAATATTAAGTTTTTAAAGGCATCGTCAACTGTGAAAGTTTCAACATGGACATAATTTAAAGACATTAACATATTTTAATTAAATTAATCTCAGCCATCTGTAAACTTACATTTTGGGTCCTCTCTCCGACGAGAATTCACAGTGAAATATGAGAATGTGACGTTTCGGCGGAACCACGGAGCAGTTCTGGGCCAGGATGTTCTGCACGGCGTCACGGGTGTACAGGTTAAGCGCACCCTGAAATGATGAAATACAAATCATAATCATTTGCTGAAAATCTAGAATATAGACATACATTTATTGTATGCGTTAAACTGGGTATAACGGGCTTTCAACCTGAGATGAGAGAGTTTGAGGGCTGAAATGTGCTCTTACATTACATGTACTCTTTCTGATGTATTATTTCCATAACTTGTTTGTGTTAAACGGTAAACAAACTATTAAAAACCGTTATAATAGCCATCATCTTTATCATAATCAGGAATAATTCAGGTAGACGTGCCATGTATTTATTTAAATCTTTTAAACCTACCTCAATGTGTCCGCCTTCAAACTCGTATGGGTATCTGCAGTCGATGACGGTAACTTGGTCTATCCTTTCGTCATAGCAACCACGGAGAACAGAGCACATCTGTAATAGAAACTATGTAAATAAAAAATGCTTCATTTAAGAGAAATGTGCATTTTATGCACCCTAGAACATGGTTTAACCCCACCCCCACTCGACCTTTTTGCAACTGACCGTTCCAAGGCGGTAGCCCTATTGCCGGTCAACCTGTTCATCCCCACCCCCATCCTCCCCAACCCCCACTCGATCTTTTTGCAACTGACCGTTCCAAGGCGGTAGCCCTATTGCCGGTCAACCTGTTCAAAAACCTACATTTCCTGTTCGACTTCGATACCTACTATATGTTTGTGTTCATTATTTTCCCGTCAATTATATATTTATTCATTACGTTCTAGTCAAATATTATCCAAAAGTTTATACTTGTTTGTAGTTAACATAGCGCAGGAAGTTCCCTGATATGTTAAGAAAAGGGGTTCGTATATCCCCATTGTAGACATGTTTGAAATGAAAGTTTTCTTTTTGTTTACTGCTCTTGCTGTTTTGCAGTCTGTTGAAGTTTTCTTTTTACTTTCAAAAAGTCTGTGACATGCTATCTTTGATAAAACATGTCCACATAATTGATATTATTCTCCATTTCCTTGAACATGAATAAATTATAGTAATTGACGAATAGCATCGCTCATTGCTAGCTGTTAGAATCATAGCGCTTACGGTTCTATGTTTCGTACCTACCAGAGAAACTACATCGTTGCTGGCTCTAAGAATCATAGCGACTATGGTTTTATGTTCCGTACCTACCGGAGAAACTACGTCTTTGCTAGCTATGAGAGTCATAGCGCTCATGGGTTTTATGTTCCGTACCTATCAGAGAAATTACATCTTTGCTAGCTGTGAGAATCATAGCTCTAATTGTTTTATGTTCCGTACCTACCAGAGAAACTACATCTTTGCTAGTTGTGAGAAGCATATATGTTCTGTACGTACCAGAGAAACTACATCTTCGTTAGCTGTGAGAATCATAGCGATTATGGTTTTATGTTCCGTACCTACCAGAGAAACTACATCTTTTCTAGCTGTTAGAATCATAACGCTAATGGTTTAATATTCTGAACCTATTACATTTTGAACCTATTACGCTTTCATATAAACTTGTTTTGATCGATGGGTAACACGTCAACATAAGAATATATTGTCAATCTTAACTCACCGTTTCCGCCGATATGGACTTGAGATCTTGGTGCTTTCCGATGATAGTCGGCAGCGTGTACGGTCGGGAACAGTCCGCCACGAGATCGTCTTCGGTGGACAGTCGATGTACGACGGACTTGATGTCAACATGGTCTGGGGACTGTGATGGTGACTGGAATGGAAATGTTGCATATTCATTATATGTATATATATATATATATGTATAATGTTTGCCGGTAGAAATTGGCACTGATATCAATACTCGGTAAAATGATCGCACAAGGTAAAAGTGTGTAGGCTAATGAAATCAATCAGAATTCACAGAGTAGCAACCGATCTTATATATATATATTTTTTCTCTGAGAAGACATCATTTGAGGGTTCAATTAACGAATCGCAATACAGTATTAAACGCATGAGATAATTCGATCAGATTACATTTAAATAACTACCTAGAGTTTCAACTGTGAATGCCAGTCTGGCATAATAATTTCAAAAAAACCCACAATCAAACTTAGAAAACGATATAGATATTAGGGTTTTGACAAACAGAATGGAAATGCATTGTATACGACAAACTCACCTCCAGGGATACCTCGCCAAAAGCATTCTCTGCCTCGCGAAATCGCTTAGTGGTCGGTGACTGGTCTTCTTCAACCGTCTGTACCTCGGCACGGCGCTTTGATGCAAACAAACTTCTCTTGACGTCAAAGGACAAGAATCGGCCCAGTGGTGGTCGAGATGTCTGCAGCTGCTGAAAAACAACAATGTGCTGTAACATGATAACGAGGTTATATTATTGTGCAATCCATATGTTATAGCAAATCATACGGCAAAAATGACCACGAGATGTTTCGGACGTCTGCCACTGAAAGAAAATTTTGTAAAAACGGTATGTTGGTGACCTGGAGTTCTGCAACTGTGAAAAACAATCTACTTGTATACTAGGTAAGTCTGAAAAGCACAAGGTTAACTAGTTCATATAGTTTATGGTTTTATTTCTTTGCACATAAGTAATACAAATAAATCAATTTCTTTAATGTATATTAATGTCTAATCTATTCAATGTTTTATGTAAAATGTTTTAAATAACCAACTGTTTAAACAAAAATGAAATGTCAGTTTGTCACTATACATTTTTTTTTAATGTGAATGCGTTTCAGACCAGGTTTGGTGCCTTAAAGTTGTAGACTTTGTCTATGAATAAATTGGACTTCCGTATAATCGTTGATATTCGTAAAGTTAAACAATGCCATCATATTAATTAAGATATATACGCCTATGCCTTAAAAATAAATAGATGCCGCGAAAACCAAACTTACGCAGGTAAGGTCTCAGAAGCGGTCAACTTATCCAATGATATCATCAATAATTATTCATATCCTATTTGTGAAACGAAATTTGCTTACCTCGCTATATGATCCGTTGAGATCGGCGGCTGTGTCCATCCACACATTGCTCGTCGGTGGCGTGTCGGTTAACCCGTAGTTGTCGCCCTTGCTAGGTGGCGTGATGATGTCATCAATGTAGGCTGCGTCAACAGTCGTCTTGAAGGGGGTCAGTTGAAACATGCTGAATATCTAGAAATATAGAAATAAAACAGTACAAAATAAGTACTTGTTATGTGTCTGTGTTACTTATAAAGACGGTAATTCTACAATGAAACACTTTTATAAATATTTTAAATTCATATTGTTTATCATCTAAGTGTCAGTGTTTTGTAAATTGTTATTCTCTTCGCTGAATGAACGAAATACACAACTGTATAAGTCTACGTTTATTTTATTTTTTATTAAATTTATAACTGCACTGAAGGCCTTTGGTTTTCTTTATAAATCTAAGGAAAAAAGATAATAGAATGGGCTCGTTCTGAAAGAGGAATTTGAACTGACTATAAGAAACACCAGATAATGACTGGCTTATGCTGTTTTATAAATACAAAACACTTAATTTCCATTTTCAGATACAACAAAAGCAAAACATTGACAACTGAAGAAGACAAATATTTAGTATAACTTACTGTCGTACAGTCGGTGTCTTCGGTACAAAGGCTGGTTCTGATATATTCAAACATTAAAAATTAAAGTAACGGAAAATAAGCACCGCCCATCGGGGCTAATTAGCATTGTGTCATATGTTTTGACCAATTAAGCAATCACGTGAATGCTTGTCTGCATAATTAAGGGCAATAAAAATGATGGCCTGATAAATGATCATAAAACGCCGATAAGCGGTTTGCGGGGTACAATATGGAAATCTTTAAAGCTGATAAATTACCGTGGTATATGATGAACTAATTAGCGCATCGCAAAAATCAAACTGTGAAATTTAGTGAATGCCGAATTTTTTTCTTTCTTCTCAAGTCAATTATTTATTCGGCACAAAAAAACAACAAATAAGACATTTTTATAATAAAGTGTATTACCGTTTAATTTTTCGAATATTTTGTAGTATAAGAACCCTAATTAAACGTAACACAATTAATGAACCTCGTCTTATTTCGTTTAATTTAATCCTTTATTTTGATGTCTTATAATACATTATTAATCTAGTTTTATTTGTCTTCATTCACCTAGTTTAGTTTTATCTATGTGACGTACTTTATATTTAAACAGTAAGATAGTCGCCCTGCATAGTTTTTTTAAAAACAAATGTAAAACTAATATTACCTCCTAAAATGAAACAATGTCATCTATTTAGCAGACGCAAATAAAATAATTACCCAAAAGTTTTAGACATTAATGTTACTTAGATTAATGTTGCAATAAATAAGATTGTGTACCTTCACTTCAGTAATGTCTGTCAACAGTGTGAAACACTAACTGAATATTAGACGTAAATTAAACTATTTCCCAACAGTTTCAGACATTAATGTTATTTAGATAAATACTGAAATAAATAAGAATGTGTACCTTCGCTTCAGTAATGTCTGTCAACAGTGTAAAACACTAACTGAATATTAGGCACAAATAAAACTGTTTCAAAAGTTTCAGACAATGTCATTAATACAAAGCTGATATGGAGATGTTAGCTTTGCGATAGAATCCTTACACGAAGATACAAATGGGGCAGTGTTTATGTAATGCGCATTAAAGAACACGGTCATTTAGATGTAGACACAACAGTAAGCTCTCAGAGAACCTTACAGTCAGCTGAGCAACTCTGCTCAACTTGACTCAAACTCCTCGCCTATTATGGCTTTAACACTATCTGGTTAGCTTTAATATAAGTCATATAAGTTTGCTTTTAATAGGTCTGTGCAATGTAAACCTGCAAGGGTAACAGATATTCAAGCACCGTCTTTGAGAAAGGAGTTAAACTCACATTTTTATTTAAAAGTTTGAATTAAATGTATTTGATTATTTTAGACAATTATAATTATGCATGAAGTTTTATGTAAAGTAGAAACATAAACATCAATTTCAATGAATTGAGGAAAGCAGTTGTTCATCAACGAAAGAAAAAGTATACACACATATACACAAATAAACAATATATATAGTTCCATAATGGTTTGTAGGGAACTAAACTCTAACATTTCAAAGAGTATACTTTGTCAAAGTTGTAAAAAAAGAAAGTGTTTAGTGTTATTACTGCACAGACCTAATAACAATACTAACATTAGGGTTGTAGCTATTTCATGAATGTTCACATCTACTGACTACTACTACTGTAAACGGACGAGGAAAAATTAGTGCACTCAGTTGGGTTTGAACTCGGAACGATTGCATGTGAAGCGGGCGCTTTACCGATATCACCATAACGGCTAGCTCTGTGGCGAAACGGTAGTAACGCGCTCATAAACCTATCTATTTACCTACACCCCAACTGAGTCCTACTACACTATTATAAAAAATGTAAGAAAAATAATTAATTTAACATTTAAAACTTTATACCTCAGTCTATTTATCCAAGGATGTTACTTGATGAAGTTAAAACTCGTATTATGGTAACTTGTTATTTGTGTGGAGTATTTATTAGTTTCTGACCAATCGCCATAAGCAGAATTTACTAATTGGAGAAAATTGGCATTATACAACTTTGTGATTCTTGTTTATTTCTCTAAACATCTCATTTCCCCTCCCTCTCCATTGTTTTACAAAGCAAGGTCCCACCTTGGACAGACGCTCGAGGTCCTGATAAATTGTCAGGAAGGTGAAATATCGTTAGTTAAGTGTCAAGAATTGAATTGATCACTTAAGATCTAGCCATGCTCCAAAAGTGATCTTATGTGATGCAATAATAGGAAAAATTATGGAATTCGCTAAAATTAGTATATATATATAGTTATCTTTATTTTTTCATCATTAGCCAAATGCATTGAATTCATAATTATATCACGGTGTTAGATTTTACAATGATTTGACGACATACCTAATAACACGCAAATCATAGGACAGGACAGAACACATTCCTTATTCACTTAAACGTTTAAATTTTTCGTGATCATACAAATTAAATTATAATACAATTATCATAGAAAATGTATTGAACTGAAGGAATGAATTGAACCTGTGCATTATTAGAGCATCACATACCCTAGATAAAGACCAGAAAAAGTAATTACGTGAACGAAAACTTATTAAAGTAAAAAAAATATAAATATAAAACCACTGACCTCATCGTTGCTATTTTATATCCGGTACTGTAATGCACAAACGAAACACAAATAAATACTGGGACAAATTTGCAATGAAACTGATTTTATTTAGAAAGAAACACTGACACATTTAACTAGTCTTTCCACTAAAACGTTCAACTAGATTAGTTGTCTCGTTGGGTAAAAAGTATTCAACGAATTCGACTAGCCTAAATGCGTGAGTTTGACAAACTTTGACTTACAGAAAAGAATAACACTGAACATTTGATTGCACGTCAAACATTGTGCACGAGAATGGTTTAGCGGTCTCCATTTGAAAACACTGAATCAAACGGAGCTGCCAATTAAATTGTTATGTTGATTGATTTTTATAGGTCAATCAAATGAGAGGTGCTAAGTCAGATTTGCAGTCGTGAAAAACAACAGTAAGTCGGAAGTGAGATGATTTGGTCCCGGATGTTTTACGACCTGAGTATTTCAGTATTAAATTATGGAAGTGAAATATGGGAGATTGCAAAATCAAAAGATATCGAGAGAATCCATTTACAATTTTATAAAATTATTTTAGGTTTTAAACTTACCACCGGTTATGCTTGTATTTACGGTGAGCTCTCTCGTTACCAATATATATGTAAGAATGATCAAATATTGCTATAAACTATTGTCTACAGAGAACATTAATCAAAAAGCAATCTATAAGGATTTGTTACCCAACTGTAATAAGGGTGCGACGAATTGGCTAACTAGTTGAAGATTTATTCTAAACAGTAACGGTTTTAATAATGTCTGGGATAATCACATGCGTGTTAGTTTTAAACTGTTTCCTTCAATATTTAAACAAATATTAATAGATAATTTCATTCAACGATGGAGGTCTGATATAGAAGGCAGTGCAGTTTTAAGTCTATACAGCCGTGAAAGAGAATTTAGATTTGGAAACATATCTAGTAGATACATTATGCGCCAAACAATTAAGAAGTTGTATAACAAAAGTAAGATTTCCCGCTCATTGTTTAAGAATAGAAACAGGGAGATACTTAATAGAAAGAACAGGGAGAAACGAAAGAGTGTGATACATTTGTAACACTAACGATATTTTATTTTGATTTGTACTACTTACTCTAACATTAGGATAGATAGAAAGATTCTTTATTTCCTCCAATGTACAGGAGAGCACAGTCATTAAACAAAAAGATTATTCTAAGTTGAAGTTAATTCATTTCATCTATCTTTACGAGAAACTGTCACATCATGCTCTAAACAATTAAGAAGTTGTATAGCAAAAATAAGATTTTCCGCTCATTGTTTAAGAATAGAAAGAACAGAGAGAACGAAAGAGTGTGATAAATTTGTAACACTGACGATATTTTATTTTGATTTGTACTACTTACTCTAACATTAGGAACAAATACATTCCTAGATATTACAAAACTAGACCAAGCATGTTTAAATTTGTGGAATTGTTGCAGTCACTAAACAAAAAGATTTATTCTAAGTTGAAGTAAATTCATTTCATCTATCTTTACGAGAAACTGTCACATCAAGAACCATCACAGAGACATGAGCAGAAGCAGTTTATACACGAATATGAGCACTTATTTTATGATGTTCCAACAAGAAGAACTTAATCATTAGCTGTTTCTTCTCCAATAAAACAGCATTCATATCTAATTAATCGTTTTAAACAATAGTACCTCAAAGAAGAAATTCAATACTTATTGGACAATGATTTCATTGAACCAAATAAAAGTGACTGGAGTTCGCCGTCTTACAGATGCGAATTTAACAGTCAACCTCAACAAATTTGAATTTTGTCGTGTTATCGCCACGTTTTTAGGACACGAAGTGGAACAGGGTTAGGTTAAACATATTGAAGCTAGGGTCAAGGCTATTTCTGAAATTCCGGTACCGACTTTTAAAAAACAACAGTTGCGTTTTCTAGATATGGCTGGTTATTATAGAAAAGTTTGTCATACTTTTTTTCAGTCACTGCCGAACCTTTGACAAACTTATTGAGTAAAAGAAATACATTTATTTGGACTGAAAAATGCCAACATTCATTTGACAATTTAAAATACATACTTATGGGTGCACCAGTGCTTCAGCACCAAATGTTTATTTCAATTTTAGTTAGCTGTTGATGCAAGCGATATTGGTGCTGGTGCAGTATTTTTGCAAGAAGACATCAATGATGATCACCCAGTGTGTTACTGCTCTAAAACGTTCAACAAACATCAGAAGAAATAGTCAACTATTGCAAAAGTATGTCTTTCTCTCATTTTGACACTACACAATTTTGAAGTATATTTACACTCAGTGTAACATGTGACTTAATGTGTACACTCAGTGTAACATGTGACTTAATGTGTACACGCAGTTTAACATTTGACTAAATGTTTACACTCAGGGTAACATGTGACAATGTGTACACTCAGTATAACATGTGACTTAATGTGTACACTAAGTATAACATGTGACTTAATATTTACACTCAGTATAACATGTGACAATGTGTACACTAAGGGTAACATGTGACTTAATGTGTACACCCAGTATAACATGTGACTTAATGTGTACACCCAGTATAACATGTAACTTAATGTGTACACTCAGTATAACATGTGACTTAATGTGTACACTCAGTATAACGTGACTTAGTGTGTACACTCAGTATAACATGTGACCACTCAGTATAATATGTGACTTAATGTGTACACTCAGTATAATATGAGGCTTAATGTGTACACTCATTATAACATGTGACCACTTAGTATAACATGTGACTTAATGTATACACTCAGTATAACATGTGACTTAATGTGTACACCCAGTATAACATGTGACTTTATGTGTATACCCAGTATAACATGTGACTTAATGTGTACACTCCTCAGTATAACAGAACATGTTACTTAATGTGTACACCTTCAGTATAACATGTGACTTACTGTGTACACTCAGTATTGATGTGTACACCTTCAGTATAACATGTGACTTAATGTGTACACTCATTATTAATGTGTACACCTTCAGTATAACATGTGACTTTATGTGTACACTCAGTATTAATGTGTACACCTTCAGTATAACATGTGACTTAATGTGTACACTCAGTATTAATGTGTACACCTTCAGTATAACATGTGACTTAATGTGTACACTCAGTATTAATGTGTACTCCTTCTGTATAATATGTGACTAAATTTGTACACCTTCTGTTACTGTATAAAATATTATTTTATTTAATATGTACACTTTTATAATATTCGTTAGATAACATTTGCAGTGTGCTTGCTGACAGATAGGCATTCAACATAATCTGACTGTTGATTTAGAACAAAACCAAAAACTCACTGTTTGTTTAATGAATTTATTTTCAAATATTCAAAAGATAAGCATGTATATATGGGGAGTTAAAGTCAGAAAGATAGCAATCATTTGAAAAATTTGAATGGCAGAGAGAGAGAGAGAGAGAGAGAGAATGAGAGAGAAAGATAAAGAGAGGGAGTATATATGGTAAGTACATATGTACCTATGACAACTATTAGCACAATATGAATATCACAGATTCGCTTATATTCGATTACTTTTACAGTCAGTCACATGTAACCAGTATTATCCATGCTAATATCACTTCAGTTAATTTGGACCTATTTGTTCAGCTGGTGTAGGCATGTTTCTCTGACGTCACTCAAAAAATGGTCGAGTATATCTAAATCCTTCAAGAAACTGGTCTTATCACCGGCGGTTCAGGACTTGGACTTGTACAATGGTCGATGATATCTAAAACCGGAGACTAAGTCTCGACAAGTTCGACTTCTCGCCGGCGGTCCAGGACTTAGACTTGCCCCGGAAATGACGTAGGTCGGCGGCGTGATTCTTGTGGAGCATTGGCAGGTAGAAATGGGGCTGACACTGGTCCTGGTGGGCCTCGTAGAAGGCCTTATATCCACCGTCCAGGAGGTACACCTCGGGGAAGTACAGACTCGGATAATTGTCCTTGTTCATCGCTCGGTCCTGACTTCGCAAAAAACGGTACCTGTAAAATACACATTATTTCGTCAAAATAAGGCATCGTAACACTAACGTCAACAAGCAAAACAATATTATTAAACCTCTAAATATTCTTAAATGGTAATTGTTACCATAATGAATCGTCTATAATTATAAAATTAAGAAGATGCGACTGTATGTTACTAACATGAAGAAAACCCCGTTTACATTGCAGACTAATTAAATCAATATTCAAATTAAAATAGTATTAAACTATATCAAAATATCCATCTTTTTCCAGAAATAGTATAACGTTTTTTACATCATGTTTTAATAAGTTTTTAAAGGCATCGTCAACTGTGAAAGTTTCAACATGGACATAATTTAAACACATTAACATATTTAAATTAAATTAATCTCAGCCATCTGTAAACTTACATTCTGGGTCCTCTCTCCGACGAGAATTCACAGTGAAATATGAGAATGTGACGTTTCGGCGGAACCACGGAGCAGTTCTGGGTCAGGATGTTCTGCACGGCGTCACGGGTGTACAGGTTAAGCGCACCCTGAAATGATGAAATACAAATCATAATCATTTGCTGAAAATCTAGTATATAGACATACATTTATTGTATGCGTTAAACTGGGTATAACGGGCTTTCAATCTGCAAACGCAGATGCTAGAGTTTGAGGGCTTACATTACATGTACTCTTTCTGATGTATTATTTCCATAACATGTTTGGTGTTAAACGGTAAACAAACTATTAAAAACCGTTATAATAGCCATCATCTTTATCATAATCAGGAATAATTCAGGTAGACGTGCAATGTATTTATTTAAATCTTTTAAACCTACCTCAATGTGTCCGCCTTCAAACTCGTATGGGTATCTGCAGTCGATGACGGTAACTTGGTCTATCCTTTCGTCATAGCAACCACGAAGAACAGAGCACATCTGTAATAGAAACTATGTAAATAAAAAATGCTTCATTTAAGAGAAATGTGCATTTTATGCACCCTAAAACCTGGTTTACCCCCCCCCCCCCCCCCCCACCCCACTCGACCTTTTTCCAACTGACGGTAGCCCTATTGCCGGTCAACCTGTTCAAACGAACATGAACATGAATAAATCAGAGATAATTGACGAATAGCATCGCTCATTGCTAGCTGTGAGAATCATACCGCTTATGGTTCTATGTTTCGTGAAAGCGTAGAAACTACATCGTTGCTGGCTCTAAGAATCATAGCGACTACGGTTTTATGTTCCGTACCTACCGGAGAAACTACGTCTTTACTAGCTGTTAGAATCATAGCGAGTATGGTTTATTTTCCATACCTACCGGAGAAACTACGTCTTTGCTAGCTGTGAGAATCATAGCTCTAATGGTTTTATGTTCCGTACCTACCAGAGAAACTACGTCTTTACTAGCTGTTAGAATCATAGCGAGTATGGTTTATGTTCCATACCTACCGGAGAAACTACGTCTTTGCTAGCTGTGAGAATCATAGCGAGTATGATTTTATGTTCCATACCTACCAGAGAAACTACGTCTTTAATAGCTGTTAAAATCATAGCGCTAATGGCTTTATGTTCCATATCTACCAGAGAAACTACGTCTTTGCTAGCTATGAGAGTCATAGCACTCATGGGGTTATGTTCCGTACCTATCAGAGAAACTACATCTTTGCTAGCTGTGAGAATCATCGCGATTATGGTTTTATGTTCCGTACCTACCAGAGAAACTACATCTTTTCTAGCTTTTAGATTCACAGCACTAATGGTTTAATATTCTGAACTTATTACATTTTGAACCTATTACGCTTTCATATAAACTTGTTTTGATCGATGGACCGTAACACGTCAACATAAGAATATATTGTCAATCTTAACTCACCGTTTCCGCCGATATGGACTTGAGATCTCGGTGCTTTCCGGTGATAGTCGGCAGCGTGTACGGTCGGGAACAGTCCGCCACGAGATCATCTTCGGTGGACAGTCGGTGTACGACGGACTTGATGTCAACATGGTCTGGGGACTGTGATGGTAACTGAAATGGAAATGTTGCATATTCATTATATGTATATATGTTTGCCCATAGAAATTGGCACTGATATCAATACTCGGTAAAATGATCGCACAAGGTAAAAGTGTGTAGGCTAATGAAATCAATCAGAATTCACAGAGTAGCAACCGATCTTATATATATTTATTTTTTCTCTGAGAAGACATCATTTGAGGGTTCAATTAACGAATCGCAATACAGTATTAAACGCATGAGATAATTCGATCAGATTACATTTAAATAACTACCTAGAGTTTCAACTGTGAATGCCAGTCTGGCATAATAATTTCAAAAAATCCCACAAACAAACTTAGAAAACGATATAGATATTAGGGTTTTGACAAACAGAATGGAAATGCATTGTATACGACAAACTCACCTCCAGGGATACCTCGCCAAAAGCATTCTCTGTCTCGCGAAATCGCTTAGTGGTCGGTGACTGGTCTTCTTCAACCGTCTGTACCTCGGCACGGCGCTTTGATGCAAACAAACTTCTCTTGACGTCAAAGGACAAGAATCGGCCCAGTGGTGGTCGAGATGTCTGCAGCTGCTGAAAAACAACGATGTGGTGTAACAAGGTAACGAGGTTATATTATTGTGCAATCCATATGTTATAGCAATCCATATGTTATAGCAAGTCATACGGCAAAAATGACCACGAGATGTTCCGGACGTCTGCCACTGAAAGAAAATGTTGTAAAAACGGCCTGTTGGTGATCTGGAGTTCTGCAACTGTGAAAAACAATCTACTTGTATACTAGGGAAGTCTGAAAAGCACAAGGTTAATTAGTTCATATAGTATAAGGTTTTCGTTCTTTGCACATAAGTAATACAAATAAATCAATTATTTTAATGTGTATTAATGTCTAATCTATTCAATGTTTTAGGTAAAGTGTTTTAAATAACCTACTATTTAAACAAACATGAAATGTCAGTTAGTCACTAGACATTTGTTTAATGTGAATGCGTTTCAGACCAGGATTGGTGCCTTAATGTTGTAGACATCGTCTATGAATAAATTGGTCTTCTGTATAATCGTTGATGAAAATGAATTGCTCCACTTCAAATTCGTAAAGTTATACAATGCCATCCTATTAATTAAGATATATACGCCTCTGCCTTAAAAATAAATAGATGTCGCGAAAACCAAACTTACGCAGGTAAGGTCTCAGAGTCGATCAACTTATCCAATGATATCATAAATAATATCATAATATTTGTGAAACGAAAGATCTATGGTGTTTTGCTTACCTCGCTATATGACCCGTTGAGATCGACGGCTGTGTCCATCCACACATTGCTCGTCGGCGGCGTGTCGGTTAGCCCGTAGTTGTCGCCCTTGCTAGGTGGCGTGATGATGTCATCAATGTCGGCTGCGTCGACAGTCGTCTTGAAGGGGGTCAGTTGAAACATGCTGATTATCTGAAAATATGGAGAAGAAATAAATTAGTAACTATCAATTATGCTGAATATCTAGAAATATAGATATAAACAGTACAAAATAAGTACTTATTATGTGTCTGTGTTAATTCTACAATGAAACACGTTTATTAATATTTTAAATTCATGTTGTTTATCATCTAAGTGTCAATGTTTTGTAAATTGTTATTCTCTTCGCTGAATGAAAGAAATACACAACTGTATAAGTCTACGTTTATTTTATTTTTTATTAAATTCATAACTGCACTGAAGGCCTTAGATTTTCTATATAAATATGAGGGGATAAGATGATAGAATGGGTTTGTTCTGAAAGAGGAATTAATGCAATATTAAAGGTCGCTTGATAATAGAAACCCTTTCATGGAAGTCACCGTGTAATATGAACTGACTATAAGAAACACCAGATAATGACTGGCTTATGCTGTTTTCAATAAATACAAAACACTTAATTTTCATTTTTAAATCCAACAAAATCAAAACAGCTGAAGACAAATATGTAATATAACTTACTGTCTTAACTCGGTGTCTTCGGTACAAAGGCTGGTTCTGCAATAAACAAACATTCACAAATTAAAGTAACGGAAAAGAAGCACCGCCCATCGGGGCTAATTAGCATTGTATCGTATGATTTGAACAATTAAGCAATCACGTGAATGCTTGTCTGCATAATTAAGGGCAATAAAAATAATGGCCCCATAAATGATCAAAAACGCCGATAAGCGGTTTGCAGTGTAGAATATGGAAATCTTTAAAGCTGATAAATTACCGTGGCATATGATGAGCTAATTAGCGCATCGCAAAAATCAAACTGTGAAATTTAGTGAATGAAGAATTATTTTTTTCTTCTCAAGTCAATTATTCGGCACGAATAAGACATTTTTATAATAAAGTGTATTACGCTTTAATTTTTCCAATATTTGGTAGTATAAGAACCCTAATTAAACGTAATACAAATAATGAACTTCATCTTATTTGTATTAATTTAATCCTTCTTTTGATGTCTTATAACACAATATTAATCTAGTTTATTAACTTTATTCGCCTAGTTTAGTTTTATCTATGTTATGTTACGTACTTTATATTTAAACAGTATAATAGCAGCACTGCATAGTTTATTTTTTAAAAAAAAGGTTGTAAAAATAATATTACCTCCTAAAATGAAACACTGTCATACGAATATTAGGCGCAAATAAAACAATTTCCCAAAGTTTCAGACATTATTGTCATTTAGATAAATACTGAAATAAATATGAATTTGTACCTTTACTTTAGTAATGTCTGTCAACAGTGTGACACACTAACTGAGTATTAGACGTAAATGAAACTATTTCAAAAGGTTCAGCCACTGTTACTTATACAAAGCTGATATGGAGATGTTAGCTTTGCGATAGAATCCTTACATGAAGATACAAATGGGGCTGTGTTTATGTAATGGGCATTAAAGAACACGTTCATGTAGATGTAGACACAACAGTAAGCTCTCAGAGAACCTTACATTTGCCTGAGCAACTCTGCTCAACTTGGACTCAAACTCCTCGTCTATTATGGCTTTAACATATAAGTGTGCTTTTAATAGGTCTGTGCAATTTAAACATGCCAGGGTAAAGATATTCCAGCACCGTCTTTGAGAAAGGAGTTAGAAAGAAATTTGTATTTGAACGTTTGAATTAAATGTATTTGATTGTTTTAGACAATTATATGCATGAAGTTTCATATAAAGCAGAAAAATAAACATGATTTCAATTTCGAATGAATTTAGGAAAGCAGTTGTTCATCAACGAAAGAAAAAGTATACACATATATACACAAATACACAATATATATAGTTCCATAATGATTTGTAGAAAACTAAACTCTAACATTTCAAAGAGTTTACTTTGACAAAGTTGTACAAAAAAGTATTTAGTGTGATTAGTGTACAGACCTATTAACAATACTAACAGTAGGATTGTATCTATTTCAAGAATGTTCACAAGGAAATAAAAATCTACTAACTAAAACTACTGTAAACGGACGAGGAAAAATTAGTGCACTCAGCGGGGTTTGAATTCGGAACGGCGAAACGGTAGTAAAGCGCTGATAAACCTATCTATTTATATATACCCCCAACTGAGTCCTACTACACTATTATAAAAAAATGTAAGGATAATAATTAATTTAATTTTTAAAACTTTATACCTCTCAGTCTATTTATCCAAGGATGTTACTTGATGAAGATAAAACTCGTATTATGGTTACTGTTTATTTGTGTGCAGTATTTATTAGTTTCTGACCAATCGCCATTAGCAGAATTCTACTAATTGGAGAAAATTGGCATTATACAACTTTGTGATTCTAGTGTTTATTTCTCCACATCTTATCTAAACATCTCATTTCCCCTCCCTCTCCATTGTTTTACAAAGCAAGGTCACACCTTGGACAGACGCTCGAGGTCCTGATAAATTGTCAGGAAAGGTGAAATATCGTTAGTTAAGTGTCAAGAATTGAATTGTTTACTTAAGATCTAGCCATGCTCCAGAAGTGATCTAAAGTGGTGTAATAATAGGAAAAAATATGGAATTCGCTAAAATTAATATATATAGTTATCTTTATTTTTTCATCCTTAGCCAAATTCATTGAATTCATAATTATATCACGGTGTTAGATTGTAAAATGATTTGACGACATACATAATAACACGCAAATCATAGGACAGGACCGAACACATAGCCATTCACTTAAACGTTAACATGTTTCGTGATCATACAAATTAAATTATAATACAATTATCATAGAAAATGTATTGAACTGAAGGAATGAATTGAACCAATGCATTATTAGAGCATCACATACCCTAGATAAAGACCAGAAAAAGTAATTACGTGAACGAAAACGTATTAAAAAAACAATTAAATATAAAACCACCGACCTCATCGTTGCTATTTTATATCCGGTACTGTAATGCACAAACGAAACACAAATAACTACTGGGACAAATTTGCAATAAAACTGATTTTATTTAGAAAGAAACACTGACACATTTAACTAGTCTTTCCACTAAAACGTTCAACTAGAATAGCTGTCTCGTTGGGTAAAAAGTATTCAACGAATTCGACTAGCTTAAATGCGTGAGTTTGACAAACTTTGACTTACAGAAAAGAATAACACTGAACATTTGATAGCACGTCAAACATTGTGCTCGAGAATGGTTTAGCGGTCTCCATTTGAAAGCACTGAATCAAACCAGGGAGTACGTTATAACGTACTCTCTGATCAAACGGAGCTGCCAATTAAATTGTTATGTTGATTGATTTTTATAGGTCAATCAAAGAGAGGTGCTAAGTCAGATTTGCAGTCGTGAAAAACAACAGTAAGTCGGAAGTGAGATGATTTGGTCCCGGATGTTTTACAACCTGAGTATTTCAGAATGAAATATGGGAGATTGCAAAATCAAAAGATATCGAGAGAATGCAGTTACAATTTTATAAAATTATTTTAAGTTTTAAACTTACCACCAGTAATGCTTGTATTTACGGTGAGCTCTCTCGTTACCAATATATATGTAAGAATGATCAAATATTGCTATAAACTATTGTCTACAGAGAACATTAATCAAAAAGCAATCTATAAGGATTTGTTATCCAACTGCGACGAATTGGCGAACTAGTTTAAGATTTATTCTAAACAGTAACGGTTTTAATAATGTCTGGGATAATCACATGAGTGTTAGTTTTAAACTGCTTCCTTCAATATTTAAACAAAGATTAATAGATAATTTCATTCAACGATGGAGGTCTGATAGAGAAGGCAGTGCAGTTTTAAGATAGATAGATAGATAAGTCTATACATGTTTAAGGCCGTGAAAAGAATTTAGATTTGGAAACATATCTAGTAGATACATTATTCTCCAAACAATTAAGAAGTTGTATAACAAAAGTAAGATTTTCCGCTCATTGTTTAAGAATAGAAACAGGGAGATACGTAATAGGAAGAACAGAGAGAAAAGAAAGAGTGTGATAAATTTGTAACACTAACGATATTTTATTTTGATTTGTACTACTTACTCTAACATTAGGATAGATAGATTCTTTATTTCCTCCAATGTACAGGAGAGCACAGTCATTAAACAAAAAGATTATTCTAAGTTGAAGTAAATTCATTTCATCTATCTTTACGAGAAACTGTCAGATCTAGAACCATCACAGAGACATGAACAGAAGCAGTTAATACACGAATATGAGCACTTATTTTATGATGTTCCAACAAGAAGTGACAAACTTTCATCAGCTGTTTCTTCTCCAATAAAACAGCATCCATATAGAATTAATCATTCTAAACAACAGAACCTCAAAGAATAAATTCGATACTTACTGGACAATGATTTCATTGAACCAAGTAAAAGTGACTGGAGTTCGCCGTCTTACAGATGCGAATTTAACAGTCAACCTCAACAAATTTGAATTTTGTCGTGTTATCGCCACGTTTTTAGGACACGAAGTGGAACAGGGTTAGGTTAAACATATTGAAGCTAGGGTCAAGGCTATTTCTGAAATTCCGGTACCGACTTTTAAAAAGCAACTGTGGCGTTTTCTAGGTATGGCTGGTTATTACAGAAAAGTTTGTCAAACTTTTTTTTTCAGTCACTGCCGAACCTTTGACAAACTTATTGAGTAAAAGAAATACATTTATTTGGACTGAAAAATGCCAACATTCATTTGACAAATTAAAATACATGCTTCAGCACCAAATGTTTAACTTTAAGTTAGCTGTTGATGCAAGCGATATTGGTGCTGGTGCAGTACTTTTGCAAGAAGACATCAACAAACATCAGAAGAAATAGTCAACTATTGCAAAAGTATGTCTTTCTCTCATTTTGACACTACACAAAATATATAACACGAAGAAAATCCCGTTTAAATGCAGACTAATTAAATAAATATTCAAATTAAATTAGTATTAAACGATATCAAAATATCCCTTTTTTTCCAAGTAATAGTATAACGTTTTTTTCATCATGTTTTAATATTAAGTTTTTAAAGACATCGTCAACTGTGAAAGTTTCAACATGGAAATAATATAAACACATTAACATATTTTAATTAAATTAATCTCAACCATCTGTAAACTTACATTCTTGGTCCTCTCTCCGACGAGAATTCACAGTGAAATATGAGAATGTGACGTTTCGGCGGAACCACTGAGCATTTCTGGGTCAGGATGTTCTGCACGGCGTCACGGGTATACAGGTTAAGTGCACTCTGAAATGATGAAATACAAATCATAATCATCTGCTGAAAATCTAGTAGATAGACATACATTTACTGTATGCGTTAAACTGGGTATGACGGGCTTTCAATCTGAAATGCGAGAGTTTGAGGGCTGAACTGTGCTCTTACATTACATGTACTCTTTCTGATGTATTATTTCCATAACATGTTTTGTGGTAAACGGTAAACCAAGTATTAAAAACCGTTATAATAGCCACCAACCTTATCATAATAAGGAATAATTCAGGGAGACGTGCAATGTATTTATTTAAATCTTTTAAACCTACCTCAATGTGTCCGCCTTCAAACTCGTACGGGTATCTACAGTCGATGACGGTAACTTGGTCTATCCTTTCGTCATAGCAACCACGGAGAACAGAGCACTATGTAAATAAAAAAATGCTTCATTTATGAGAAATGTGCATTTTATGCACCCTAGAACATGGTTTAATCCCGCCCCCACTCGACCTTTTTGCAACTGACCGTTCGAAGGCGGTAGCCCTATAGTCAACCTGTTCAAAAACCTACATTTCCTGTTCGACTTCGATACGTACTATATGTTTGTTTTATTTTTGGTCATTATTTTCCTGTCAATTATATATATTTACACGTGAATTGTAGACATGTTTGAAATGAAAGTTTTCTTTTTGTTTACTGCTCTTGCAGTTTTGAAGTCTGTTGAAGTTTTCTTTTTACTTTCGAAAATTCTGTGACATGCTATCTTTGATATTATTCTCCATTTAATTGAACATGAATAAATCATAGATAATTGACGAATAGCATCGCTCATTGCTAGCTGTGAGAATCATAGCGCTTTTGGATCTATGTTTCGTACCTACCAGAGAAACTGCATCGTTGCTGGCTCTGAGAATCATAGCGACTATGGTTTTATATTCCGTACTTATCGGAGAAACTACGTCCTTACTAGTTGTGAGAAGCATATATGTTCTGTACATACCAGAGAAGCTACATCTTCGTTAGCCGTGAGAGTCATAGCGACTATTGTTTTATGTTCCGTACCTACCGGAGAAACTACGTCTTTACTAGCTGTTAGAATCATAGCGCTAATGGTTTTATGTTCCGTACCTACCAGAGAAGCTACTTCTTCGTTAGCTGTGAGAATCATAGCTACTATGGTTTTATGTTCCGTACCTACCGGAGAAACTACGTCTTTAATAGCTGTTAAAATCATAGCGCTAATGGTTTTATGTTCCGTACCTACCAGAGAAGCTACATCTTCGTTAGCTGTGAGAATCATAGCGACTATGGTTTTATGTTCCATACCTACCGGAGAAACTACGTCTTTGCTAGCTGTGAGAATCATAGCGAGTATGGATTTATGTTCCATACCTACCAGAGAAACTACGTCTTTGCTAGCTATGAGAATCATAGCGAGTATGGATTTATGTTCCATACCTTCCAGAGAAACTACGTCTTTGCTAGCTATGAGAATCATAGCGAGTATGGTTTTATGTTCCATACCTACCAGAGAAACAACGTCTTTGCTAGCTGTGAGAATCATAGCGAGTATGGTTTTATGTTCCATACCTACCAGAGAAACAGCGTCTTTGCTAGCTGTGAGAATCATAGCGCTAATGGTTTTATGTTCCATATCTACCGGAGAAACTATGTCTTTGCTAGCTGTGAGAATCATAGCGAGTATGGTTTTATGTTCCATGTCTACCGAAGAATCTACGTCTTTGCTAGCTGTGAGAATCATTGCGAGTATGGATTTATGTTCCATATTTACCAGAGAAACTACGTCTTTAATAGCTGTTAAAATCATAGCGCTAATGGCTTTATGTTCCGTACCTACCAGAGAAGCTACATCTTTGCTAGTTGTGAGAAGCATATATATTATGTACGTACCAGAGAAACTACATCTTCGTTAGCTGTGAGAATCATAGCGACTATGGTTTTATGTTCCGTACCTACCGGAGAAACTACATCTTTACTAGCTGTTAGAATCATAGCGCTAATGGTTTTATGTTCCATATCTACTAGAGAAACTACGTCTTTACTAGCTGCTAGAATCATAGCGTTAATGGTTTTATGTTCCATATCTACCGGAGAATCTACATCTTTACTAGCTGTTAGAATCATAGCGCTAATGGTTTTATGTTCCATATCTACCGGAGAAACTACGTCTTTACTAGCTGTTAGAATCATAGCGTTAATGGTTTTATGTTCCATATCTACCAGAAAAAACAACGTCTTTAATAGCTTTTAAAATCATAGCGATAATGGCTTTAAGCTCCATACCTACCACAGAAACTACATCTTTGCTAGTTGTGAGAAGCATATATGTTCTGTACGTACCAGAGTAACTACATCTTCGTAAGCTGTGAGAATCATAGCGATTATGGTTTTATGTTCCGTACCTACCAGAGAAACTACATCTTCGTTAGCTGTGAGAATCATAGCGAGTATGGTTTTATGTTCCGTACCTACCAGAGAAACTACATCTTTTTTAGCTGTTAGAATCATAGCGCTAATGGTTTAATATTCTGAACCTATTACATTCTGAACCTATTACGCGTTCATATAAACTTGTTTTGATCGATGGGTAACACGTCAACATAAGAAGATATTGTCAGTCTTAACTCACCGTTTCCGCCGATATGGACTTGAGATCTCGGTGCTTTCCGGTGACAGTCGGCAGCGTGTACGGTCGGGAACAGTCCGCAACGAGATCATCTTCGGTGGACAGTCGGTGTACGACGGACTTGATGTCAACATGGTCTGGGGACTGTGATGGTGACTGGAATGGAAATGTTGCATATTCATTATATGTATATATATATATATATGTAATGTTTGCCCATAGAAATTGGCACTGATATCAATACTCGGTAAAATGATCGCACAAGGTAAAAGTGTGTAGGCTAATGAAATTAATCAGAATTCACAGAGTAGCAACCGATCTTATATATATATATTTTTTTTCTCTGAGAAGACATCATTTGAGGGTTCAATTAACGAATCGCAATACAGTATTAAAGCATGAGATAATTCGATCAGATTACATTTAAATAACTACCTAGAGTTTCAACTGTGAATGCCAGTCTGGCATAATAATTTCAAAAAAACAACCAAACAAACTTAGAAAACGAATAGATATTGAGGTTTTGACAAACAGAATGGAAATGCATTGTATACGACAAACTCACCTCCAGGGACACCTCGCCAAAAGCATTCTCTGCCTCGCGAAATCGCTTAGTGGTCGGTGACTGGTCTTCTTCAACCGTCTGTACCTCGGCACGGCGCTTTGATACAAACAAACTTCTCTTGACGTCAAAGGACAAGAATCGGCCCAGTGGTGGTCGAGATGTCTGCAGCTGCTGAAAAACAACGATGTGGTGTAACAAGGTAACGAAGTTATATTATTGTGCAATCCATATGTTATAGCAGGTCATACGGCAAAAATGACCACGAGATGTTCCGGATGTCTGCCACTGAAAGAAAATGTTGTAAAAACGGTCTGTTGGTGATCTGGAGTTCTGCAACTGTGAAAACAATCTACTTGTATACTAGGGAAGTCTGAAAAGCACAAGGTTAACTAGTTCATATAGTATAAGGTTTTATTTCTTTGCACATAAGTAATACAAATAAATCAATATCTTTAATGTTTATTAATGTCTAATATATTCAATGTTTTAGGTAAAATGTTTTAAATAACCTACTACTAGTATTTAAACAAACATGAAATGTCAGTTTGTCACTAAACATTTTTTTTTAATGTGAATGCGTTTCAGACCAGGATTGGTGAATGTGTTTCAGACCAGGATTGGTGAGTGCGTTTCAGACCAGGATTGGTGAATGCGTTTCAGACCAGGATTGGTGAATGCGTTTCAGACCAGGATTGGTGCCTTAAAGTTGTAGACATCGTCTATGAATAAATTGGACTTCTGTATAATCGTTGATATTAGTAAAGTTAAACAATGCCATCATATTAATTAAGATATATACGTCTATGCCTTAAAAATAAATAGATGTCGCGAAAACCAAACTTACGCAGGTAAGGTCTCAGAAGCGGCCAACTTATCCAATGATATCATCAATAATTATTCACATCCTATTTGTGAAACGAAAGATCTATGGTGTTTTGCTTACCTCGCTATATGATCCGTTGAGATCGGCGGCTGTGTCCATCCACACGCTCGTCGGCGGCGTGTCGGTTAACCCGTTGTTGTCCCCTTGCTAGATGGCGTGATGATGTCATCAATGTCGGCTGCGTCAACAGTCGTCTTAAATGGGGTCAGTTGAAACATGCTGAATATCTGAAAATATAGAGAAGAAATAAGTTAATAGCTATTAATTATGCAGAATATCTGAACGAAATACGCAACTGTAAATGTCTACGTTTATTTTATTTCTTATTAAATTCATAATTGCACTGACGGCCTTAGGTTTTCTATATAAATCGGAGGGAAAAAGATGATAGAATGGGCTCGTTTTGAAAGAGCAATTAATGCAATAAGGTCGCTTGATAATAGAAACGCTTTCATGGAAGTCACCGTGTAATATGAACTGACTATAAGAAACACTAGATAATGACTTGCTTATGCTGTTTTATAAATACAAACCACTTAATTTTAATTTTTAAATACAACAAAATCAAAACAGCTGAAGCTGAAGAAGACAAATATGTAATATAACTTACTGTCTTACACTCGGTGTCTTCGGTACAAAGGCTGGTTCTGCAATAAACAAACATTAACAAATTAAAGTAACGGAAAAGAAGCACCGACCATCGGGGCTAATTAGCATTGTGTGGTATGTTTTGACCAATTAAGGAATCACGTGAATGATTAAGGACAATAAAAATGATGACCCCCATAAATGATAAAAAAACGCCGATAAGCGGTTTGCGGGGCACAATATGGAAATCTTTAAAGCTGATAAATTACCGTGGCATATGATGAGCTAATTAGCGCATCGCAAAAATCAAACTGTGAAATTAAGTGAATGCCGAATTATTTGTTTCTTCTCAAGTCAATTATTTATTCGGCACAAAAAAAACAAATATGACAATTTGATAATAAAACATATTACCGTTTAATTTTTCCAATATTTTGCAGTATAAGAACCCTAATTAAACGTAACACAAATAATGAACCTCATCTTATTTCCTTTAATTTAATCCTTCTTTTGATGTATTATAACACAATATTAATCTACTTTTATTCGTCTTCATTCGCCTAGTTTAGTTTTATCTATGTTATGTTACGTACTTTATATTTAAACAGTATAATAGTAGCACTGCATAGTTAATCTAAAAAAAAGTTAAAAATAAATAAATATTACCTCCTAAAATGAAACAATGTCATAGTTTTATAGTTTATTAAAGTCTCGTGATAGTACAATAGTATATAAAATATAACATTATACATGATTTTAACTATGCCATTCTAAAAGAATTACAAGAGAGTATATGCAATTAAATTTCACATTCACAACAATAAAATAATATGATAGACATTTAACTTATTCAATTGGTCCTGGATATATTGCACCAGCCGTGTCACATATCAGACTCACTACTGAAGCAATACCCCAAAGGGATCAATCGCATAGTGTTTTTTATATATATATATTATATATTTCAACCATGGTTATATTAGATAGGGCTGTCCCCACGCTTAATACACCATAGAAGACATATACTAGGATTTCTAAAATTATGAATGTAGATGCATTATATGCATTCAGTATATATGCATACAAATTTAGTTTGTATTTATAGTTAAAACATAGTTAAACCACAGCAAACAAAACATGTATTAAATTTTTTATATATATTTATGTAAAAATAGGTATATTATATACCCTGAATTGTAAAACAGACAACATGCTTTATAATTTTCACAGAACTGCTATTTACTATGTATATAAAACAGCATTCCGTTTTTGAAGAATGTTAAAACAGGTTTTGGCACATAATCGAATCATCTCCTTATTGGAAAACATGTAAATCATTTTATCCATATCGTTTAAATTTACAAAATCCGGACAAAAAGAACATGCCTTGTCTAACAAGACCTTTCTGATGTCAACATACATGCTACACTTTAAAATAGCATGTTTTTCATCCTCAACCTCTTGAACACAAAAGGGACAAAAGCGTTGACTTTCTCTTAGATTTTCATATCGACCAGTTTCAATTCTTAAGGGTGCGACCCCACTTCTAAATTTAGCAAATGCAGACCTGTGCTTCAATGGTAGTATTAGTGTACAATTAGGTTCAACAATATATTCAGATTTAAACAATCTATACGTTTTCAACTTGTTTTTACCTACTCCATTTACACCTTCTACTTTGTTAATACTATTTTTCCATTTTAAAACATGCTGGTCCATTAAGGCTCCAGTCACATCGTCTATAAATTTAGTCTTTGGAAAGGGAACAGATATATCAGTATAAGTACTGTGACCAATCTCCTTAAACTTTTCGGTAATAACATAAACCCAATTCTTACAAGATCGAGTTGCTTTATTATAGGTCCAAATAAAAATACGTTTGTTTATCCTAGAAGATGCTGTGTGTAAATTACGACTCCAATGGTTACAAATACATTTCCATTGTTTAATATAAGATGGCACCCAGCCCATATCTCCTTCTATGGCAGCTTTAGGTGTATATTTGCCAGTTCCTAAATAAAACCGCATGGCTCTATTTTGTATTGCATTAATACAAGAAAATGTCTTCGATCCCCATATTGCAGCACCGTATGATATAACGGATGAAACAAGAGAATCATATAACTTTGTAAACACGTCATAAGGCATTCCGCCTGTACTTTTGTATTTAGCGATCAGTAAACCTAAAGCGCGACTTGCGCTCTGGGAAATGACCTTAGCCATAATATTATAATCTAAATGCTCACTTAATGTTAAACCAAGATAAACATATCGATCTACAACATCAATAATATCATTTCCACATTTAAAGGAAAAGTCCGTTTTTAAAACAGAGTTTGGTCTCAAATGAACAACGCCACTTTTCTTGTTATTTACAGACATATCATTCGTGTTACACCATTCGCTAAGTTCGTGTAGCATACACTATAAGTCCTCTTCATTATTGGCAACTAAAACAATATCATCAGCATATAACAATATACAGACACGTTCATTGTCAAGCTGTATACCTCTACCAAGCGCTTTGATTCTTAAAGTCAAATCATTAATAAACAAATTAAAGAGAATTGGCGACAGGGAGCACCCCTGCCCCATCCAGAATTGACACTAAACCAGTTAGTAGAAGAATTATTGATTCTTACACATGCAAACACAGATGTATATAATGACATAATTGCTGTGAACATTTTACACGAAACACCAGTATCTTGTAGACGTTTCCAAAGCTTATTCCTATTTATGAAATCAAATGCTTTTCGAAAGTCAATAAATGCACAGAATGTTGATAATTTTAACCTTTTTCTAGTATCTATAATATTCGTTAAAGAGGCTAAATGATGAACAGTGCTACGTTTTTTCCTGAAACCGGTTTGCTCATCAGTAATCTTGTCATTTAAGTCAGACCATACGGTTAGTCTAGTATTCAAAATTGAACTATATAATTTATACATTGATGATGCGAGCGCAATGCCCCTGTATGATAGAGGGTCTCTTGGATCAGCGGTACTTGTCTTTGGGATAGGACTAATAATACTTTTCCCCCATAGGCTGAGAACTACACCAGTATCGAAACAGATATTGAATAAAACATGCAGGAACAATACGGACGTGTCATTTTTTAATACTTCCACCGGTACTAAATCAACACCAAAAGCTTTACCCCTTTTAGCATCGTCAATAGCTTTTTTAACTCCGAACAACGAAATATGATTATCCAATGCAATATTGGTAAGACCGTTGTCAGACGGAGAGAACGTATAATCATCAATTTCAGGAACTATTACATTACTAGAATTAAAAAGATTACTAAAATCCCGTTCCCATTTATATAGAACATCTATTACATTTGTTGACAAGGTACCGTCGTCCAAGAGTACCTCCATAGGGATAACACGTTTCTTAGTTTGATTAATGCCGATCTTACCTATCGACTTCCAAAACTGAGTTTGGTCTGCGTGTACTTCCTCTAGAATATCAGATTGCATCTTATACCAAAAAAGACGCTTCGACCTCTGTACCTCTCGGTCGAATTTTTTCTTAGCAGAACAATAGTTTGACTTAAAATTCTTTTTTTCAGAGATATTGCTAGTTTGTAACCATATTTTCTCTAGCTGACACACGTTATTCCATAAATTTGAAAGTTCAGCACTCCACCATGGCTTTCCTGTCCTTCTTCTTTTATTATGGCATCCAAATTGTACAGACTTGTATGGCAACTTTGCGTACATATCTGTTTGAACAAGATCACACCACCCGTCAAATGCTTTATCAATATCCTCTTGTGTACGAAAGCTGCGTTCCAAGTCTGTTATTGTTGTATTAACTAGAAATAAAACGTCTTGATCTGATAGAAACGTGTCTTGAAACGCTTTAACATTAAACCTGTCAAACTGATTATCTATAACAGAATCCAGAACACGAGGATCATCCGTGATAGAAAATCCTAGGTTTATGCTCCAAGTAAGAACTGAGTGGTCTGGAAAGCCAGATGCAGCCAGGACACTTGCATAACTTGACTGATTTATAAGATCAACAGTTCGTGTTACTTTAAACTCTTCAAATAGTGAAAGGTGCTCGTGGCTTACTAAACAGTAGTCAACCACAGAACAGCCTTTGACAGAAACGAATATTAGACGCAAATAAAATAATTTCCCAAATGTTTTAGACATTAATGCTGAAATAAATAAAAATGTGTACCTTCACTTCAGTAATGTCTGTCAACAGTGGGAAACACTAACTGAATATTAGACGTAAATTAAACTATTTCCCAACAGTTTCTGACATTAATGTCATTTAAATAAATACTGAAATAAATAAGAATGTGTACCTTCGCTTCAGTCATGTCTGTCAACAGTGGGAAACACTAACTGAATATTAGACGTAAATTAAACTATTTCAAAAGGTTCAGACACTGTTATTTATATAAAGCTGATATGGAGATGTTAGCTTTGCGATAGAATCCTTACATGAAGATACAAATGGGGCAGTGTTTATGTAATGCGCATTAAAGAACACGTTCATTTAGATGTAGACACAACAGTAAGCTCTCAGAGAACCTTACAGTCAGCTGAGCAACTCTGCTCAACTTGACTCAAACTCCTCGCCCATTATGGCTTTAACACTATCGCATTAGCTTTAACATATAAGTCTGTGCAATGTAAACCTGCAAGGGTAACAAGGGTAACAGATATTTCAGCACCGTCTTTGAGAAAGGTGTTAAACTGACATTTTTATTTGAAAGTTTTAATTAAATATATTTGATTATTTTAGGCAATTATAATTATGCATCAAAATGATATATAGGGTCCTATAGAAACCACAGCGTCCGAACGCAATGGCATCGTAGGTCCGCACTGTACTGCAAACAAGGACTTGAAACTACAATGAAAGAGACAAAAAACAACAGAAATGGTGGTGCAGTCAGGGTTACCGACTTGGAACGGTCAGTAGGCAATAAGACCTACTGGTTAGCTTGAATCGATTTTATATGCGCACAATCCTCGCTATTATCCTGTTCACAGCGCCCAAATAGACAAGACAGTGTAAACAAAATGATGTATAGGGTCCTATAGAAACCACAGCGTCCGAACGCAATGGCATCGTAGGTCCTCACTGTACTGCAAACAAGGACTTGAAACTACAATGAAAGAGACAAAAAACAACAGAAAGGGTGGTGAAGACAGGGTTACCGACTTGGAACGGTCAGTAGGCAATAAGGCCTACTGGTTAGCTTGAATCGATTTTATATGCGCACAATCCTCGCTATTACCCTGTCTTCAGCGCCCAAATAGACAAGACAGTGTAAACAAAACTAAATCCCATCAAAAGGAAATCTCTAACAATAAAGTCCACGTTTCATGTACAGTAGAAACATAAACATCAATTTAGAATGAATTGAGGAAAGTAGGTGTTCATCAACGATAGAAAAAGTATACACATATATACACAAATACACAATATATATAGTTCCATAAAGGTTTTCAGAAAACTAAACTCTTACATTTCAAAGAGTATACTTTGTCAAAGTTGTAAAAAAAGAAAGTGTTTAGTGTGATTACTGCACAGACCTAATAAAAGAAACTAATATTAGGGTTGTAGCTATTTCAAGAATGTTCACATCTACTACCTACTAATATTGTAAACGGACGAGGAAAAATTTAGCGCACTCAGCGGGGTTTGAACTCGGAACGATTGCATGTGAAGCGGGCGCTCTACCGATATCGCCATAAAAGCTAGATCTGCGTCGAAACGGTAGTAACGCGCTCATAAACCTATCTATTTACCTATACCCCCAGCTGAGTCCTACTACACTATTATAAAAAATGTAAGGATAATAATTAATTTAATATTTAAAACATTTTACCTCTCGGTCTATGAATCCAAGGATGTTACTTGATGAAGATAAAACTGGATTTATGGTTACATTTTATTTGTATGCAGTATTTATTAGTTTCTGACCAATCGCCATAAGCAGAATTCTACTAATTGGATGATAATATTGGCATTATACAACTTTGTGGTTCTAGTGTTTATTTCTCCAATATTTTATCTAAACATCTCATTTCCCCTCCCTCTCCATTGTTTTACAAAGCAAGGTCACACCTTGGACAGACGCTCGAGGTCCTGATAAATTGTCAGGAAAGGTGAAATATCGTTAGTTAAGTGTCAAGAATTGAATTGATCACTTAAGATCTATCCATGCCCCAAAAGTGATTTAAAGTGGTGTAATAATAGGAAAAATCGCTAAAATTAATATATATAGTTATCTTTCTTTTTTCATCATTAACAAAATTCATTGAATTCAGAATTATATCACGGTGTTTGATTGTACAATGGTCTGACGACTTATCTAATAACACGCAAATCATAGGACAGGACCGAACACATCGCCATTCACTTAAACGTTAAAATGTTTCGTGATCATACAAATTAAATTATAATACAATTATCATAGAAAATGGATTGAACTGAAGGAATGAATTGAACCAATGCATTATTAGAGCATCTAGACAAAGACCAGAAAAAGTAATTACATGAACGAAAAAATATTAAAGTGAAACAATTTCGATATAAAACCATCGTTGCTATTTTTATATCCGGTACTGTAATGCACAAACGAAACAAAATAAATACTGACACAAAGCAATTAAATTGATTTTATTTAGAAAGAAACACTGACACATGTAACTAGTTTTTCCGCTAAAACGTTAAACTAGAATAGCTGTCTCGCTGGGTAAAAAGTATTCAACGACTTCGACTAGCTTAAATGCGTGAGTTTGACTTACAGAAAAGAATAACAGTCAACATTTGATTACACGTCAAACATTGTGCACGAGAATGGTTATGCGGTCTCCAGCACTGAATCAAACGGAGATGACAATTAAATTGTTACGTTGATTGATTTTTTATAGGTCAATCAAATGAGAGGTGCTTAGTCAGATTTGCAGTCGTGAAAAACAAAGTAAGTCGGAAGTGAGATGATCTGGATGTTTTACGACCTGGTTAGATAGATAGATAGATAACTTTATTTCCAAATTCCAATAGGCTTAAAAGCCCGTGAGGATACAATATAGTTACATAAAACATGGCAACAGTGTAGGATTTTACAAACAAGAAACTTTTGTTAATCTGAGACAGTCAGAGCAAAATGCACGTATACTGGCACGCACGCATGCACTCACTCAATCACTTACGCACTCACGCGCACAACAATTTCTATCATTTGTTAAGTGGATTTAAGCATTGAGAAGGCGTATTACTACATAATATAAATAAATACTGAACCATACATTTCATAACACATTCGGTAAAAATAAATTACCTAATTTACTAATTTCCATATAATGTTTCGTTTCGTAATTTAAATGCTTTTAAAACAAAGGTACAAAGCTTGTGAATATATACTTTATTTTGTGAATTTAGTAATTCCAAAAATTTCATCATGTTTGGCCTCTTGTAAAAATATTGTGGAATGTATTGCTTTCTTAAGACAGTATAGGTTTGGCATTCCAACACAAAATGAGGTTATATCAGTATTAAATTATGGAAGTGAAATATGGGTATTATAATATCAAAAGATATCGAGAGAATACAGTTACAATTTTATAAAATTATTTAGATTTAAACTTACCACAAGTAATGCTGGTATTTACGGAGAGCTCTCTCGTTACCCTTTAAACATCAATATATATGTAAGAATGATCAAATATTGCTATAAACTATTGTCTACAGAGAACAGTATTCAAACACTTACAAAGCAATATATAACGATTTGTTAACCCAACTGTAATAAGGGTACGACGAATTGACTAACTAATTTAAGATTTATTCTAGACAATAACGGTTTTAATAATGTCTGGGATAATCCCATGAGTGTTAGTTTTAAACTGTTTCCTTCAATATTTAAACAAAGATTAATAGATAATTTAATTCATTAATGGAGGTCTGATATAGAAGGCAGTACAGTTTTAATTTTGACACTACAACATTTTGCAGTATATTTACACATAGTGTAACATGTGACTAAATGTGTACACTCAGTGTAACATGTCACTTAATGTGTACACTCAGTGTAACATGTGACTAAATGTGTACACTCAGGGTAACATGTGACTTAATGTGTACATTCAGTATAACATGTGCCTTAATGTGTACACTCTGTATAGTATGTGACTTAATGTGAACACTCAGTATAACATGTGACTTAATGTGTACACTAAGGGTAACATGTCACTTAATGTGTACACCCAGTTTAACATGTGACTAAATATGTACATTCAGTACAACATGTGACTTAATGTTTACACTCTGTATAGCATGTGACTTAATGTGTACACTCAGTATAACATGAGACTTAATGTTTATACTCAGTGTAACATGTCACTTAATGTGTACATTCAGTATAACATGTGACTAAATGTGTACACTCAGTGTAACATGTCACTTAATGTGTACACTCATTATAACATGTGACTAAATGTGTACACTCAGGGTAACATGTGACTTAATGTGTACATTCAGTATAAGATGAGACTTAATGTGTACACGCTGTATAGCATGTGACTTAATGTTTACACTCAGTATAACATGTGACTTACTATGTACACTAAGGGTAACATGTCATTTAATGTATACAGTCAGTGTAACATGTCACTTAATGTGTACATTCATTATAACATGTGACTTAATGTGTACATTCAGTATAACATGTGACTTCATGTGTACATTCAATATAACATATGACTTAATGTGTACACTCAGTGTAATATGTGACTTAATGTGTACACTCAATATAACATATGACTTAATGTGTACACTCAGTGTAACATGTGACTTAATGTGTTCACTCTGAATAACATGTCACTTAATGTGTACATTCAGTATAACATGTGACTTAATGTGTACATTCAGTATAACATGTGACTTAATGAGTACATTCAATATAACATATGACTTAATGTGTACACTCAGTATAACATGTGATTAAATGTGTACACTCAGTGTAACATGTCACTTAATGTGTACACTGAGTATAACATGTGACTAAATGTGTACACTCAGGGTAACATGTGACTTAATGTGTACATTCAGTATTAGATGAGACTTAATGTGTACACTCTGTATAGCATGTGACTTAATGTTTACACTCAGTATAACATGTGACTTAATATGTACACTAAGGGTAACATGTCACTTAATGTATACAGTCAGTGTAACATGTCACTTAATGTGTACATTCAGTATAACATGTGACTTAATGTGTACATTCAGTGTAATATGTGACTTAATGTGTACATTCAGTATAACATATGACTTAATGTGTACACTCAGTGTAATATGTGACTTAATGTGTACACTCAATATAACATATGACTTAATGTGTACACTCAGTGTAACATGTGACTTAATGTTTTCACTCTGAATAACATGTCACTTAATGTGTACATTCAGTATAACATGTGACTTAATGTGTACATTCAGTATAACATGTGACTTAATGAGTACATTCAATATAACATATGACTTAATGTGTACACTCAGTATAACATGTGTCTTAATGTGTACACTCAATATAACTTATGACTTAATGTGTACACTCAGTATAACATGTGTCTTAATGTGTACACTCAATATAACATGTGACTTAATGTGTTCACTCTGAATAACATGTGACTATTATGTAAATATCACATCCATTTCAGGGTGCCAGTGGATATTATCAACCCGAGAATGTAATGGCGACTTATTGAATACACTCAGTATAGCATGTGGCTTAACGTGTATAATCGGTATAACATGTGACTTAATGTGTACCCTTTCTGGATAATATGTTACTTAATGTGTAATCCTTCTGTATAATATGTGAATTAATGTGTACACCTTCTGTTACTGTATACAACATTATTTGATTTAATCTGTACACTTTCATAATATCGTTAGATGACATTGCCAGTGTGCTTGCTGACAGATAGGCTTTCAACATAATCTGACAATTGATTTAGAACAAAACCAAAAACTCACTGTTTGTTTAATGAATTTATTTTCAAATATTCAAAAGATAAGCATGTACATATAGGGAGTTAAAGTCAGAAAGATAGCAGGCATTTGAAAAAGTTTGAATGGCAGAGAGAGAGAGAGAGAGAGAGAGAGATAGAGAGAGAGAGAGAGAGTATATATGGTAAGTACATATGTACCTATGGCAACTATTAGCACAATATGAATATCACAGATTCGCTTATATTCGATTACTTTTACAGTCAGTCACAGGTAACCAGTACTATCCATGCTGATATCACTTCAGTTAATTTGGACCTATGTATACGTCACATTTGTTTAGCTGGTGTAGGCATGTTTCTCTGACTCTTCTACTAGAACAGATTAAAATGTCACTCAAAAAATGGTCGAGTATATCTAAACCCATCAAGAAATTGGTCTTATCACCGGCGGTCCAGGACTTGGACTTGTACAATGGTCGATGATATCTAAAACCGGAGACTAAGTCTCGACAAGTTCGTCTTATCACCGGCGGTCCGGGACTTGGACTTGCACAATGGTCGATGATATCTAAAACCGGATACTAAGTCTCGACAAGTTCGACTTCTCACCGGCGGTCCAGGACTTGGACTTGCCCCGGAAATGACGTAGGTCGGCGGCGTGATTCTTGTGGAGCATTGGCAGGTAGAAATGAGGCTGACACTGGTCCTGGTGGGTCTCGTAGAAAGCCTTATATCCACCGTCCAAAAGGTACACCTCGGGGAAGTACAGACACGGATAGTTGTCCTTGTTCATCGCTCGGTCCTGACTGCGCAAAAAACGGTACCTGTAAAACACACATTATTTCGTCAAAATAAGGCATCGTAACACTAACGTCAACAAGCAAAACAATATTATTAAACCTCTAAATATTCTTAACTGGTAATTGTTACCATAATGAATCGTCTATAAATATAAAATAAAGAAGATGCGAATGTATGTTACTAACAGGAGGGAAACCCCGTATACATGGCAGACTAATTAAATCAATATTTTAATATTAAGACATCGTCAACTGTAAACGTTTCAACATGGACATAATTTAAACACATTAACATATTTAAATTAAATTAAAGTCATTTTTAAACCATCTGTAAACTTACATTTTGGGTCCTCTCTCCGACGAGAATTCACAGTGAAATATGAGAATGTGACGTTTCGGCGGAACCACAGAGCAGTTCTGGGTCAGGATGTTCTGCACGGCGTCACGGGTATACAGGTTAAGTGCACCCTGAAATGATGAAATACAAATCATAATCATTTGCTTAAAATCTAGTATATAGACATTTATCACATAATTGTGACTTAGATAGTCATATCACTCAGGATTTCGTTGCTGGGCAATAAAGCTTTATCACACGCATGAAATAAAGGGTGAACAAAAAACTCATATCACGGAAATAACCGAATGTTCATATCGGTTCTTTTACCGGAGTGATACGGAAAATACCGATTAGTTACGATTATATATGATACGATTATATACGATACGATTTGTCGTCTGCGTTTCATTTGTTGCTTCCATCCTGTTTTTGCTGGACAGAAGTATATGATAAATAGAATTTTTTATTTTTATTTTCATATCAGGCCCTCGACTCAAATCAGCCTTCGAGCTAAAGCTCTCGGGATGATATAGCGTCTCAGGCCTGATATAGGGTGTGATATACAAATAACCATTTATTATTCTCTCTAGTTTTAGTGTACTTGTTAAACTGGGTATAACGCGCTTTCAATCTGAAAACGCAGATGCGAGAGTTTGAGGGTTGTAATGTGCTCTTACTTAACATGTTGTCATCCCTTTCTGGTGTATTATTTCCAAGAATAACATGTTTTGTGTTAAACGGAAAACAAACGATTAAACTTTACCGTTATAATCGTCATCATCCTTATCATAATCAGCAATAGTTCAGGTAGACGTGCAATGTATTTATTTAACTCTTTTAAACCTACCTCAATGTGTCCGCCTTCAAACTCGTACGGGTATCTACAGTCGATGACGGTAAATTGGTATATCTTTTCGTCATAGCAACCACGGAGAACAGAGCACATCTGTAATAGAAACAATGTAAATAAACAAATGCTTCATTTAAGAGAAATGTGCATTTTATGCACACTAGAACACGGTGTAACGCCCCGTACAGGTGAATTGATTCATTACGTTCTAGTCAATTATTATCCAAAAGTTTATGCTTGTTTGTAGTCAACATAGCGCAGGAAGTTGCCTAATGTGTTAAGGAAAGGTGTTCGTATAGCCCCAATGTATACATGTTTGAAAGTTGTGTGTTTTATTTTTGTTTGCTGCTCTTGCTGTTATGCAGTCTGTTTTCTTTTTACTTTCAGAAATTCTGTGACATGCTATCTTTCATAAAACATGTCCACATAATTGATAATGGATGCCATTTCCTTGAACATGAATACATCATAGATAATTGACGAATAGCATCGCTCATTGCTAGCTGTGAGAATCATAGCGCTTATGGTTCTATGTTTCATACCTACCAGAGAAACTACATCGTTGCTGGCTGTGAGAATCATAGCTATTATGGTTTTATGTTCCATACCTACCAGAGAAACTACGTCTTTACTAGCTTTGAGAATCATAGCGATTATGGTTTTATGTTCCATACCTACCAGAGAAACTACGTCTTTACTAGCTGTGAGAATCATAGCGATTATGTTTTTATTTTCCATATCTACCAGAGAAACTACGTCTTTACTAGCTGTTAGAAGCATGGCGCTAATAGTTTAAAATTCTGAATCTATTACGCTTTCATATAAACTTGTTTTGATCGATGGGAAACACGTCAACATAAGTAAATATTGTCAATCTTAACTCACTGTTTCTGCCGATATGGACTTGAGATCTTGGTGCTTCCCGGTAATGGTCGGCAGCGTGTACGGTCGGGAACAGTCCGCCACGAGATCGTCTTCCGTGGACAGTCGGTGTACGACGGACTTGATGTCAACATGGTCTGGGGACTGTGATGGTGACTGGAATGGAAATGTTGCATATTCATCATATGTATATATATATATATATATATATGTAATGTTTGCCCATAGAAATTGGCACTGATATCAATACTCGGTAAAATGATCGCACATGGTTAAAGTATGTAGGCTAATGAAATCAATCAGAATTCACAGAGTAGCAACCGATCTTATATATTTTGGTTATTTTCTCTTAGAAGACATCATTTGAGGGTTCAATTAACGAATCGCAATACAGTATTAAAGCATGAGATAATTCGATCAGATTATATTTAAATAACTACCTAGAGTTTCAACTGTGAATACCAGTCTGGCATAACAATTTAAAAAAACACACACACAAATACTTAAAAACTCTACTGATATTAGGGTTTTGACACACAGAATGGAAATGCATTGTATACGACAAACTTACCTCCAGGGAAACCTCGCCAAAAGCATGCTCTGCCTTGCGAAATCGCTTAGTGGTCGGTGACTGGCCTTCTTCAACCGTCTGTACCTCGGCACGGCGCTTTGATGCAAACAAACTTCTCTTGACGTCAAAGGACAAAAATCGGCCCAGTGGTGGTCGGGATGTCTGCAGCTGCTGAAAAACAAAGATGTGGTGTAACAAGGCAACGAGGTGATATTATTGTGCAATCCATGTTATAGCAAGTCATACGGCAGATGTTCTGGTTCTGGACGTCTGCCACTGAAAGAAAACGTTGTAAAAACGATCTGTTGGTGATCTGGAGTTCTGCAACTGTGAAAAACAATCTACTTGTATACTAGGGAAGTCTGAAAAGCACAAGGTTAACTAGTTCATATATAGTATAAGTTTTTTTTTCTTTGCACATAAGTAATATAAATAAATAAATAAATTATTGTAATGTATATTAATGTCTAATCTATTCAATGTTTTAGGTAAAATGTTTTAAATAACCTACTATTTAAACAAACATGAAATGTCAGTTTGTAACTTAACCTTTTTTTTAATGTGAATGCGTTTCCGACCAGTATTGGTGCTTTAAAGTTTTAGACATCGTCCATGAATCAATTGGACTTCTGTATACTCGTTGATGAAAATGAATGGCTCCACTTAAAATTCGTTAAACAATACCATCAAATTAATTAAGATATATACGCCTATGCCTTAAAAACAAATAGATGTCGCGAAAACCAAACTTACGCAGGTAATGTCTCGAAGTCGGTCAACTTATCCAATGATATCGTCAATAATTATTCACGTACTATTTGTAAAACGAAAGATCTATGGTCAAACACACGTGTTTTGCTTACCTCGCTGTATGATCCGTTGAGATCGGCGGCTATGTCCATCCACACGCTCGTCGGCGGCGTGTCGGTTAACCCGTAGTTGTCGCCCTTGCTAGGTGGCGTGATGATGTCATCAATGTCGGCTGCGTCAACAGTCGTCTTAAAGGGGGTCAATTGAAACATGCTGAATATCTGAAAATATAGAAAAGAAATAAGTTAATAGCTTTTAATTATGCTGAATATCTGAAAATATGGAGAAGAAATAAATAAATTATGCTGAATATCTAGAAATATAGAAATAAAACATTACAAAATAAGTACGTATTATGTGTCTGTGTTAATTGTGAAGACGGTAATTCTACAATGAAACACTTTTATAAATATTTTAAATTCATGTTGTTTATCATATAAGTGTCAATGTATTCTCTTCGCTGAATGAACGAAATACACTATTGTATAAGTTTACGTTTATTTTATTTTTATTAAATTCATAATTGCACTGAAGGTTTAAGGTTTTCTATATAAATCTGAGGAAAAAAGATAATAGAATGGGCTCGTTCTGAAAGAGGAATTTATGCAATAATGTCGCTTGATAATAGAAACCCTTTCACGGAAGTCACGGTGTAATATGAACTGACTATAAGAAACACCAGATAATGACTGGCTTATGCTGTTTTATAAATACAAAACACTTAATTTTCATTTTTAAATCTAACAAAATCAAAACAGCTGAAGCTGAAGAAGACAAATATTTTATAACTTACTGTCGTACAGTCGGTGTCTTCAGTACAAAGGTTGGTTCTGCAATAAACAAACATTAACAAATTAAAGTAACGGAAAAGAAGCACCAACCATCGGGGCTAATTAGCATTGTGTCGTATGTTTTGACCAATTAAGCAATCACGCGAATGCTTGTCTGCATAATTAAGGGCAATAAAAATGATGGCCCCATAAATGATCAAAAAACGCCGATAAGCGGTTTGCGGGTTACAATATGGAAATCTTTAATGCTGATAAAATACCGTGGCGTATGATGAGCTAATTAGCGCATCGCAAAAATCAAACTGTGAAATTTAGTGAATATCGAATTATTTTTTTCTTCTCAGTTCAATTATTTATTCGGCACGAAAAGCAAACAAATAAGACATTTTTATAATAAAGGTGTTTTACCGTTTAATTTTTCCAATATTTTGCAGTATAAGAGCCCTAATTAAACGTAATACAAATAATGAACCTCATCTTATTTGTTTAATTTTATCCTTCTTTTATGTCTTAGGCCTATAACATATTAATTTAGTTTTATTTGTCTTCATTCGCCTAGTTTAGTTTTATCTATGTTACGTTACGTACTTTATATTTAAACAGTATAATAGTAGCAATGCATAGTTGTTGTTGTCACGACCGGTACAGTTTAAAAACAATATTAAAAACTTATTATGTTTGTTACTAACGCCTTCAAAAACTATTTGCAAGTGATTTAAACTTTGAATCGGAATTGTAGTCCATATTGTTTTAGTGACCCTCTATGAAATTTACTGACCCACTATAGAATAATAGAGGGTCACCATGTGACCGCTCTAATCCAATGAAACTCCTAGGATTGAGTGCGAGGTGCAATAAAATGAAACAATGTCATACGAATATTAGACGCAAATAAAATAATTTCCCAAAAGTTTCAGACATTAATGTTACTTAGATTAATGCTAAAATAAATAAGAATTTGTACCTTTCCTTCAATAGTATCTGTCAACAGTGTGACACACTAACTGAATATGAGACGCAAATTAAACTATTTCAAAAGGTTCAGAAACTGTTATTTATATAAAGCTGATATGGAGATGTTAGCTTTGCGATAGAATCCTTACACGAAGATACAAATGGGGCAGTGTTTATGTAATGCGCATTAAAGAACACGTTCATTTAGACGTAGACACAACAGTAAGCTCTCAGAGAACCTTACAGTTAGCTGAGCAACTCTGCTCAACTTGACTCAAACTCCTCGCCTATTATGGCTTTAACACTGTCGCGTTAGCTTTAACATATAAGTGTGCTTTTAATAAGTCCGTGCAATGTAAGCCTGCCAGGGTAACAGATATTCCAGCAACGTCTTTGAGAAAGGAGTTAAAGTGACAGTTTTACTTGAAAATTTTGATTACGTGTATTTGTTTATTTTAGACAATTATATGCATGAAGTTTTTTATAAAGCAGAAACATAAACATGATTTCAATTTCGAATGAATAAAGGAAAGCAGTTGTTCATCAACGAAAGAAAAAGTATACACATGTATACATATATATACACAAATACACAATATATATAGTTCCATAATGATTTGTAGAAAACTAAACTCTAACATTTCAAAGTGTATACTTTGACAAAGTTGTACAAAAAAAAAGTGTTTTAGTGTGATTAGTGCACAGACCTAATAACAATACTAACAGTAGGGTTGTAGCTATTTCAAAAATGTTCACATGAAAAACTACTACTACTGTAAACGGACGAGGAAAAACTAGTGCACTAAGCGGGGTTTGAATTTGGAACGATTGCATGTGAAGCGGGCGCTCTACCGATATCACCATAAAAGCTAGCTCTGCGGCGAAACAGTAGTAACGCGCTTATAAACCTATCTATTTACATATACCCCAACTGAGCCCTACTACACTATTATAAAAAATGTAAGAATAATAATTAATTTAATAATTAAAACTTTATCCCTCTCAGTCTATTTATCCAGTGAACTAATAATTGCACTGATTTATCCCAGGATGTTACTTGATGAAGATACAACTCGTATTATTGTTACTTTTTATTTGTGTACAGTATTTATTAGTTTCTGACCAATCGCCATAAGCAGAATTCTACTAATTATAGAAAATTGGTATTATACAACTTTGTGATTTTAGTGTTTATTTCTCCACATCTTATCTAAACATCTCATTTCCCCTCCCTCTCCATTGTCTTGCCTTGGACAGACGCTGGAGGTCCTGATAAATTGTCAGGAAAGATGAAATATCGTTAGTTAAGTGTCAAGAATTGAATTGATCACTTAAGATCTAGCCATGCTCCAAAAGTGATCTAAAGTGGTGCAATAATAGGGAAAATGATGGAATTCGCTAAAATAAATACATATATAGTTATCTTTCTTTTTTCATCATTAACCAAATGCATTCATAATTATATCACGGTGTTTGATTCTACAATGATTTGACGACATACCTAATAACACACTGACAAATCATAGGACAGAACTGAACACATTCCTTATTCACTTAAACGTTAAAATGTTTCGTGATCATACAAAGTAAAGTATAATACAATTATCATAGAAAATGTATTGAACTGAAGGAATGAATTGAACCAATCATGGATATACAGGTATGTAGATCTATGAACCAATGCATTATTAGAGCCTCTAGATAAAGACCAGAAAAAGTAATTACGTGAACGAAAAAATATTTTAATATATTTTAATATTTTTTCGTAAAACAATTTCAATATAAAACCACTGACCTCATCGTTGCTATTTTATATCCGGTACTGTAATGCACAAACGAAACACAAATAACTACTGGGACAAATTTGCAATAAAACTGATTTTATTTAGAAAGAAACACTGACACATTTAACTAGTTTTTCCACTAAAACGTTCAACTAGAATAGCTGTCTCGTTGGGTAAAAAGTATTCAACAAATTCGACTAGCTTAAATGCGTGAGTTTGACAAACTTTGACTTACAGAAAAGAATAACACTGAACATTTGATTGCACGTCAAACATTGTGCACGAGAATGGTTTAGCGGTCTCCATTTGAAAGCACTGAATCAAACGGAGCTGCCAATTAAATTGTTATGTTGATTGATTTTTATAGGTCAATCAAAGAGAGGTGCTAAGTCAGATTTGCAGTCGTGAAAACAACAGTAAGTCGGAAGTGAGATGATTTGGTCCCGGATGTTTTACAACCTGAGTATTTCAGTATTAAATTATGGAAATGAAATATGGGAGATTGCAAAATCAAAAGATATCGAGAGAATGCAGTTACAATTTTATAAAATTATTTTAAGTTTTAAACTTACCACCAGTAATGCTTGTATTTACGGTGAGCTCTCTAGTTACCAATATATATGTAAGAATGATAAAATATTGCTATAAACTATTGTCTACAGAGAACATTAATCAAAAAGCAATCTATAAGGATTTGTTATCCAACTGCGACGAATTGGCTAACTAGTTTAAGATTTATTCTAAACAGTAACGCTTTTAATACTGTCTGGGATAATCAAATGAGTGTTAATTTTAAACTGCTTCCTTCAATATTTAAACAAATATTAAAGGGGTTGATGCATTATTTACAAACACAGTTTATCTTAAAGGGCTCTCAAAAACTTGGAAAAAGCTGAAAGAATTATCAAAATGTCATAAAAAATAAAGGAGATATGACCTATTGAAAAATTGCAAAGAACATAAATGGAGGCCTCCATCTTTGAATGATGACGTCATCGCGCCGTTTTACCATATATGGCATATCGATAAAATGTATGTTAAAGCAAAGAAAATGACTGCAAATGAAAAATAATTCTAAAATGTATACATTTTACATCTTTTATTTATTATTATAATTTGCAGTGGTTTTCTTTGCTTTAAAATACATTTTATCAATATGCCATATATGGTAAATCGGCGCGATGACGTCATCGTTCAAAGATGGCCGCCTCCATTTATGTTCTTTGCATATTTTCAATAGGTCATATCTCCTTTATTTTTCATGGCATTTTCATAATTCTTTCAGCTTTTTTTCAAGTTTTTCAGAGCCCTTTAAAATTAACTGTGTTTGGAAATAGTGCATCAACCCCTTTAATAGACAATTTCATTCAACGATGGAGGTCTGATATAGAAGGCAGTGCAGTTTTAAAATAGATAGATAGATAAGTCTATACATGTTTAAGGCCGTGAAAGAGAATTTAGATTTGGAAACATATCTAGTAGATACATTATTCTCCAAACAATTAAGAAGTTGTATAACAAAAGTTAGATTTTCCGCTCATTGTTTAAGAATAGAAACAGGGAGATACTTAATAGGAAGAACAGAGAGAAACGAAAGAGTGTGATAAATTTGTAACACTAACGATATTTTATTTTTATTTGTAAAACTTACTCTAACATTAGGATAGATAGATTCTTTATTTCTTCCAATGTACAGGAGAGCACAGTCATTAAACAAAAAGATTATTCTAAGTTGAAGTAAATTCATTCCATCTATCTTTACGAGAAACTGTCACATCTAGAACCATCACAGAGACATGAACAGAAGCAGTTAATACACGAATATGAGCACATATTTTATGATGTTCCAACAAGAAGTGACACACATTCATTAGCTGTTTCTTCTCCAATAAAACAGCATACATATATAATTAATCATTCTAAACAACAGAACCTCAAAAAAGAAATTCAATACTTACTGGACAATGATGTCATTGAACCAAGTAAAAGTGACTGGAGTTCGCCGTCTTACAGATGCGAATTTAACAGTCAACCTCAACACATTTGAATCTTGTCGTGTTATCGCCACGTTTTTAGGACACTATGTGGAACAGGGTTAGGTTAAACATATTGAAGCTAGGGTCAAGGCTATTTCTGAAATTCCTGTACCGACTTTTAAAAAGCAACTGTGGCGTTTTCTAGGTATGGCTGGTTATTACAGAATAGTTTGTCAAACTTTTTTTCAGTCACTGCTGAACCTTTGACAAACTTATTGAGTAAAAGAAATACATTTATTTGGACTGAAAAATGCCAACATTCATTTGACAAATTAAAATACATGATTCAGCACCAAATGTTTAACTTTAAGTTAGCTGTTGATGCAAGCGATATTGGTGCTGGTGCAGTACTTTTGCAAGAAGACATCAACAAACATCAGAAGAAATAGTCAACTATTGCAAAAGTATGTCTTTCTCTCATTTTGACACTACACAATTTTGAAGTATATTTACACTCAGTGTAACAAGTGACTTAATGTGTACACGCAGTTTAACATGTGACTAAATGTTTACACTCTGTAAAACATGTGACTTAATGTGTACACTAAGTATAACATGTGACTTAATATTTACACTCAGTATAACATGTGATTTAATGTATACACTAAGGGTAACATGTGACTTAATGTGTACACCCAGTATAACATGTAACTTAATGTGTACACCCAGTATAACATGTAACTTAATGTGTACACTCAGTATAACATGTGACTTAATGTGTACACTCAGTATAACGTGACTTAGTGTGTACACTCTGTTTAACATGTGACCACTCAGTATAACATGTGACTTAATGTGTACACTCAGTATAACATGTGGCTTAATGTGTACACTTAGTATAACATGTGACTTCATGTGTACACTCAGTATAACATGTGACTTACTGTGTACACCCAGTATAACATGTGAATTAATGTGTATACCCAGTATAACAAGTGACTTAATGTGTACACTCCTCAGTATAACAGAACATGTTACTTAAGGTGTACACCTTCAGTATAACATGCGACTTACTGTGTACACTCAGTATTAATGTGTACACCTTCAGTATAACATGTGACTTAATGTGTACACCCAGTATTAATGTGTACACCTTCAGTATAACATGTGACTTAATGTGTACACTCAGTATTAATGTGTACACCTTCAGTATAACATGTGACTTAATGTGTACACTCAGTATTAATGTGTACACCTTCAGTATAACATGTGACTTAATGTGTACACTCAGTATTAATGTGTACATCTTCAGTATAACATGTGACTTACGGTGTACACTCAGTATAAATGTGTACACCTTCAGTATAACATGTGACTTAATGTGTACACCTTCAGTATAACATGTGACTTAATGTGTACACTCAGGATTAATGCGTACACCTTCAGTATAACATGTGACTTAATGTGTACACTCAGTATTAATGTGTACACCTTCAGTATAACATATGACTTAATGTGTACACTCAGTATTAATGTGTACACATTCAGTATAACATGTGACTTAATGTGTACACTCAGTATTAATGTGTACTCCTTCTGTATAATATGTTACTAAATTTGTACACCTTCTGTTACTGTATACAATATTATTTTATTTAATATGTACACTGTCATAATATTAGTTAGATGACATAGCCAGTGTGCTTGCTGACAGATAGGCATTCAAAATAATCTGATAATTGATTTAGAACAAAACCAAAAACTCACTGTTTGTTTAATGAATTTATTTTTCAAATATTCAAAAGATAAGCATACACATATGGGGAGTTAAAGTCAGAAAGATAGCAAGCTTTTGAAATAGTTTGAATGGCAGTGAGAGAGAGAGAGAGAGAGAGAGAGAGAGAGAGAGAGAGAGAGTATATATGGTAAGTACATATGTACCTATGACAACTATTAGCACAATATGAATATCACAGATTCGCTTATATTCGATTACTTTTACAGTCAGTCACATGTAACCAGTATTATCCATGCTAATATCACTTCAGTTAATTTGGACCTATTTGTTCAGCTGGTGTAGGCATGTTTCTCTGACGTCACTCAAAAAATGGTCGAGTATATCTTTATCCTTCAAGAAATTGGTCTTATCACCGGCGGTCCAGGACTTGCACTTGTACAATGGTCGATGATATCTAAAACCGGAGACTAAGTCTCGACAAGTTCGACTTCTCGCCGGCGGTCCAGGACTTGGACTTGCCCCGGAAATGACGTAGGTCGGCGGCGTGATTCTTGTGGAGCATGGGCAGGTAGAACTGGGGCTGACATTGGTCCTGGTGGGCCTTGTAGAAGGCCTTATATCCACCGTCCAGGAGGTACACCTCGGGGAAGTACAGACTCGGATAGTTGTCCTTGTTCATCGCTCGGTCCTGACTGCGCAAAAAACGGTACCTGTAAAATACACATTATTTCGTCAAAATAAGGCATCGTAACACTTACGTCAACAAGCAAAACAATATTATTAAACCTCTAAATATTCTAACTTTTAATTGTTACCATAATGCATCCTTTATAATTATAAAATAAAGAAGATGCGACTGTATGTTACTAACACGAAGAAAATCCCGTTTAAATGCAGACTAATTAAATAAATATTCATATTAAATTAGTATTAAACGATAGCAAAATATCCCTTTTTTTCCAAGTAATAGTATAACGGTTTTTTTCATCATGTTTTAATATTAAGTTTTTAAAGACATCGTAAACTGTGAAAGTTTCAACATGGACATAATTTAAACACATTAACATATTTTAATTAAATTAATCTCAACCATCTGTAAACTTACATTTTGGGTCCTCTCTCCGACGAGAATTCACAGTGAAATATGAGAATGTGACGTTTCGGCGGAACCACGGAGCATTTCTGGGTCAGGATGTTCTGCACGGCGTCACGGGTATACAGGTTAAGTGCACCCTGAAATGATGAAATACAAATCATAATCATCTGCTGAAAATCTAGTATATAGACATACATTTACTGTATGTGTTAAACTGGGTATGACGGGCTTTCAATCTGAAATGCGAGAGTTTGAGGGCTGAAATGTGCTTTTACATTACATGTACTCTTTCTGATGTATTATTTACATCACTTGTTTTGTGTTAAACGGTAAACAAACTATTAAAAACCGTTATAATAGCCACTATCCTTATCATAATCAGGAATAATTCAGGTAGACGTGCAATGTATTTATTTAAATCTTTTAAACCTACCTCAATGTGTCCGCCTTCAAACTCGTACGGGTATCTACAGTCGATGACGGTAACTTGGTCTATCCTTTCGTCATAGCAACCACGGAGAACAGAGCACATCTGTAATAGAAACTATGTAAATAAAAAAATGCTTCATTTATGAAAAATGTGCATTTCATGCACCCTAGGACATGGTTTAACCCCGCCCCCACTCGACCTTTTTGCAACTGACCGTTCCAAGGCGGTAGCCCTATAGTCAACCTGTTCAAAAACCTACATTGCCTGTTCGACTTCGATACGTACTATATGTTTGTTTTATTTTTGGTCATTATTTTCCTGTCAATTATATATATTTACACGTGAATTGTTTCATTAAGTTTTAGTAAAATGTTATCCAAATTATGCTTGTTTGTAGTTAACATAGCGCAGGAAGTTCCTTGATATGTTTAGGAAAGGGGTTCGTATAGCCCCATTGTAGACATGTTTAAATGAAAGTTTTCTTTTTGTTTACTGCCCTTGCTGTTTTGCGGCCTGTTGAAAGTTTTCTTTTTACTTTCAAAAATTCTGTGACATGCTATCTTTGATATTATTCTCCATTTCCTTGAACATGAATAAATCATAGATAATTGACGAATAGCATCGCTCATTGCCAGCTGTGAGAATCATAGCGCTTTTGGATCTATGTTTCGTACCTACCAGAGAAACTGCATCGTTGCTGGCTCTGAGAATCATAGCGACTATGGTTTTATGTTCCGTACTTATCGGAGAAACTACGTCCTTACTAGTTGTGAGAAGCATATACGTTCTGTACGTACCAGAGAAGCTACATCTTCGTTAGGTGTGAGAGTCATAGCGACTATGGTTTTATGTTCCGTACCTACCAGAGAAACTACGTCTTTACTAGCTGTAAGAATCATAGCGATTATGGTTTTATGTTCCATACCTACCGGAGAAACTACGTCTTTGCTAGATGTGAGAATCATAGCGATTATGGTTTTATGTTCCATACCTACCAGAGAAACTACGTCTTTAATAGCTGTTAGAATCATAGCGCTAATGGCTTAATGTTCCATATCTACCAGAGAAACTACGTCTTTGCTAGCTATGAGAGTCATAGCGGTCATGGATTTATGTTCCGTACCTACCGGAGAAACGACGTCTTTGCTAGCTGTGAGAATCATAGCTCTAATGGTTTTATGTTAAGTACCTACCAGAGAAGCTACCTCTTTGTTAGTTGTGAGAAGCATATATGTTCTGTATGTACCAGAGAAACTACATCTTCGTTAGCTGTGAGAATCATAGCGACTATGGTTTTATGTTCCGTACCTACCAGAGAAACTACGTCTTTACTAGCTGTTAGAATCATAGCGACTATGGTTTTATGTTCCATACCTTCCAGAGAAACTACATCTTCGTTAGCTGTGAGAATCATAGCGATTATGGTTTTATGTTCCGTACCTTCCAGAGAAACTACATCTTTGCTAGTTGTGAGAAGCATATATGTTCTGTACGTACCAGAGAAACTACATCTTCGTTAGCTGTGAGAATCATAGCGATTATGGTTTTATGTTCCGTACCTACCAGAGAAACTACATATTTTCTAGCTGTTAGAATCATAGCGCTAATGGTTTAATATTCTGAACCTATTACATTCTGAACCTATTACGCTTTCATATAAACTTGTTTTGATCGATGGGTAACACGTCAACATAAGAATATATTGTCAATCTTAACTCACCGTTTCCGCCGATATGGACTTGAGATCTCGGTGCTTTCCGGTGATAGTCGGCAAAGTGTACGGTCGGGAACAGTCCGCAACGAGATCATCTTCGGTGGACAGTCGATGTACGACGGACTTGATGTCAACATGGTCTGGGGACTGTGATGGTGACTGGAATGGAAATGTTGCATATTCATTATATGTATATATATATGTATAATGTTTGCCGATAGAAATTGGCACTGATATCAATACTCGGTAAAATGATCGCACAAGGTAAAAGTGTGTAGGCTAATGAAATCAATCAGAATTCACAGTGTGTCTGTGTGTGTAATTCTAAGGCTTATAGTCCCTCCGCCTATATGGACACCAGAGATTCCCGGTACGCCCAGGCATAATGTGTGGACTGGATCAGAATTCACAGAGTAGCCACCGATCTTATATACATATATTTTTTCTCTGAGAAGACATCATTTGAGGGTTCAGTTAACGAATCGCAATACAGTAAACGCATGAGATAATTCGATCAGATTACATTTAAATAACTACCTAGAGTTTCAACTGTGAATGCCAAGTCTGGCATAATAATTTCAAAAAAAACAAAAAACTTAGAAAACGATATAGATATTAGGGTTTTGACAAACAGTATGGAAATGCATTGTATACGACAAACTCACCTCCAGGGACACCTCGCCAAAAGCATTCTCTGCCTCGCGAAATCGCTTAGTGGTCGATAACTGGTCTTCTTCAACCGTCTGTACCTCGGCACGGCGCTTTGATGCAAACAAACTTCTCTTGACGTCAAAGGACAAGAATCGGCCCAGTGGTGGTCGAGATGTCTGCAGCTGCTGAAAATCAACGATGTGGTGAAACAAGGTAACGAGGTTATATTATTGCAATCCATATGTTATAGCAAGTCATACGGCAAAAATGACCACGAGATGTTCCGGACGTCTGCCACTGAAAGAAAATGTTGTAAAAACGGTCTGTTGGTAATCTGGAGTTCTGCAACTGTGAAAAACAATCTACTTGTATACTAGGGAAGTCTGAAAAGCACAAGGTTAACTAGTTCATATAGTATAAGGTTTTATTTCTTTGCACGTAAGTAATGCAAATAAATCAATTTCTTTAATGTATATTAATGTCCAATATATTGAATGTTTTAGGTAAAATGTTTTAAATAACCTACTACTCAAACAAACATGAAATGCCAGTTTGTCACTAAACATTTTTTTTTAATGTGAATGCGTTTCAGACCAGGATTGGTGCCTTTAAGTTGTAGACATAATCTATGAATAAATTGGACTTCTGTTTAATCGTTGATATTCGTAAAGTTAAACAATGCCATCATAATAATTAAGATATATACGCCTATGCCTTAAAAATAAATAGATGCCGCGAAAACCAAACTTACGCATGTAAGTCTCAGAAGCGGTCAACTTATCCAATGAAATCATCAATAATTATTCACATCCTATTTGTGAAACTAAAGATCTATGGTGTTTTGCTTACCTCGCTATATGATCCGTTGAGATCGGCGGCTGTGTCCATCCACACATTGCTCGTCGGCGGCGTGTTCGTAAACCCGTAGTTATCGCCCTTGCTAGGTGGCGTGATGATGTCATCAATGTCGGCTGCGTCAACCGTCGTCTTGAAGGGGGTCAGTCGAAACATGCTGAATATCTGAAGATATGGAGAAGAATTAATTATGCTGAATATCTAGAAATATAGAAATAAACAGTACAAAGTAAGTAGTTATTATGTGTTTGTGTTAATTGTGAAGACGGTAATTCTACAATGAAACACTTTTATAAATATTTTAAATGCATATTGTTTATCATCTAAGTGTCAGTGTTTTGAAAATTGTTATTCTCTTCGCTGAATAAACGAAATACACAACTGTATAAGTCTACGTTTATTTTATTTTTTATTAAATTCGTAACTGCACTGAAGGCCTTTGGTTTTCTTTATAAATCTATGGAAAAAAGATAATAGAATGGGCTCGTTCTGAAAGAGGAATTTGAACTGACTATAAGAAACACCAGATAATGACTGGCTTATGCTGTTTTATAAATACAAAACACTTAATTTTCATTTTCAAATACAACAAAATCAAACCAGCTGAAGCTGAAAAAGAGAAATATTTAGCAGTACTTACTGTCGTACAGTCGGTGTCTTCGGTACAAAGGCTGGTTCTGCAATAAACAAACATTAAAAAATTAAAGTAACGGAAAAGAAGCACCGCCCATCGGGGCTAATTAGCATTGTGGCGTATGTTTTGACCAATTAAGCAATCACGTGAATGCTTGTCTACATAATTAAGGGCAATAAAAATGATGGCCCCATAAATGATCAAAAAACGCCGATAAGCGTTTTGCGGGGTACAATATGGAATCTTTAAATTACCGTGGCATATGATGAGCTAATTAGCGCATCGCAAAAATCAAACTGTGAAATTTAGTAAATGCCGAATTCTTTTTTTCTTCGCAAGTCAATAATTTATTCGGCACAAAGGCACAAAAAAACACCAAATAAGACATTTTTATAATAAAGTGTATTACCGTTTAATTTTTCAAATATTTTTAGTATAAGAACCCTAATTAAACGTAACACAAATAATGAAATTCGTCTTATTTCTTTTAATTTAATCCTTTATTTTGATGTCATAATACATTATTAATCTAGTTTTATTTGTCTTCATTCGCCTTGTTTAGTTTTATCTATGTGACGTACTTCATATTTAGACAGTATAATAGTCGCTCTGTATAGTTTAATTTGTTTTAAAAAAGTTGTAAAACTAATATTACCTCCTAAAATGGAACAATGTCATACGAATATTAGACGCAAATAAAATAATTTACCAAAAGTTTTAGACATTAATGTTATTTAGATTAATGTTTAAATAAATAAGATTGTCAACCTTCACTTCAGTAATGTCTGCCAACAGTGTGAAACTCTAACTGAATATTAGACGTAAATTAAACTATTTCCCAACAGTTTCAGATATTAATGTTATTTAGATAAATACTGAAATAAATAAGAACGTGTACCTTCGCTTCAGTAATGTCTGTCAACAGTGTAAACACTAACTGAATATTAGACGCAAATAAAACTGTTTCAAAATGTTCAGACACTGTTATTTATATAAAGCTGATATGGAGATGTTAGCTTTGCGATAGAATCCTTACATGAAGATACAAGTGGGACAGTGTTTATGTAATGCGCATTAAAGAACACGTTCATTTAGATGTAGACACAACAGTAAGCTCTCAGAGAACCTTAAAGTTAGCTGAGCAACTCTGCTCAACTTGACTCAAACTCCTCGCCTATTATGGCTTTAACACTGTCGCGTTAGCTTTAACATATAAGTGTGCTTTTAATAAGTCCGTGCAATGTAAGCCTGCCAGGGTAACAGATATTCCAGCAACGTCTTTGAGAAAGGAGTTAAACTGACATTTTTACTTGAAAGTTTTAATTACGTGTATTTGTTTATTTTAGACAATTATGCATGACGTTTCGTGTACAATAGAAACATAAACATCAATTTAGAATGAATTGAGGAAAGCAGTTGTTCATCAACGATAGAAAAAGTATGCACATATATACACAAATACACAATATATATAGTTCCATAAAGGTTTTAGAAAACTAAACTCTTACATTTCAAAGAGTATACTTTGTCAAAGTTGTAAAAAAAGAAAAGTGTTTAGTGTGATTAAAGCACAAACCTAATAACAATACTAATATTAGGGTTGTAGCTATTTCAGGAATGTTCACATCTACTAACTACTACTACTGTAAACGGACGAGGAAAAATTTAGTGCACTCAGCGGGGTTTGAACTCGAACCGATTGCATGTGAAGCGGGCGCTTTACCGATATCGCCATAAAAGCTAGCTCTGCGCGAGATAGTAGTAACGCGCTTATAAGCCTATCTAATTACATATACCCCAACTGAGTCCTACTACACTATTATAAAAAATGTAAGGATAATAATTAATTGAATATTTAAAACTTTATACCTGTAAGTCTTTTATCGCAGGATGTTACTTGATGAAGATAAAACTCGTATTATGGTTACTTTTTATTTGTGTGGAGTATTTTTTAGTTTCTGACCAATCGCCATAAGCAGAATTCTACTAATTGGAGAAAATTGGCATTATACAACTTTGTGATTCTAGTGTTTATTTCTCCACATCTTATCTAAACATCTCATTTCCCCCTCCCTCTCCATTGTTTTACAAAGCAAGGTCACACCTTGGACAGACGCTCGAGGTCCTGATAAATTGTCAGGAAGGTGAAATATCGTTAGTTAAGTGTCAAGAATTGAATTGTTCACTTAAGATCTAGCCATGCTCCAAAAGTGATCTAAAGTGGTGTAATAATAGGAAAAATTATGGAATTCGCTAAAATTAATAATATATAGCTATCTTTATTTTTTCATCATTAGCCAAATGCATTGAATTCATAATTATATCACGGTGTTTGATTCTACAATGATTTGACGACATACCTAATAACAAATCATAGGACAGAACAGAACACATTCCTTATTCACTTAACCGTTAACATGTTTCGTGATCATACAAATTAAATTATAACACAATTATCATAGCAAATGTATTGAACTGAAGGAATGAATTGAACCATTGCATTATTAGAGCATCTAGATAAAGACCAGAAAAAGTAATTACGTGAACGAAAAATTATTAGAATAAAACAATTTCAATATAACACCACTGACCTCATCCTTGCTATTGTTATATCCAGTACTGTAATGCACAAACGAAAAACAAACAAATACTGGGACAAATTTGCAATAAAATTGATTTTATTTAGAAAGAAACACTGACACATGTAACTAGTTTTTCCACTAAAACGTTCAACTAGAATAGCTGTCTCGCTGGGTAAAAAGTATTCAAGAATACTAGCAGTTTGCGATACTTAAATGCATGAGTTTGACAAACTTTGACCTGCAGAAAAGAATAACAGTGAACATTTGATTGCACGTCAAACATTGTGCACGAGAATGGTTTAGCGGTCTCCATTTGAAAGCACTGAATCAAACGGAGTTGCCAATTAAATTGTTATGTTGATTGATTTTTATAGGTCAATCAAATGAGAGGTGCTAAGTCAGATTTGCAGTCGTGAAAAACAACAGTAAGTCGGAAGTGAGATGATTTGGTCCCGGATGTTTTACTACCTGGTTATTTCAGTATTAAATTATGGAAGTGAAATCTGGGAGAGATTGCAAAATCAAAAGATATCGAGAAAATACAGTTACAATTTTATAAAATTATTTTAGGTTGTAGCAATGCTTGTATTTACGGCGAGCTCTCTCGTTACCCTTTATACATCAATATATATGTAAGAATGATCAAATATTGCTATAAACTATTGTCTACAGAGAACATTATTCAAAAAGCATTCTGTAAGCATTTGTTATCCAACTGAAAATAAGGATGCGACGAATTGGCTAGTTTAAGATTTATTCTAAACAGTAACGGTTTTAATAATGTCTGGGATAATCACATGAGTGTTAGTTTTAAACTGTTTCCTTCAATATTCAAACAAAGATTAATAGATAATTTCATTCAACGATGGAGGTCTGATATAGAAGGCAGTACAGTTTTAAGTCTATACATGTATGAGGCCGTAAATGGGAATTTTGATTTGGAAGAATATCTAAATACATTATGCTCCAAACAATTAAGAAGGTGTATAACAAAAATAAGATTTTCCGCTCATTGTTTGAAAATGTAAACCAGGTATGATTTGACTGCACAAGAAAGAAATGTCAAACCTGGTGATACAGTTATTGCTTCATTACCTATTCACGGAAAGCCTTAACAAGTTATGTATCATGGTCCTTGTACAGTAGAGAAAAGGGACAGTGATTTAAATTATATTATCATTACTCGTTGGAGGCGAAAGCCACGTAAACTTTGTCGCATCAATATGTTAAAATAATACATTGACAGAGATAAGCTTTCTACACATTCAGTTAATGTCGTTTGCTCTGTCCCTCGAGAAAATAAGAATGAACATTTTGACAAAAAATGATCCTGGTTTAGCTAAACTCCTTTACGAGAAACTATCACATCTAGAATCATCACAGAGACATGAGCTGAAGCAGTTAATACACGAATATGAACACTTATTTTAAGATGTTCAAACAAGTGAAGCAATGTAAGCGAGTGAATAAATAAATTCTTCATCTATAGAGACTTATTTGGCATAACCAATCATCATTCACACTTGCTGTAAAACATGCTTGCAGTCATAGAGCAGCATGTAAATATAAAACTGGACGTGATAGAACAAGATGACCGTTACATATTTGAAAAGATACAAATGAACATAAAACTACTGTACTGATAAGTGAAATCCTTTGGAAGCAACAAACACATTCAAGATAATGAAGTAGTATACTCGGTTTTATTGAGTCTGTTCATGTGAGGTAATGTAATAAGTAAAACCTTCTACAAAGCCACCCATATTGGATTCGTTGATCCCAAAGGACCGGTAAATATACCACTACTCATTCGTATGTGCCAAATGATGTACGAGTGAGTACCCGCGCTATATATCAACGCACAACAATATCTAGGTAACGGTTTACTTACCTAGAATACTCCCAGCTCCTCTAAACCAATGTATACGTTGATGTACAGAGACGATCAGGACGTAATGGAGAGAACTGTAACTAATGTTGTAATAACTTGTAGTTCAAACCATTTGTACATGTTTCTATGAATACTGTGATGTTGAATTGATGTATTGTAACATATCTGCAATACAATATTATTAAACTAAACTCATTCGTAGCACGGGAAGCCGCCACACTGCGCTAAACGAACGATAGCGTGAATGTTTAATAATTACTGATAAGGGAGATCCTTTAGATGCAACACACACAACAAAGAGAATAAAGTAGCAGACTCGGTTGTATTGAGTGTGATCGTGAGAGGTAATGTATGAAGTAAAACCTATCACGCCCACTAGCACTGGCTTAAGCGGTCTTCTATTTCAAACCATCTATACTGGGCTCGTTGATTTCAGTATGTAGTGTCCTAACTCATCATGAGTTGAATGACAATGTTTTTATAAACGCATGTTTTGCGCCGCTACCTCATAATCTAGAGCAACTAAACATGTGATATTTTATGAACAGTTAAGTCGTTGTAATAGAATGCTAGCAAGGTAAGACGTGTATTGTCAGGGTGTACTCTAAATATGTTGTAAAACATTGCAAACTGCTCTAGATACCAGAACCAACCATGCATTTCTGAATCCTGGGTGATTTGAGTTAGGACTTGACGACGTTAAAAGCATTGATTCGTTCTCCTTAGTTAATGGTAAAAGCAAATCTAATCGTAAACCCTGCGTACCGAGGTTACCTTCGGTTTTTGGGGTCATTTCGTAGGTTTCGTCAATAAATACTGAAAACGGGTTCCCTTGAAAGCAACACACACAAACAAGAGATAATAGTAGCAGACTCGGTTTTATTGAGTCTGTTCATGAGAGGTAATGTAAAGTGCAACATCTCTCACGCCTCTTAGCACCGGCCTAAGCTAAATTCTTCTTTAAAGCCACGAGGTTTGGGCTTGATGATCCCAAAGGATTTGTAGTCGGGCGACTTTTTACTTTGTTCAACACAGGAATCGTTTTATTGTAATTACGATCACCGTTTCCTTATTTTGAAGATACATGTATAAGAAAACATAGTACACTACTTCTCTACACCTGATATGCTAACAAATCTATACGTGCATGCCAACATGTCAGTTTCATAGACTGAGGATTACACACTGTCTCATATCACTTCTCTTAATGATATTTGCATATTTTAATGATATTTGATGAAGTTAATATACTGATAAGAGATACTATTTAATTGTTCAGGACATCTGCATTTTCCAAACGTAATAGAAAACGCAAAATGAGTCATAACTACTCTTGTCATAATGCAAAGAAAATTCTCAGGATTTCATTGGTCAATGCGCCGTAGCCCATGTCTACGTCTCGAGACGTTAACATAGGACGAATTCCCCGTAGGTACGCCATTACTCAATTACACAAAAACAAAATGGCGACGATAACGTTGCCGATTCGTTTTGGAAACCGCCGATTGTTTCTTTCCTATCGCTTTTCTGCGCTTTCCACTGTGTGTAAAAGTCTGAAATAATCGTAAGTGTATTTGGTTTGGCAATTTTACAGATAATAAAACATTAACATAGTGACAAAATACGTTTATTTTATTAAAAAGTCCGCCAAATTTAACGACGTTAGAGCGATGACGTCACGAAAGTAAAAAACGTCCAGTTAGAGGCACGTTACGGGGTAATTGGCGCAATAAAAATGAAATCGTGTTTCTGGCAGTTTTTTTCTTAAATAAATGGTTACAGCTTTGAAGTATGACAAATTCGTTATTAGGATTCTTGACAGGGAACATGGGCTCACATTCCCTGCCTGGAATAAGAATCCTTATAAATAATATTATAATGAAATTTAGACCTTTTAATGGCATGTAATAAAGTACTAGTATATCAACTAATTACGATCATAAATGTTATTAATGCCCAAGTACCAACAAAACACACCTGTTATACGAATACATTTTACCGCAGCATTTAGTGTCTAGAGGAACCTAACATCTACCACAACTCATTTACCGATATTTCGCAAAGAAAGATGCATTTTCAATTTCTCTTTTAAAATACTGTTGTAACATATGCTATAAGCGGTGCTTGATAATACGTGCAATTTAGGCTAAATTAGCACTTGCATTTATATTTAGCCTTTGTTTCGACCTAAACATAATGTTTCTATGACTTGCTTTGTGATGAATTCTTGATAGTTACTTTCTGCACTTTCCACTTAATGTTGCTAGATTTATTTAAATGTAATCAGGGTAAAAGTAAAAATGATACTGCATATATAAATCGAGACACCCATTTCAAACACTTCAAGATTGCCGTGTGTCCCTTTAACAGGTCAGACAGTGTACATTTAACAAAATCCCCGAAACACTTTATCATCTAACAAACCACTTCACCGCAACACTATATTCTCTAACAAACCGGACGGTATAAATAACAATACATACTGAAAAGTGGATCCCTTGGAAGCAACACACACAAACAAGAGATAAAAGCAGCAGACTCGGTTTTATTCAGTCTGTTCAAGAGAGGTAATGTGAATTGCAAAACCTCTCACGCCTCCTAGCACCGGCTTAAGCGATATTCTACTTTCAATAAATACTAAAAGGGTAATCCCTTGGAAGCAACAAACACAAACAAGAGAGAAAAGTAGCAGACTCGGTTTTATTGAGTATGTTCATGAGAGGTAATTATAAGATGCAACACCTCTCACGCCTCCTAGCACCGTCTTACGCGATATTCTTCTTTCAAGCCACAAATACTGGGTTTGATGATCCCAAAGGACCAGTAAGTAATAACACTACTAATTTGTAGTCGGGGCGACTTTTTACGGCCGACACACAGCACTAAACAAACGCTAGTGTGAATGTTAATAATTACTGAAAAGTGGATCATTGGAAGCAACAATCACAAACAAGAGATAAAAGTAGCAGACTCGGTTTTATTGAGTCTGTTCATGAGGGGTGATGTTAAGTGCAAAACCTCTCACGCCTCCTAGAACCGGCTTAAGCGATTTTCTACTTTCAAGCCACAAATCTCCAGCGTAGATTAAGAAATCTCCTCCACACTATATCCACTAACAAACTTGGAAGGGTAAATAAAGACATCCCCGCTGCACTGTCCAACAAACCAGACATTGTAACTAAGAACCCCCAGCCAAACCCTATTCCCTAACATACCAGGCAGTGTAAATAAAGAAATTCCAGCTACACTATATCATCTAACAAACCAGACATTACTATTTTATTAAGTAGAACTCAAGAAAAATGAGTCTAAAGAATTCATACATGTGTTTATTATGAACATAAACATTCCAGAAAGCCACTACCAAATTACTCATAGATATAAAAAGAAGCCAGAGCAACAAGAGAAGAAACCGTTAAGGGTGCGATAAGACAATATTAAAGAGAAATATTAAAATAATGGTACAGTCATTTTCGATACTATATCCGGTCATCTTATCTTACAACCAAAGGGGAAAGCACAGTTACTAAACTAAACTTGATTTACATCTCTCTATTGATAAAAGGCGAAATAATTACAAAATCTATGACAAGAGAGGTGATTTAAATGTGTATAGTGTTGTTCCCGAGCTACTTCTTATTGGGTCTTTGTTAATTTAGTTTTTCTAGAGATTGTAGTCGTGTAAAAAAAAGAGTTACTCCAGCAGGGCTACCGTTACCATGAACTTCGAAAAACATTCCGCAATTTTATTATCGTAATCCTGATATTCTTTTAAGATATAAAAGTAATTTAAGAACTCTTATGCGGCAAGGACTATCACAACCTGACTTCTATGGTGATGTGAATTACAAACGTCGTAGGATTCTTGGTCATAATCACTTTAATGTACTACCTTTATTAAACATGTTAACAAGTTTATCAAACGTGGTTATGACCCTATTATTTTGAAACGCACTGCAGGTTTAGTAGTTGGCCCATTTACAGCTCGTCACTATGCTTTCCTTTGATTGTGCGATGACCGGACAGATTGTGGACCCTATGATGACGTCTAACTAAATCCTTATAGGACGGTAGCGTTTGATGTTGTCTTTAATCTTGTCTTGTCGTGCCCTTACCGGTTTGTTCTTTTGTTGCTCTGGCGTCTGCCAAGTCACTGAGTACTTGCTTTGTGACTTTCTATTCCTTTTTATATTATATATACATGATCATTTGTGTTTTACTTATAGTACTTATTAATGCTGCTTTTTTTTTTTATAGATTATAACCTGGTGGGGATATCTTTATTCACACTCACCCATTTATTGGGATGATAATAGGGTAAGAGTGAGGTTTGGTTTAAATGTCAGCGGCCTTTTTTGCCACTGACCGTTCCAGGGCGGTAGCCCTATTGTCAACACTTTTGTGTTTGTGATGTCATGTCTTGCCTTTTAAATCATCTTTGTAGTTATTGTTTGTTTCTGTGTGTGTTTGACTGTCGTTCTTGGATGCTACTTTTCCTGTTCGATTTTTATATCCACTTTTACTAAAATTACTCATACAGGCAGTAAATAATAGGGACATAAGCTCTATTGATACTTCACTAACAAGTCTTATAGTTAATTTATAATAATAGTTTCTAAATCACATAGACATATACGTCAAATTTGATATTTTAACAGTGCTTGAGGGTTATAATCACACAATTTTGAAAGGACTACCTCTATGTTTTACCAAATCGTGCATTTTAGATATGCAATATACACTTCTAAGTCAATGGAACCATATTTTACATATTTAAGTCAATATGATATGCAAAATGCATTTTACAGTGAAACAGCATTATCATAAAAGGGTCATGATTTAAAAAATAAATAATGTAAATATGTTATTATTGATGGCCAGTTAAAAGGCGCTGTTATATAATATCATCAGGGCGAGACACTTGTACAGCGTATACTTGTAATTACGATAATCATTTCCTTATTTTGAAGATACATAAGCAAACATAAACCATTTCTCAAGTTTATTTGCACCAGTCTGACATTCATGACTTCAATATATAAATCCATACGTGCATGCCAAAATGTCACCATGACTTACTGTTTCAAATCACATATGCAAATGTTCATGATATCAGTGAAGTAAATCTTCTGATATTGGAAACGTGTAGCTAAAACTCGATTGTCCAGAACATCTGTATTTTCCAAAAGCAATATAACACGGTAGCGTTTGGTTTTGTCTGTAATCTGGTCTAGTCGTTCCCTTAAAGGGACACTGTCCGTAACTTTTAGCTTATAAAACACTCAATAATTATGTTCGCAAACATTATACACTAAACATTATTCAATATTTACTAATTAAAAGCAAGACTGTTTAACGGAATTCAATCGCGGTACAAAAAAAAGCAAATCCACTTCGTGGGTTTGAACTCGCAGTCCAAACTCGCAGTAAAAATAAGTGTACGTGAGAGCGTAAAGTCGCCGGAACTCGCTCCCGACTGAGCTAAGCGGGCTATACATATTGCGCAATACATAATATGGTGAAAACCTAGTGCGCTATGGAAGTCACGTGAACGCATAAAAGGTAAATATTGTGGGTCCCACTTTATATACATTTAATAATTAATACTTTTTTTTTCAAACTCACGAATGTATTCCTACATACTTCTTAGGGTCTATCCTCATGTTTTCATGTATACATTTCAATGAATAAAGGTCAGACAGTTATTTGGTTATGCTCAATATCTGCTTACTTACGGTCAGTGTCCCTTTAAATAATAATATAAGTTATTACAATGAAATATAGACAATTTAATGAGAATTAATCAAATATATCAAGTAATTAGGAACATACATAGTATGATTGTCCAATTATTAATACCACACATCTGTTATATGAATTACTCTATAAAGATGCGTTACCGCTGTATTCCGTATCTAGAGAACCCAACATCTATTCCAACTGTACTGACAGTGGTGCAAGGTAAGTTCCATTTTCAATTTCTTTTTAAGCATTGTTTAACCTATTCTATTCATACAAATCAAAAGAAAACGGTGTTTGATAATACGTGTAATGTACATCGATGTAGACTGCTAAACTAAACATGAATACTTGGTTATGTTACTTTCTTCAAGATCAACCTAATCATATTCCGCAAATTAAGTTTGTATCAGTGTTCAATATCTTTCTCAGTTAATGTTTAACCTATATACATATTGCATATGTTGTGTTATTTTACTTGTCCTTTGGGATCAACGAGCCCAATATAGGTGGTTTGAAATAGAATACCGCTTAAGCCAGTGCTAGTGGGCGTGACAGGTTTTACTTCACACATTACCTCTCACAAACAGATTCAATAAAACCGACTCTGTTACTTTATTCTTTATGTTGTGTTTGTTGCTTCCAAAGGATCTCCCGTATCAGTATGTATTAACATTCGCGCTATCATCCATTTAGCGCAGTGTGGCAGCTTCCCGTTCTACGAATGAGTAGTGCTATATTTACTGGTCCTTTGGGATCAACGAACCCAATATGGGCGGCTTTGTAGAAGGTTTTGCTTATTACATTACCTCACATGAACAGACTCAATAAAACCGAGTATGTTACTTTATTCTCTTGGTTGTGTTTGTTGCTTTCAAAGGATTTCACTTATGAGTACATTATTTATTATTTTCATTGTTCAAACCGTTCTCACGTTTTGACAGTTAAAAATACAACATTGACCTATTACAAATGGTCATGTATCATCTCGTTCTATCACATCCAGTTTTATATTTACATGCTGCTCTCTGACTGCAAACACGTTGTATATTTACATGCTGCTCTCTGACTGCAAACATGTTTTATATTTACATGCTGCTCTATGACTGCAAACATGTTTTATATTTACATGCTGCTCTATGACTGCAAACATGTTTTATATTTACATGCTGCTCTATGACTGCAAACATGTTTTATATTTAAATACATGCTGCTCTATGACCGCAAACATGTTGTATATTTACATGCTGCTCTATGACTGAAAACATGTTTTATATTTACATGCTGCTCTATGACTGCAAACATGTTGTATATTTACATGCTGCTCTCTGACTGCAAACATGTTGTATATTTACATGCTGCTCTATGACTGCAAACATCTTGTATATTTACATGCTGCTCTCTGACTGCAAACATGTTGTATATTTACATGCTGCTCTCTGACTGCAAACATGCTGTATATTTACATGCTGCTCTCTGACTCTCTGACTGCAAACATGTTGTATATGTACATGCTGCTCTATGACTGCAAACATGTTGTATATTTACATGCTGCTCTATGACTGCAAACATGTTGTATATTTACATGCTGCTCTCTGACTGCAAACATGTTGTATATTTACATGCTGCTCTATGACTGCAAACATGCTGTATATTTACATGCTGCTCTCTGACTCTCTGACTGCAAACATGTTGTATATTAACATGCTGCTCTATGACTGCAAACATGTTGTATATTTACATGCTGCTCTATGACTGCAAACATGTTGTATATTTACATGCTGCTCTATGACTGCAAATATGTTGTATATTTACATGCTGCTCTCTGACTGCAAACATGCTGTATATTTACATGCTGCTCTCTGACTGCAAACATGTTGTATATTTACATGCTGCTCTATGACTGCAAACATGTTTTATATTTACATGCTGCTCTCTGACTGCAAACATGTTGTATATTTACATGCTGCTCTCTGACTGCAAACATGTTGTATATTTACATGCTGCTCTATGACTGCAAACATGTTGTATATTTACATGCTGCTCTCTGACTGCAAACATGTTGTATATTTACATACTGCTCTCTGACTGCAAACATGTTGTATATTTACATGCTGCTCGCTGACTGCAAACATGTTTTATATTTACATGCTGCTCTCTGACTGCAAACATCTTGTATATTTACATGCTGCTCTATGACTGCAAACATCTTGTATATTTACATGCTGCTCTCTGACTGCAAACATGCTGTATATTTACATGCTGCTCTATGACTGCAAACATGTTGTATATTTACATGCTGCTCTCTGACTGCAAACATGTTGTATATTTACATGCTGCTCTCTGACTGCAAACATGCTGTATATTTACATGCTGCTCTCTGACTCTCTGACTGCAAACATGTTGTATATGTACATGCTGCTCTATGACTGCAAACATGTTGTATATTTACATGCTGCTCTATGACTGCAAACATGTTGTATATTTACATGCTGCTCTCTGACTGCAAACATGTTGTATATTTACATGCTGCTCTATGACTGCAAACATGCTGTATATTAACATGCTGCTCTCTGACTCTCTGACTGCAAACATGTTGTATATTAACATGCTGCTCTATGACTGCAAACATGTTGTATATTTACATGCTACTCTATGACTGCAAATATGTTGTATATTTACATGCTGCTCTCTGACTGCAAACATGCTGTATATTTACATGCTGCTCTCTGACTGCAAACATGTTGTATATTTACATGCTGCTCTATGACTGCAAACATGTTTTATATTTACATGCTGCTCTCTGACTGCAAACATGTTGTATATTTACATGCTGCTCTCTGACTGTAAACATGTTGTATATTTACATGCTGCTCTATGACTGCAAACATGTTGTATATTTACATGCTGCTCTCTGACTGCAAACATGTTGTATATTTACATACTGCTCTCTGACTGCAAACATGTTGTATATTTACATGCTGCTCTCTGACTGCAAACATGTTTTATATTTACATGCTGCTCTCTGACTGCAAACATCTTGTATATTTACATGCTGCTCTATGACTGCAAACATCTTGTATATTTACATGCTGCTCTCTGACTGCAAACATGCTGTATATTTACATGCTGCTCTATGACTGCAAACATGTTGTATATTTACATGCTGCTCTATGACTGCAAACATGTTGTATATTTACATGCTGCTCTATGACTGCAAACATGTTTTATATTTACATGCTGCTCTGTGACTGCAAACACCTTGTATATTTACATGCTGCTCTATGTCAGCAAACATCTTGTATATTTACATGCTGCTCTATGACTGCAAACATGTTGTATATTTACATGCTGCTCTCTGACTGCAAACATGTTGTATATTTACATGCTGCTCTATGACTGCAAACATGTTGTATATTTACATGCTGCTTTATGACTGCAAACATGTTTTATATTTACATGCTGCTCTATGACAGCAAACATGTTTTATATTTACATGCTGCTCTATGACTGCAAACATGTTTTATAGCGAGTCTGAATGATGATTGACTATGCCCATTGAGTCACCCTCTATGCCCATTGAGTCACCCTCAATGCCCATTGAGTCACCCTCTATGCCCACTGAGTCACCCTCTATAGATGAAAAATATATGTATTTACTCCTCGCTTACCTTCCTTCACTTGTTTACCTAAATATAAAACGTGAATACAAGTTGAAAAGGAAATGCAGCATTCACATAACACACCCATAACCCCTCCTCCTACCCCCACCCACCACCCACCCCACGTCTCACCCAACCACACAAACAACACACACACACACACACACACACACACACGGAAAATAAATAAATACGTATTTAAAACAAACAACAACTGCATGTATAAATAACTATTTAGAAGTTAAATATGAGAAATTTAAAACATAAAAGGGATGCCAACAGTGATACGTGTTTGGTACGGCGAGTGGCATAAAGACGGCCGTGGGGTTACAACAGGTTCTAGTGCATGCAAAACCTTGCGCTTACCATATCATTATTTCAAGCAAACCAGTCTGTGTAAATAAAGGACACTCCGTCACACTATTTTCTCTGACAAAACAGGCGTTAAAAAACATTAGCTAAACCACAAAAAAAAAAAAGATCATCAAAAATTCATACGTCTATACACAATAAAAATGATCTTCAACAATTTATACGTATATATACAACGAGTATAAATTTGTGTTGTGTTTTACATAATGTATTATTAAGAGTAAGAGAAAATAGTGTGGTGGACATACAAATTCGAGAAATTCATTGAATAATACTAATGGATAATACTAATGGATATGGAAGAAGTCATAACAACAAGTGAATACACAGTTAAGTTACGATAATACAATGTTAAAGACTATTTAGGTGTAACACACCCATTGATTTTTGCGCTGTGTATGAATTAAAAATTAAATGCCATGTTGTCATTCATAGCTAGGACCAAATAAAAAATGAATAACATTCTCATCACAAATGACACATATCCTGTCAAAAAAATCACAGAAACGTGGGGGTCATGTATCTTCTAAGAAAGAACTTGTCCCATGAATGAATGAACCCTTTAAAAAAACATAAACACCGAGATGTCAAAATATTGCATGCATGCACTCATTTCTATATAAGCAAAACAATTTCAAAACTCACAATTTTAACATGACAATGCTTGAAAAATGTAACAAATAGATCAACAATGTGATATATAAAGAATATTATGTCAGTGCCTTTTACTATCAAGTTTATTAGGCGAAGCTTAGAAAACGAAGAATGGTGAGGCTCTGCCGAGCCATTCTTCGTTTTCGTGCCGAGCCTATTAAACTTGATAGTAAAAGGCGCTGACATAATATTCTATTTATCATGTAGATTATCTACATTTTCTGTATGAATTACTAGTATTACCTATTTCTTCGAATGTTACGCTTATCGAGGACGCCGCCATGTTTTTTTTTGTTTTATGACGTCAGGCAACGTTACGTGCATGACGTCAGATAATGTTACGTACAATAAACGCCGAGGGATTCCGCATTGATTTGCTCTATTGGTCAGTGGCTAATAAAGCAACATTTAATAGGTCACCCCTTTATTGGGCAGAAAAGTGCATATCTGCATGATTTAAATTAGTGAAAATGCCTTTTTTTTACAAAAAAAAAGAGAGAGAATTATTTACTGACCGCCATTATGCGACTACCAGGCGATGCAATGGGTATGCTACACCTTTAACGCGGCAGTCGTTTTCAGGATTTAGATAAATGTCATCAAATGTACGATACTATGTACGGTAACCTTAGAACCAAAGAGGAAAGCATAGTTGCGAACGGAAAATGAGACAATGACTAAATACGCAGTAAATAATAGGGGCATAACCGCTTAATAACAATACTAACATTAAGGTTGTGGCTAATTCAAGGATGTTCACATGGAAATAAAGATCTACTACTACTACTACTGTAAACAGACGAGGAAACAATAGTACACTCCGCGGGATGTGAACTCGGAACGATAGCATGTGAAGCGAACGCTCTACCGATATCACCATAAAAGCTAGCTCTGCGGCGAGACAGTAGTAACGCGCTTATAAACCTATCTATTTACATACCCCCCAACTGAGTCATATTACATATCTCCAACATTTAACTTGATATGTCACCCTACAAATATCACACAACCCAGGTCCCTAGATAGCTCGACTAAACAGCCTCCAACAGGTCACGGCATCAATGTAAACGGACCAAGAAAAATTAGGAACTCAGCTGGTTTGAACTCGGACCGATTGCATGTGAAACGGGCGCTCTACCGATATCGCCATAAAAGCTGCTCTGCGGCGAGACAGTAGGAACGCGCTTATAAACCTATATATTTACATATACCCCCAACTGAGTCCTACTACCAGGGGCGTAGCTTCCTATAGGCCGTGTAGGCCGCGGTCTACACTTTTTTCTGAGAAATCGAAAAAATAAAAATGCCAAAAATGCACTTTAAATGTTTTCAGCTTCTTTTTAGTTATAAGATATATAATTTACGGTAAAAAGTAAGGATATTGATGCTCTTATAGACATATTCACCGGTACGAAATATACGCCAAAACGCACCTCCGACAGTCTAGCTGAAAAATAAATCCGGGGGACATACCCCCGGATTCACCGAGAACTTGGCCTACACATCATATTCAGCCAAGCTACGCCCCTGACTACACTATTATAAAAAATGTAAGAACAATAATTAATTGAATATTTAAAACATTATACCTCCCGGTCTATTTATCCAAGGATGCTACATGAAAATATGATTAGGTCCTATTGCTTTGACACTAATAAAGACTGGGATATGGGAATACACTCGTTACTTCTCACCGTTAGAGTGTCTGTTCAAGAATCTCTTAGTTTTATCTCCTTTGCATTAGTTTTTGTTCGTGGATCACTTAAGTTATTTAATGAGAAACTTCTCTCTGAAGAATACACTTCTTTGAATATTCTACAGTTTGTGTCTGATCAAAAGCTTGTGACGTAGCTCAGTCGAATCTCAAATCATCTCAATCAAACATGTAAACCAGATATGACTGCACAAAAAAGAAAGTTCAACCCGGTGATACCTATTCATGGAAAGCCTTTACAAGCTATGTATCATGGTCCTTATACAGTAGAGTAAATGTCAATGATTTAAATTATATTATCATTACTCGTTGGAGGCGAAAGCCACGTAAACTTTGTCGTATCAATATGTTTAAAGAATACATTGACAGAGACGAGCTTTCTACACATTCAGTTAAAAAGCTGATGCGTTTTCTAGGTATGGCTGGTTATTATAGAAAATGTTGTCATACATTTTTCAGTCATTGCTGAACCTTTGACAAATGTATTGAGTAAAAGAAATACATTTATGTGGACTGAAAAATGCCAACATTCATTTGACAAATTAAAATACATGCTTATGAGTGCACCAGTTCTTTCAGCACCAAATATTGATTTTCAATTTAAGCTATCTGTTGATGCAAGCGATATTGGTGCTGATGCAGTAATTTTGCAAGAAGACATCGATGGTGTTAAACAAACATCAGAAAAATAATTCAACTATTGCAAAAGAGTATCTTTCTCTCATGTTGGCACTAACACAGTTTGAAGTATATTTATCTTCTACTGTTTCAACGATAGTTGTCTTTAGTGATCACAATCCCCCCACGATCATAAATAAAATGGAAAAACAAAAATCAAAGATTAATGAGGTGGAGTTTGATGTTGCAAGAGTTCAGTATTGAAATTAAACATATTAGAGGAAACGATGATTTGTTTGCTGATGCATTGTCTCGTGTGTAAAATACGTTTGCATATTTAAACGTAAATCATTGTAATGCAATACATATTTTGATTGTTGTTCATTTAAAAAACAGTATGTTGTATTTGTTTGTTTGTTTGTTTGTATGGTGTTTTACGTCATTTTCAACACATGTAAGGTTATATATGACTGTCGATTTTGTTTTGTGGTGGTGGAGGCAGACCACTCACTTTTCCTGGATAGAACTAGTACTGTACACCTCCCGCCATCCGTAAGTATCGACACTTCCTCACTTACAAGTCGTGCTCCCAGTGGGATTCGAACCCGCAGCGGTGAGAGGCGAAGGTTTACAACGCAACATCGTTAACCGTAATATAGGCTTTGACGTATGTACTGAAACTGAAATTATTACATTGCGTATTACATGCTTTTCAAAATAATGCTTTAGTACATAGATAGTTTTATTTCTTTATGGGGGAAAGTGTTATCTATGAATGTTTATAATAATTATGTTGATATGTTATTGTGTCATCCAAGGCAAATCATTTAAAATTAGTAACATACTAAGTTTCTGGATCAGGTAAATATGACTTCGATATTTACAATAAACGTCATTTGATGTTTATTATTGTACTTCTGACATTCAAGGTTATTTAAATATAACATGTTTATCTTTTTGGAAATTCTAAAGAGTCTATGACAGTATAAATATGGCCTTGCGACATTTTCATTAGTCAGTATTTGGTTCAGTATTTACTTCAGAGTTTAGTATAAAGTTAAAAGAAACATTGTGAACATATTGGAACATATTTATTGAAGTTGGGCTATGAAAGAGACGCAATACTGAACTTAGTTGATATTTATTGGAATGACAAGGACATTGCTTCAGCATAATATAACAAGAAACATAATGTGCATATCAAATGTGCAGTCACGATATTTATAACAATTTGAAAAATGGTCATAGCTCTGACCAAGTTTTGCAGTGAATGAAAACTGTACTCAATGAACCCTGGGACCAGATGTTCACAAAGGCAGATATTTAAAATTTAGTTGATTTCCTTCAAATGTTCTCGTAAAATAATTACTACACACTGCTGTGACCGCGACATACTGCCAACCCTGTGGAATATCCACCGCTGAAGCCACGACAGTAGGATTGATATTCTTAGGACTTTAACATCTGTATTAGAATACGCTGTGCCCAAACCGCCATTTCTCGAGTAATGTAACTGAAAAATATATAAAACTGGCAAAGCAAAACAGAACAGTAATATGCATAGGTATTACAATGATGGTAAGGGAGGGAGGGTACATGCTGAAGTTTCCAATTCATAAATAAACATGATACATGCTGAAGTTTCCAATTTAGTTTTCCGAATATATGATACCACGTGCAGAAAATGGCCGCAAAATAGAAAGAAAGAATAATTGGTGTAGCGTACGATTTAGACACTCATTAATAAACCAAAAAACAAGGTAGCCAAACACACAATAAGCAGGGCTGCCAAAATTGTTTAAGAAAATTATCAATCCCACTTAAATAAAAGGATTTGTGTCGATTAACGACAAATCCCATTATTGAACATGGGCTATGAAAGAGACGCAATACTGAACTTAGTTTATATTTATTGAAATAACAAGGTCATGGCTTCAGCATAATATAACAAGAAACATAATGTGCATATCAAATGTGCAGTCACGATACTTATAACAATTTGAAAAATGGTCATAGCTATGACCAAGCTTTGCAGTGAATGAAAACTGTACTCAATGAACCCTGGGACCAGATGTTCACAAAGCCAGATATTTAAAATTTAGTTGCTTTCCTTCAAATGTTTTCGCAAAAAATAATAACTATACACTGCTGTGACTGCGACATACTGTCACATGCCACAAGTGGTGACAGGGGCACCAAGAGAGGCACCGCCATTAAAATGGGGGAAGCAGAGCACAGCAGTGAAAAGTCCTCAAATGGAGGCTTGGCTGACGCACTTCACAATTCAAGAGATCTGTCTCGCCAACAACAACAACATTCATCATATGACCCAAATACGGTCGACAACATTCAACAAATGACCCAAATATGGCCATCTATAACATTAACAGTAACCCAAACGTGGCTTGCAACCCAAATTGGAGACGGAGCACGAGCCTGAAACACAATTTGCCAGTCTATCAATGTTAGTTTTTTTTACCTAACTCGCCTTGTGGAGCAGGGTTGGGGAGAAGCAGACCCATGTCCACAAACTCCCTGTTTAATTTATTTTGTCGCTTGAGCGACCCGACATTTGCCCCCATGGCAATTTGTCTTCCCCGCTAGCCTGGACCTCCTCCTTCCTAACCGAACGAATTGACGCTACAATCTGGGGCGTCACTTTCTTCACAATTTCGTCTACTAACTCCTACGAAACCATGGGGTCCTCTGTGCGCGTGGCTTTGGTCTTCTTCCCGGCAGGTGCCTCTTTTCCCTGTGCCTTAGATGGTCCTTTACTCGCCTTAGATGGTCCTTTACTCGCATACGGGCTCTATGACGGTCTTGCCGAATGTCGCTTAGGCATATTGTATTACCGAAATAATCCGCTTAAATATAAACACCTCCTAATTACATTACAAACACCGAAGATATCAACACCTCGCATTTACCTTAATTTATTATGCAAGATATTCTCATTACTATAATTATTATAAATAGTGTTAAGCAATTGCATTTGTCTTATTAATACTAACTGCTGGTTAGAATTAATATCACACTATTAATATCCTAAACTTACAAACTCAATAAAGGTGCGAAATGTAAACATAAGTATTGTTTATTCACATTGTGTCCTCTGATACAGAGCGTGTATTTGTTTTCATGTATAAAGGCACATTTTACCATACGGTTCCGTGTAACAAAGATGGCGCCACTCTGCGCCAGATAAAAAATGGCAACACTGTACAGCTATTGCAAACGAGATACGAGACTACGGGTTATTTAGGCATTAATAATAACAAAAAGTGAATAGAAGACATATTTCTCATTGTCAAGAAGGTAATTTCATGGTGGTGATTATAAGACAAAGCCTAAAAAGAGGTGATGAAAAATGTGCCTTTTGAGATCAGCTGAAATTTTTAATTTTTCAAATTAAAACTCGTGTGGAGCTATTGCAAACAAGATACGAAGTATGGGTTATATTAGGCATTAATAATAACAAAAAGTGAATAGTAGACATATTTATCTTTGTCAAGAAGGTAGATTATAACAGAAAGCCGTTAAAAAGAGGCAGTAAAAACTGCCTAATTTGAGATGTTGGCTGAAATTTTAACTTTTCAAATGTAACGCGCTTACGATCGGTTTACCTGTATTTGTTGAATGGTGTTTTTTTTGTATCATTGTTCAAATAAAACGGTCAAACTGTTTACATCGTACCTTTCAAACCGGACACAGTTCATGAAACATGGTACTTTCACTACAAACAAATTGATAGTGACATCAGGCGTACCCCAGGGTTCGATCCTGGGGCCGCTTCTATTTTTAATATATATCAATGATATTGCTTATACAACTACCACAGGAAAGTTAGATCTGTACGCGGATGATTCCACTCTATATGAAGCTGATCATGATATCCTTAAAGTACAAACCCGACTTCAGGCTAATTTGAAAGCAATAAATAGGTGGTGTGATGAAAACAATATGGCTCTACATCCCACTAAAACTAAATGTATGATTATAACTTCACATATTAAACACAAAGCACTAAATAATAACCATGTGCTATTACAATTAAACATTAATGATTCGCAAATAGAAAATGTTAACGTTCAAAAGATACTCGGAATTTATGTTGATAATACGTTATCATGGAATGTACAGATATCAAAACTGAGTTCCAAAATAAATTCTAAAATTGCACTTTTAAAAAAAATTGTTTATTTCTTGACGGATGATATGAAGAAACTGTACTACAATGCTTACATCCTGTCGACCATTGACTATTGTTGCCAAATATGGGCTAAAGGGAACAACATCAATAAGATACATAAGCTACAAGTAAGAGTAGCGCGAATAATAATGCATATATCTTACAAAACTGGGTGCAAATCACTACTGAAAGAATTATAATGGCTATCCGTTTCAGATAGATATCAGTATCACATAGCTGTTCTAGTATACAAAGCGAAATATAATCTCGCTCCAAATTACATAAGCAAATTATTAACCTTTTCCAGCAGTAACATATATAGCCTTCGATCTATTACAAACAGTGATTTAGTAACTCCCAAGCCACGTACAAATTATATGAAAAAATCCTTTACATTTGTAAGTGCACAAGTATGGAATAGTGTGCCTGTACAGATTCGTTCATCATCGTCGTTACATTCATTTAAATATAGATATAGATCACATTTATTGCAAAGTAATGTATTACCATTTAACGATTAATTGTTCAGATAACAATAACAAAGTAAACATATAAGTGAATTTTGAGTAAGAATCCGCTTATACTGTATTATTTCATGATCTTTAATATTGTTTCTAGAAAATTAACTAATGGAGTGTTTGTCGATGTATATATGCATATTGTGTGTGTGTGCGTGCGTGCGTGCGTGCGTGCGTGTATGATATTTTGCAGAAGGCCACATTGAAAATAAGATGTATATGATGTATGTTATATAACTCTAATGTGTTACCTTCTTTAAATAAAGCTTTTATTATTATTATTATTATTAGCAATACAATAGTAAATGGCGGCGTTCTAGCGCGACAACATAAATCGATAAACTAGAGCGTTTATGAACCCGTTTCTCCTCCCTGTATACCCTGATTATATTCATATCTACTAGAATGCAAATGAACAATTCTGTTGTCAAATAAAACTACGATTTAAAAAATAAAATTCTTAGACTGGAAAATGTCATAACTTGCCCAGCCAGCATACTTATGGATATATAAAATCTACAGCTAAATAAGATGGTTGGTATGTTCGAGGTTAATAAGGACATTTAAAAATATGTAAAAATCTTAAATTTTGACTTTAGTAATATTTTCCACTTGGAGGAGCGCAAGAAAATAACCACCTGCGTCCCGACTGTTTGCTTCTTATAAATGGTGGCAATGGTAGTTTATATGTGCTCTATTATAAATGAATCACCTTTGCTACCATTTCCATTAAATGTATTTCACGCACACTGCACAAACTAGACCTCCGAAATGGATAGGATCTAGATCTTTTAACATTTAACTGCACTGACGCACAGCTGCATAGGTTACTCGCAAGAGGTTCATGCAAGATAGACATACAAACAGACAGACAGACAGACAGACAGTCTACAGGCAGACAAATCGATCGACAAAGAAACATTAGCTCTATGAAAAATGAAGTGAAATTGGGTTGATCTGTTTGCTCAAGGCTTCTATTTAGTATTACGACATTATAAAGAAAGAAATATATGCTAAACGGTAGCCCGTAGATAAGTATACATATTCTATATAACTATCTCTTCTTCTCTCTATCATGTTAGTCTCGTAACAGAAGCCTGTGGTTTGTCAATTTTGAGGTAGCCTAAGTTATTCGTTTTATTCGTGTGCAGATTTTACCATATTAATTGCAACACTTCATGTGATAAAAAAGTACTAAAATATGTGCTTGCTGTTAATAACAAGAAAGCTACTAATGATGCTGTGTTAGGTGATACAGGCCGTTATCCTTTATATGCCGACATTTTGAAACATTATATTAAGTATTTTCAGAGACTTCTGGAGGCTCAGCCTTCCGCTTTATTATATTCAGCATTTAGAGAGCTGCTCTTTACATCAGAAGGGAAAAACAATTTGGGTTTCAAGTATTTATTTTGTAATGAATCACATGGGTATTAAACCATACCAGTATCAGAATAAAAATGTAGCTGCACAAGTTAAATCAAAAGCAATCAGTGTTTCTAAGTCAAATTGGTCAAAAAGGCTCAGTATATGTGTTGAGGGTAATACTGGAGAACTGCGTACTTATGCTACTTTTAAGAATGTATTTGAGTTTGAAAAATATCTACATGTTGTTAAGGATCCTAAGGTTAGATCATGTCTTACTGAACTTAGAATAAGCGCACATAAACTGGAAATAGAACTTGGTCGGTACAAGAATATTCCATTAACAGACAGACTCTGTAAACTTTGTGATACTAATCAAATTGAAAGTGAAATTCATTTTATGTTGGAATGTCCAAAATATGCTACAGTAAGAAATGAATTTACAACAGAAATCTCTAATACATGTAAAAATTTCAATACTTTATCATACAAAAATCAGTTTGCTTTCTTGTTAAGTAATGAAGACGAATATATAATCAATAGAACAGCAGGGTTTATTTACACATGTTATACCATGAGATTTAATCATTTGAACTGTAATATAAATAACAACAGGTCTGTCATGTTAGTTTTATCAATCATGGATTTTTCATAAATATATATATGTGCACTTAACTGCTTAATAGAAATGTAGCTGTAAGAACTTGTTGAAGTTCTTGAATTGATAAACTGTTAGTGTTGTTTTATGCCTTATCTAATTAGATGTGTACTTATGTTAATTGTGTTGTATAATCAGAATTAAGCTTTGTTATTTATGTCCAAATTATTATGTGATTACTATGCCAGTGATGGCCCATGATTGGAAATAAAAGGTATTCTATTCAAAAATAAATAAAAAAAAATATATATATATATATCCTAAACATACTATGGCATGAGAAAAAACAATGAAAACTTCACTTTTTATTTAATTACACTGAACTGGTTTTATAAATCGAGACTCCAAAGGACACTTCAAGTTCAATATTGCTGGGTGTCCCTTTAAAATATTTCAAACAATTTAATAACAAAAGCATGTACATTTCCTTCTTAATACAGTAAAAACAGAAGCTAATATATTCAAACCTCTCTTTAACCACCTAAATAAACTTCTCTTGTTGACCGTCAGTCGACAAACTAAGATGAAACTCATTTGACAAAGGAACCTTTTCACGCAATGCAAATGGAGTAATTACGGACAAGGGAGGTAACTTCTATATGAATGGCATACATGATGCGAGACTTTTGCAGATAACCTTTACCTTGATTATGTAGTGACTCACTAGTGAACATACTTACCGTTTGTTGTTCGTAGATTATAAACAATGGTCAGGTTATTGATAAATAAATATAAAATATACCCCTTATACAAAGTTAACGATTTAATGGTGGCATAGTTCCGCTCTAAACTCCGCATTGTCCACGATTTCGCCATGACGTGTTGATTTTCCCACGATCACCAGATCTTGACATACATTTAAAACGCCACAAAGAACATTATTAATAATATAAACTTTAAACCAATGTTTTGAAAATATAAACGGGGTTAACGATCTGCAGTAAAGTACTGCCGGCATTGATTTTATTGAAAATGTTCATAATTTGAGTGACTAAATCCCCATTAAATCAAAACCATCGAACATTTACTACTGCACATTTAAGATAAATAATATCCAGAAATAAGCCGCCTCAATTAATGTGTAATTATTTTTCATAAATAAACACAATACATGCTAAAGTTTCCAATTTAGTTTTCCGAATATCTGATACCACCTGCAGAAAATGGCCGCAAAATAGAAAGAAAGAATAATTGGTGTAACGTACACTCATTAACGATTTAGATACTCATTAATAAACCATAAACAGGGTAGCCAAACACACAATAAGCAGGGCTGCCAAAATTGTTTAAGCAAATTATCAATCCCACTTAAATAAAAGGATTTATGTCGATTAACGACAAATCCCAATAGTGTGAGAGGAATTCTATTAACACTTAGTGTGCTCATCTGACTAAATGTGACATTGAATCATTTGGACTATTGCGAATAAATAAACCAAGATTAACTTAAAGTAAAATTAGATTAAAGGGACATTTGACAAATTCATTAAAGGGACACTTGCCAATAATATTTGAACTTTATTATTAAATCATACTGGATCTATTTGTTTGCTTGTTTGAATGGTGCTTTACGTCCTTTTCAACACATGTAAGGTTATATATGACGGACGATTTTTTGTGGTGGAGGCAGACCACCCACTTTTCCTGGAACCAGTACTGTACACCTCCCACCATCCGTAAGAATCGAAGTAGATCTAATTTATGTGAATATTTTTCATTGTACTATTTGAAAACATTTTTTTGATTATGTTTTAAAATTATTGTTGCTGGTTTCGCACTTCATTTCTTGTTACATTTTACCCGTAACACTTAATGTGTACACTCAGTATAACATGTGACTTAAAGTGTACATTTTCAATACAACATGTGACTTAATGTGTATACGCTGTAAATCATGTGACTTAGTGTACACTCAGTATACATGTGGCTTAATGTGTACGCTCTGTAAATCATGTGACTTAGTGTAAACTCAGTATAACAAGTGACTAAATGTGCAATATAGTATAACATGTGACTTAATGTGTAAACTCTGTAAATAATGTGACTTAGTGTACACTCAGTATAACATGTGACTTAATGTGTACACTCAGTATAACATGTGACTTAATGTGTACACTCTGTAAATCATGTGACTTAGTGTACACACAGTATAACATGCGACGTAATGTGTACACACAATATATAACATGTGTCTTAATGTTTACACTCAGTACAACATGTGACTTAATTCGTACACTCAGTACAACATGTGACAATTTGTACATTCAGTATAACATGTGACTTAATGTGTACAGTCATTATAACCTGTGACTTAATATTTACACTTAGTATAACATGTGACTTCATGTGTAAACACAATATATAATGTAACTTAATGTGTAGAGTCAGTATAACATGTGACTTAAAGTGTACATTTTCAATACAACAAGTGACTAAATGTGTATACTCTGTAAATCATGTGACTTAGTGTACACTCAGTATACATGTGGCTTAATGTGTACGATCTGTAAATCATGTGACTTAGTGTAAACTCAGTATAACATGTGACTAAATGTGCAATATAGTATAACATGTGACTTAATGTGTAAACTCTGTAAATGGTGTGACTTAGTGTACACACAGTATAACATGTGACTTAATGTGTACACTCAGTATAACATGTGACTTAATGTGTACACTCTGTAAATCATGTGACTTAGTGTACACTCAGTATAAAATGCGACTTAATGTGTACACACAATATATAACACGTGTCTTAATGTGTACACTCAGTACAACGTGTGACTTAATTCGTACACTCAGTACAACATGTGACAATTTGTACACTCAGTATAACATGTGACCTTATGTGTACAGTCATTATAACCTGTGACTTAATGTTTACACTTAGTATAACATGTGACTTAATGTGTAAACACAATATATAATGTGACTTAATGTGTACACTCAGTATAACATGAGATTTAATGTGTACACTCAGTATAACATGAGACTTAATGTGTACACTCAGTACAACATGTGACGTAATATGTACACTCAATATATAACATGTGACATAATGTGTATACTCCGTATATCATGACACTTAATGCATACAGTCAGTATATCCTATGACGTAATGTGTACACTCAGTATAACATGTGATTTAATGTGTACACTAAGTATAACATGTGACTTAAGGCGTACATTCAGTATCACCCAGTATAACATATGACTTAATGTGTACACAAAATATATAACATATGACTTAATGTGTACACTGAGTATAACATGTGTCTTAATGTGTACACCTTCAGTATAACATGAGACTTAATGCGTTCACTCAGTATAACATGTGACGTGATGTGTACACTCAGTACAACATGTGACATAATGTGTACACACAATATATAACATGTGACTTAATGTGTACATTCAGTATTACATGCCACTTAATGCGTACATTCAGTATAACATGTGACGTAATGTGTACATTAGGATTCTTGACATGTCCCCTGTCAAGAATCCTAATAACTAATAATGTCTACACACAGTGTAACATATGACGTAATGTGTACGCTCGGTGTAACATGTGACTTAAGGTGTACACACAGTATAACATGAGACTTAATGTGTACACCCAGTATAACATGTGACGTAATATGTACACTCGGTGTAACATGTGTCTTAATGTGTACACACAATATATAACATATGCCTTAATGTGTACACTAAGTATAACATGTGTCTTAATGTGTACACTCAGTATAACATGTGACTTAATGTGTACACTCAGTATAACATGTGTCTTAATATGTACACACAATATGTTATAACATATGCCTTAATGTGTACACTCAGTATAACATGTGTCTTAATGTGTACACCTTCAGTATAACATGAGACTTAATGCGTTCACTCAGTATAACATGTGACGTGATGTGTACACTCAGTACAACATGTGACGTAATGTGTACACACAATATATAACATGTTACTTAATGTGTACACTTAGTATTACATGACACTTAATGCGTACATTCAGTATAACATGTGACGTAATGTGTACATTAGGATTCTTGACATGTACCCTGTCAAGAATCCTAATAACTAATAATGTCTACACACAGTGTAACATATGACGTAATGTGTACGCTCGGTGTTACATGTGACTTAAGGTGTACACTCAGTAGAACATGAGACTTAAAGTGTACACCCAGTATATCATGTGACGTAATATGTACACTCAATATATAACATGTGACTTAATGTGTATACTCAGTATATCATGACACTTAATGCGTACAGTCAATATAACCTGTGACGTAATGTGTACATTCAGTATAACAAGTGACGTAATGTGTACACTCAGTATAACATATGCCTTAATGTGTACACTCAGTATAACATGTGTCTTAATGTGTACACCTTCAGTATAACATGAGACTTAATGCGTTCACTCAGTATAACATGTGACGTGATGTGTACACTCAGTACATGTGACGTAATGTGTACACACAATATATAGCATGTGACTTAAGGTGTACACTCAGTATAACATGAGATTTAATGTGTACACTCAGTATAACATGAGACTTAATGTGTACACTCAGTACAACATGTGACGTAATATGTACACTCAATATATAACATGTGACATAATGTGTATACTCCGTATATCATGACACTTAATGCATACAGTCAGTATATCCTATGACGTAATGTGTACACTCAGTATAACATGTGACGTGATGTGTACACTCAGTACAACATGTGACGTAATGTGTACACACAATATATAACATGTTACTTAATGTGTACACTTAGTATTACATGACACTTAATGCGTACATTCAGTATAACATGTGACGTAATGTGTACATTAGGATTCTTGACATGTCCCCAGTCAAGAATAATAATAAATAATAATGTCTACACACAGTGTAACATATGACGTAATGTGTACGCTCGGTGCAGGGCTGCCATTTCTCAGGTTTTACGCCGGTAATTGCCGGCTTTTTTGTGCGATTACCGGCTTACCGGCTTTTCAGTCGAAATTAGTCGAAATTACCGGCTTTTTCGACGAAAAATCTGTAAAATTTATTTAACATCGTTTTTGTGCATAGATATTGGTTTTTGGCATTGGAGGCGCGGTATAAAGTAAGCCGGTAACAAGTCAATAGCGTGCGTTGGCGAATCGACAAGTTTGATTGGTTCAATACAACCTCGTGACTTAAGCATTTCCTGTTTATCAAAAATCTGCCATTTTCAAAACATTTGCAAAATCAACAAAGAGTAATGGTTGATATAAGTGCGTATCGCTCTAGAATTGGTTCTTTTGCTACGGTATGTGTGTCCCTGAGATCTGAGAGGATGAAAAAGGGTGGAATTATATTTTTATTTTTAGCAGTCTTCATAGAAAATTGAAATTTGAAGTCTAAAGGCAATAATATGTGTCGGAGAGGTCTTAAAAAATCAGCGAAGGAGAGGATGAGAATCTAGCAATTTTTTATTTGCAGCCTAATGCATGCATAATATTTCTTTTGAGGTCATGTTTATCAAATGATTCAAGAAAGCCAATATTCAGTCCATATTGTCCATAACTTTGACCTTGCAGATGTGTTTATTTATTAATATTAATTATTCCAATAATATTTGAATGTACTGCATTCTTATGAATCTCAAAACACACATCATGATTTGCTTCCCTTGGCATGTTTTATTTTATAATAGTGTCAATAGTACTTTTACAAATTGATGGCAACAGTAAAAAATGTACTTCAATTATTCTTATAATATACTGAATAAAATTATTGTGCTTTCTGGTTTAAACTACAGTGCTGTTAGTATGAAAATTAAATTTAACTACCATTTATTCTCTTTATATATAACTTTGTCATGTATGCTGTGCTTTTATTATTTGATTAAGGAGACATTGTAATAAATAAAATGTAATCTGTTATACCTTCAATAGTAATTTGTCTTCTTTGTCGGCCGCGTACCAATATGTATGCTTATTTTAAATTGTCGCTCCGCGCGCTCTATTTCAGCATTTTCAAAAATCTCAGGCTTTTTCATAAATTTATTATGGCAGCCCTGTCGGTGTAACATGTGACTTAATGAGTACACCTTCTGTATGATATGTGACTTAATGTGTACACCTTCTTTTACTGTATAATACATGTATGTAATTTAATACGTACACTTTCATAATTACGTCAGAGGACAAAGCCAGTTTGCTTGCTGACAGATAGACTTTGAACATAATCAGACAGTTGGTTTAGAGAAAAACAAACAAATTATCTCACTTTTGTTTAATAAATTTATTTTCAAATATTCAAAAGATATGAGCAGTTAAAGTCAGAACGATAGCAGACATTTGATACAGTTTGGAGAGAGAGAGAGAGAGAGAGAGAGAGAGAGAGAGAATATATGATAAGTACATATGGACCAATGAAACGGCCTACAACACTATTAGCACAATATGAATATCACAGATTCGCTTATATTCGATTACTTTTACAGTAAGTCACGTGTAACCATCCACGCTGATATCACTGTCAGACCTATGTATGCGTCACATCTGTTCACTTGGTGAAGGTTTCTCTGACTCGTCTACCAGAACAGTTTAAAATGTCACTCTAAAACGGTCGAGTATATCTAAACCCTTCGACAACTTCGTCTTATCACCGGCGGTCCAGGATTTGGACATGCACAATGGTCGATGATATCTAAAACCGGAGACTCAGTCTCGACAAGTTCGACTTCTCACCGGCGGTCCAGGACTTGGACTTGCCTCGGAAATGACGTAGGTCGGCGGCGTGATCCTTGTGGAGCATGGGCAGGTAGGACTGGGGCTGACACTGGTCGTGTTGGGCCTGGTAGAAGGCCTTATATCCGCCGTCCAGGAGGTACACCTCGGGGAAGTAGAGACTCGGATAGGTGTCCTTGTTCATCGCTCGGTCCTGACTGCGCAGAAAACGGTACCTGTAAAATACATAGTATTTGGTCAATGTTAAGCATTTTTGCATAATAACGCAAAAGTCAACAAACAAAACAAAGTTATTACATCTCTAGTCTTCAAACGTTTACTGGTGTAATTATTGCCAAAGTGAAACTGTTGTAAATAAAAAATAAAGAAGAGACGACTCCGTGTTCCTAACACCATTTACATGGCAGACTGGATAAATCAATTATTGTATTAAACTATACCAAAATCTCCCTATTTTCCTTCAAGTAATTGTATAAAGGAGTTTCTATCATGTTTTAATGCAGTTATAGGCACCATAAACTGCTCAAGTTTCAACATAGAAATAGTTCTGTAAACTTACATTCTGGGTCCTCTCTCCGACGAGAATTCACAGTGAAATATGAGAATGTGACGTTTCGGCGGAACAACGGAGCAGTTCTGGGTCAGGATGTTCTGCACGGCGTCACGGGTATACAGGTTAAGTGCACCCTGAAATGATGAAATACAAATCATAATCATTTGTTAACACACTTGGAAGGTCAACCATAGTGTCATTCCTTTTCGTTATTTACTTTCTTGAGAATAATAATTATCTTTCTGAGAATAACATTTTGTATTAAACGTTAATCATCATCATCATCATCATCATCATCATCATCATCATCATCATCATCATCATCATCATCATCATCATCATCATCATCATCATCATCATCATCATCATCATCATCAGTAGCATCATCATTGTTAAACATCAGTTATCATTCAGATAGACTCGCAATGTATTTAAGTCGTTTAAACCTACCTCAATATGTCCGCCTTCAAACTCGTACGGGTATCTACAGTCGATGACGGAAACTTGGTCTATCTTGTCGTCATAGCAACCACGGAGAACAGCGCCCATCTGTAATAGAAACTATGTTAATAAAAAAAATTGCTTAACTTAAGAGAAATGTACTTTTGAGGTTTTGAGTGTCTTTGTGGCCAGTGTTTCCTTATCGGTGATATACGTACACATTGATTCATTACGTTCTAGTCCAATGGTATCCAAACTTTTATTCGGAGTTTCCATTGTGTCAAATATCTAGGAAAAGCTTTATTGATTTACAGTTATTTGAAATGTATGATTTTGTTTGATTGTTTGTTGTTGTTGTTTTTTTCAATCTTATGGACTTTCGTTTTACTTTCAGAAATCTGTGACATGCTATTTTTGATAACACATGATCTAATCATTGATACTGGTCGCCAGCTTCATTAAAACATGAACATATTGTTGATAATGGATGCCAGCTTCCTTAAAACATGACCACATTATTAATAATGGATATCAGCTTTCTTAAAACATGAACACATTGTTGATGATGGATGCTAGCTTACTTAGAAGATGAATAATGCACTGATAATTGAAGATTATCTTAGCTAGTTGCGAGAACAGAGTTCTGTCTAATTTATATTCTGTACATAACAACGTCTTTATTTTCCTGTACCATATACTTCTTTATATAAACTTGGTGTTACTTATTAACATGAGTATATATTTTCAATCTTAACGTACCGTTTCCGCCGATATGGATTTGAGATCTCGGTGTTTCCCGGTGATAGTCGGCAGCGTGTACGGTCTTGAACAGTCCGCAACAAGATCATCTTCTGTGGACAGTCGGTGTACGACGGACTTGATGTCAACATTGTCTGGGGACTGTGACGGTGACTGGAATGTAAATGTTACATATTCATCATATGTATATTGGTAATGTTTGCACATATGTATATATATGTAATTGCCCATATTCATTTGCACTGATATCGATACTCGGTAAAATTATCTCAAAGGGCAAAAATGTGTAGGCTAATGAAATCAATACCAGAATTCACAGAGTAGCTTCCGATCGTATATATTTTGCTTATTTTCTCTGAGAAGACGTCAATTAACGTATCTTAATACAGTATTAAACGCATGAGATAATTCGATCAGATTGCATTTAAATAACTACCTAGAATTTCAACTGTGAATGCCAGTCTGGTATAATAATTAAAACAACAACAACTTTACTTAGAAAACGATATAGATAGTAGGCTTTTGACAAACTTACCTCCAGGGACACCTCGCCAAAAGCATTCTCTGCCTCGCGAAATCGCTTAGTGGTCGGTGACTGGTCTTCTTCAACCGTCTGTACCTCGGCCCGGCGCTTTGATGCAAACAAACTTCTCTTGACGTCAAAGGACAAGAATCGGCCCAGTGGTGGTCGAGATGTCTGCAGCTGCTGAAAAACAAAGATGTGGTGTAACAAGGCAACGAGGTGATATTAGTGTGCAATCCATATGTTATAGAAAGACGTACACCAGAAATGGCCACGAGATGTTCCGGACGTCTGCCACTGAAAGAAAATGTTGTAAAAACGGTCTGGTGCAGATCTTTAGTTCTGCAACAGAGAAAAATATTCTACTTGTATACTAGGGAAGTCTGAAAAGCACAAGATTAACTAGTTCATATAGTATAAGGTTTTCTTTCTTTGCATATAAGTAATAAAAATAAATCAATTATTTTAATGTATATTAATGTCTAATCTATTCAATGGTTTAGTTAAAATGTGTACATGGCCTATTATTTAAACAAGTTTGTAACTAAACATTTTTTTTTTTAATATGAATGCGTTTCAGACCAGGATTGGTGCTTTTAAGTTGTAGACATCGTTTATGAATAAATTGGACTTCTTTATAATCGTTGGTGAATGGCTCCACTTGAAATTCGTAAATTTAAACAATGCCATCAAATTAATTAAGATATATACGCGCAAGCCTTAAAAATAAATAGATGTCGCGAAAACCAAACTTACGCAGATATACGGGTCTCAGAGTCGGTCGACTTATTCATTGAAACAGGATCTATATATTTGAATGACCCGGATTGATATCATAAATAAGTATTCACATAATATTTTTAAAAAGAAAGATCTCTGGTCAAACACATGAGTTTTGCTTACCTCGCTATATGACCCGTTGAGATCGGTGGCTGTGTCCATAGTCGGCTTGTCCGTAAACCTGTAGTTGTCGCCCTTGCTAGGTGGCGTGATGATGTCAACAATGTCGGCTGCGTCAACCGTCGTCTTGAAGGGGGTCAGTTGAAACATGCTGATTATCTGAAAATATAGAGAAGAAATAAATTAATAGCTATTAATTATGCGGAATATCTAGAAATATAGAAATAAAACATAACAAAACATGATAAGTATTTATTTCGTGTCTGTGTTAATTGTGAAGACGGTAATTCTACAATGAAACACTTTTATAAATATTTTAAATTGATGTTGTTTATCATCTAAGTGTCAATGTTTTGTAAATTGTTATTTTCTTCGCTCATTGAACAAAATACACAACTGATAAACCATTGTATAAGTCTGCCTTTATTTATTTTTATTATTGAATTCATAATTGCACTGAAGGCAATAGGTTTTCTATATCAATCTGAGAAAAAAAGATGATGGAATGGGCTCGTTCTGAAAGAGGAATTAATGCAATAAGGTCGCTTGATAACAGAACCCTTTCATGGAAGTTACCTTGTAATATGAACTGATTATAAGAAACGTCAAATAATTTCTGGCTTATGCTGTTTTATAAATACAAAACACTTAATACAAAACACTTAATATTCATATTTAAATCCAGCAAAATCAAAAACATTGGCAACTAAAGAAGACAATAATTGTTAAGTATAACTTACTGTCGTACAGTCGGTGTCTTCGGTACAAAGGCTGGTTCTGCAATAAACAAACATTAACAAATTAAAGTAACGAAAAAGAAGCACCGCCCATCGGGCCTAATTAGCACTGTGTCGTATGTTTTGACCAATTAAGCAATCACGTGAATGATTAAGGGCAATAAAAATGATCGCCCCATAAATGATCAAAAAACGCCGATAAGCGGTTTGCGGGTACAATATGTAAATCTTTAAAGCTGATAAATTATCGTGGCATATGATGAGCTAATTAGCGCATTGCAAAAATCAAACTGAAATTTAGTGAATGCCGACTTTATTTTTTTTTTCCTCATGTCAATTATTTATTCGGCACAAGCAAAATACAATAAAAAAACCCTCATAATAAAGTGTATTACCGTTTAATGGTTCGAATATTTTGTAACACAAGTACCTAAACGTAACATAAATAATTAACAGCATTATATTTGTTTTAATTTAATCTTTTCTTTTAAAAAGTTAAGATTTTTTTTGTAATAAAGTGTATAACCGTTAATTTTTCGAATATTTTGTAGTATAAGAACCCTAATTAAACGTAACACAAATAATGAACCTCATCTTATTTGTTTTAATTTAATTCTTTTCTGTTGATGTCTTATAATACATTATTAATCTAGTTTTATTTGTCTACATTCTCATAGTTTAGTTTTATCTATGTTACGTACTTTATATTTAAACAGTATAATAGTCCTCTGCATAATTTATTTGGAAAAAAAGGTGTAAAAGAAAATATTACCTCCTAAAATGAAAAAATGTCAAACGAATATTATACGCATATAAAAAAAATTCCCAAAAGTTTCAGACGTTCATGTTACTTAGATTAATGCTAAAATAAATAAGAATGTGTACCTTTCTTTAATATCTGTCAACAGTGTCACACACTAACTGAATATTAGACGTAAATTAAACAATTTCCCAAAGTTTCAGACATTAATGCAATTTAGATAAATACTGAAATAAATAAGAATGTGTACCTTCGCTTCAGTAATGTCTGTCAACAGTATTAAACACTAACTGAATATTAGACGTAAATGAAACTATTTCAAAAGGTTTAGACAATGTTATTTATATAAAGCTGATATGGAGATGCTAGCTTTGCCATAGAATCCTTACATGAAGATACAAGTGGGGCAGTGTTTATGTAATGCGCATTAAAGAACACGTTCATTTAGATGTAGACACAACAGTAAGCCCTCAGAGAACCTTACAGTTAGCTGAGCAACTCTGCTCAACTTGACTCAAACTCCTCGCCTATTATGGCTTTAACACTATCGCGTTAGCTTTAACATATAAGTGTGCTTTTAATAAGTCTGTGCAATGTAAGCCTGCAAGGGTAACAGATATTTCATCATCGTCTTTGAGAGAGGAGTTAAAATAAATGTATTTGAACGTTTTCATTAAATGTATGTGTTTATTTTAGAAATGTATATACATGTATTTTTTTAATTTATTTCACGAATTATAAATTTTATTCAAAGTAGAAACCTAAACATGATTTCAATTTTGAATGAATTTAGGAAACCAGTTGTTCATCAACGAAAGAAAAAGTATACACACACATATATATATATATACACAATAGATATGGTTCCATAAAGGTTTGTAGAGAAATAAACACTAACATTTCATAGATTATTCTTTGATAAAGTTGTAAAATAAATGTCTAAATTTCTAGTGTGAGTTACTGCACAGACCTAATAACAATACTAAGGTCTTTCAAGGATGTTCATATGGAAATAAAGGTCTACAACTACTATAAAAAATGTAAGAATAATAATTAATTTAATAATTAAATCTTTATACCTCTCAGTCTATTTATCTAGTGAACAAATAATTTCACTGATTTATCCAAGGACGTTACTTGATGAAGATAAAACTCGTATTATGGTTACTTTTTATTTGTGTGCAGTATTTATTAGTTTCTGAGCAATCGCCATAAGCAGAATTTACTAATTGGAGAAAATTGGTATTATACAACTTTGTGATTCTAGTTTTTATTTCTCCCCATCTTATCTAAACATCTCATTTCCCCTCCCTCTCCATTGTTTTACAAAGCAAGGTCACACCTTGGACAGACGCTCGAGGTCCTGATAAATTGTCAGAAAGGTGAAATATCGTTAGTTAAGTGTCAAGAATTGAATTTATCACTTAAGATCCAGCTATGCTCCAAAAGTGATCTAAAGTGGTGCAATAATAGGAAAAATGATGGAATTCGCTAAAATTTATGTATATTTAGTTATCTTTATTTTTTCATCATTAGCCAAATACATTGAATTCATAATTATATCACGATGTTAGATTTTACAATGATTTGACGCCATACCGAAAAACACGCAAATCATAGGCCAGGACCGAACACATTTCTTTATTCACTTTAACGTTAACATTATTTTTCGTGATCATACAAATTAAATTATAATACAATTATCATAGATAATTTATTGAACTGAAGGAATGAAGGGAACCTATGCATTATTAGAGCATCACATACCCTAGATAAGAGCAGAAAAATGTATTACGTGGAAAAAAACTTATTAAAGAAAAGCAATTTCAATATAAAACCACTGACCTCATCGTCGCTATTTTTATATCCGGTACTGTAATGCTCAAACGAAACACAAATAAATACTGGGACAAATTTGCAATAAAATTGCTTTTATTTAGAAAAATATACTGACACATTTAACTATTTTTTCCGCTAAAACGATCAACTAGAATAGTTGTCTCGCTGTGTAAAATGTATTCAACGAGTTACAATAGCAGTTTGCGATACTTAAATGCGTGAGTTTGACAAACTTTGACTAACAGAATAGAATTACGGCGAACATTTGATTGCACGTGAAACATAGTGCACGAGAATGGTTTAGTGGTCTCCATTTGAAAGCATTGAATAAGACGGAGCTGCTAATTAAATTGTTATTTTGATTGATTTTAATAAGTCAATCAAATGAGAGGTGCTTAGTCAGATTTGCAGTCGTGAAAAACAACAGTTAGTCGGAAGTGAGATGATTTGGTCCCGGATGTTTTACGACCTAGTTAAGCGAAATCCCTTAAGTTCTTTATTTTAAGTTTAGTTTCACAATTGAAGCATACAACAGTTATCATTATCTTCCGTTTACATAGTTAATATTAAATTTTTCCCTCTTCATCAAGTTATATGAAACTAATTTGACTTTATAATTTTTTAATGCGAAACTATTGTAAGTCAATATTATTTTAAATAACTGATTTTTAAACAAACGATACATCGAAATATGCTGTAGACAATACTTGTTATAGACAAATACTTGTTATCAAGATAATTTAATAGATAGATAGATAGATAACTTTATTTCCAAATTCCAATAGGCTTAAAAGCCCGTGAGGATACAATATACAGTTACATAAAACATGGCAACAGTGTAGGATTTTACAAACAAGAAACTTTTGTTAATCTGAGACAGTCACAGCAAAATGCACGTATACTGGCACGCACGCATGCACTCACTCAATCACTTACGCACTCACTCGCACAACAATTTCTATCATTTGTTAAGTGGACTTAAGCATTGAGAAGGCGTATTACTACATAATATAAATAAATACTGAACCATAAATTTCATAACACATTCGGTAAAATAAATTACCTATATTTACTAATTTCCATATAATTTTTCGTTTCGTAATTTAAATGCTTTTAAAACGAAGGTACAAAGCTTGTAAATATATACTTTATTTTGTGAATTTAGTAATTCCAAAAATTTCATCATGTTTGGCCTCTTGTAAAAATATTGTGGAATGTATTGCTTTCTTAAGACAGTATAGGTTTGGCATTCCAACACAAAATGAAATTCATCTTCAAGTTTATTACAAAATAAACATAATCTATCAATAACAGGAATTCTGTTTGGTTTAACCTATCTTCCCGCTTCAATTTGCAACCCGTAATTTGGTAAGTGCTTGACACATTTGGAAAATATTTATATTATCAAGATATGGTTGAAACTGAAAAGATGCAAAGCTCCTATAAAACACTGCCCTGATGGAGATATCTAATCGACTATGCCAGTTTTGAGCGAAATTGTCATTTAACCGTTGCTTTAATACTGCAAGAAATAAATTACAATAACCAACACTTTGGTGTAACCATACATCATAAAACCCAAGAGAGGACAATAAGTGTTTCAACTGTGAAACCCAGTTTTTTTTGGAGGATATATTTCACAGTCATTTAACATCATGTTATACACTATTTTTATATATTTACGTTCATGTACGCTCATGATTTTTAACCAATATTTAACAATTATAAAATATCTTCTTGTAATAAATGATGTTCTACCAAATTCCCCATATATAAAATCATTTTGTGTTGTCTTTTTAACACCCAAAATATTTTTGCAGAACTGTAAATGCACTCTTTCAATTGATATAGCTTGTACGAATCCCCACACCTCACTTCCGTAATTTAAAATTGGAGTTATCAATTTATAAAACAAATCTAATTTATGTTTTGGTGATACAAATGTAAATTTATACAAATACCTATTCATTTTAAAAATAGCTTTTTGTGCTTGACCAGCAAGGGTAGTTTCTGCCTCTGATGAAGATCCTCCCGTAGAGAAAACTATACCTAAGTATGTAAACTTGCTAACTATATCTAATGAAACGCCATCATAATTAAAAACTAAATTGTGTGGTAATATTCCACCTTTTCTAAACACCATTACTTTTGTTTTAGTGCAATTCACTTTTAATCTCCATTCTTTACAATAATTAGATAATATATTAAGTCCATCTTGTAACTCTACTGCAGTATTAGCAAACAAAACTATGTCGTCTGCATATAAAAGCATAAACATCTTAAACATATTAATATCAAGACCTTCAAGACCACTATGAATGAATTCATCTTCTATGTCATTTAAATACATGGAAAACAACAATGGGGATAGACACTCCCCTTGCCTAACGCCAATAACACAATAAAATTCATCGCTCAATTGGTTACAATATTTGACTTTAGACTTAACACATGAATACATCGATTTAATAATATCAAGAATCTTTCCCCGAATACCGAACTTAGTTAATTTATACCATAGATTATCACGCACAACATAATCAAAGGCTTTAATAAAATCAACAAATGCACAATACAATTTCTTTCCCTGGTTTAAAATATGTGTAATTAAACCCTGTAAAACAAATATATTATCCACAGTACTCATATGCGCTCTAAATTCAGTTTGTGCTTCAATAAGAACACTGTATGTTTCTGCCCACTCAGATAATCTATTGTTCAATATACGTGTAAATAATTTACCCAAACAGCTTAATAACGTGATACCTCGGTTATTTTCTACATCATTAATACTGCCCTTTTTGTGTAAAGGAATAACATACCCTTCTGACCAGAACTCTGGAAAATAACCAACCTCAAACACTTTATTAAACAATTTGCAAATAACTGGTGATAAAATAGTTTTACCATGAATGAAAAAATCATTTAATAACATGTCAGGCCCAGAGGACCGATTTGAATTTAGTTGCTTAATTGATTTTTCAATCTCATTCACAGTAAAATATACATTCAACTTTTCAAACATGATATTAAATTCGTTATTTTCATAACGTTCATTAAAATGTAAAATATCTTCATCTGGAGCATAGAACTCATCATCTGGACTATTGACTGCTTTAAAATATTGTTCAACCGCAGATAATGGTATATTTGTTGGCTTAAATCCTGATGATTCTTTTAACATATTCCAATATAACTTTGCATTTTTATATCTTGCGTTTACAAAAGTAGCTGTTTTGACTCGATCATACTCCGTTTTACAATATCTAACAATACATTTATAGTGTGACCGAGCTTTAACCATATTAATTTTATTTATGTCGCTTTTATTTTCTCTATATTTATTTAACATTTGAAAAAAATAAAACTTGCTTTCATGACACTCATCATTATACCATGGGTTTTCTTTTGCATTATTACATACGGGAATATCAGCTTTAACATTGTCGTTATAATTAAGTTTGCGTTTAAAAATTGGTGAAGACACATCTTCAATAATGGCATTGAAATCCTGAATGCATGAATTAATATCCTCATTAGTCATGCAATGTTCAAATTTGCCATCTAAAGCAATCAAATTATCATTTATGTCTGCTTTACTGAAACTCTCAATAAAAACATTTTTGTTATTGTTGCTCCATACTTATAACGTAATCGTTCATAATCATTGTTGATGGGTTATATAGATAGTTTATTATCAAAATTCCAATAGGCAATATGCCAGTGAGGATATACATTTTTAAAACACATATGACATTATCAAAATATACAATATTCACAACTAATATATTTTACAAATGCACTATATCATTATTTGTTATGGTAACATTATATATATATATTTTGTTAATAATAATTCCTTTTATTTGCGTGGAGAAGGCTTTTAGGCATTTTTACTACCAACAGACAAGTTTGTGAATTAAATCAATTATTTGCAAACAAACATTCAGATCGTTTATTCAATTCAAATATGTGTTAAAAAAAAATAGCCACGTTACTAATTTCTTTTTGACATTCTGAGTTAATAAACAAAATAAGTTTCTGCATATTTGGCCTATTCCAATAGTATTTTTTGATATATTGTTTTCTAAACTCCGAGTATATAGGACATTATATCATAAAATGAAACTCGTCATCTAGCATATTACAGAAATTTACATTTTCTCTCATTTACCGGAATTGTATTAGGTTTACTCCAACTTCCTGCTTCTATTTCTAGTCTGTGCGAGGATACTCTTACTTTTGTCATGGCAATTCTAAGTTTTGATATATTACAAATATTAAGATAAGGTTGAATCAGTATTAGATTATGAAAGTGAAATATGGTTACACTTCACTGACAGTCAAACTACAAGTAAATGAAAACACTTTACCGACGGTCCATATTACCCAAAGGTACACAGTTTGCGAATATATATCTTATTTTGTGAGTTTAATAATTCCAGAAACTTGATCATGTTTGATCTCTTATAAAAATATTTAGGAATATATTGCTCCCTAAAATTATGTATGTTTGGCATTCCAACACAAAATGGAATTCATCTTCAAGTTTATTACAGAATACACATATTTTACCGTTTACAGGAATTCTGTTTGGTTTAACCCACCTACCGGCTTCTATTTGCAGTCTATGAGATGACACCCGTAATTTAGTTAGTGCTTGGCACATTTTGAAAACATTTATATTATCTAGATATTGTTGAAACTGAAACTTTGCAATGTTTATATAAATATAAACTTATATAAATATTATGCATCAATAGAAATGTAAAAATGATCAAATATTGCTAAAAAGTATTGCCTACAGAGAACATTATTCAAAAAGCATTATATAAGGATTGTTATCCAGCTGTAATAAGGGCGTGAAAGAGAATTTTGATTTGGAAACATAAAATTATGTAAATACATTAGCTCCAAACAATTCAGTATCTTTATAACAAAACTTAAATTTTCCTCTCATTGTTTACGAATAGAAAGAGGGAGGAAGAACAGAGAAAACCGAAAGAGTATGCTAAATTTGTAACACTAACGATGTTGAAAACGGGTACCATTTTATTTTGATTTGTTCTACTTACTCTAACATTAGGAACAAATACATTCCTAAATATTGCAAAACTAGACCAAGCATGTTTAAATTTGTGGAATTAACAAAATGATTATTCTAAGTTGAATAAATTCATTTCCGATGCACTTGTATTAACGCTTTCTATATCCAGTTTAGCAGACTAAAACACTAGATATCTTATTTTAGAACATTCTCGTTTATCATTTACATACCATAATACATGTATGCTTTTGTTTAAATATGTATGAAGCAAAGAAAAATGTAATGATTATTTTATTGTATATGTAATGCTAAAATCTGTAACGTGTGTGTATATTATAATTGTCATATATTTGTAATGATGAAAAACTGAAATAGTTAAAGTCATTGAAAGTGTCTGTCTGTCTGTCCGTCCGTCCGTCAGCCTGCCTGTCTGTCTGCCCGCCTACCTGCATGGCAGGCTGCCTGCCTGCCTTCCTGCATGTCTGTCTGTCTGTCTCCTAGGAGGAAAGCAAATATTACTGTTTTTCATTAACAATACTTATTTTTATATGGTGGCAATTAAAACAAATCGTCACCAATACCAATTCATTAAATGGCAAAATGTTGCGTCATTTCTATTGGCCAAACATTAAAAAAGATGGTTCACGATACTGTAGGTATTGTCATATATCTCAAATGGTAGGAAAACACAAGTAGAATATTCCCAAAGCCATTTTCAACCAATTTCAGCATTTGACGAATCTTTCAGAAGAAGAATTGTGGACTGTGTTGGCGTCTTGCCTAAGACCAAGTCTGGTAACCAATATCCGTTGACAATCATATTTGCGTCAACAAGATTTCCTGAAGCTATTCCATTTAGGAATATTAAGACAAAGTCTATCATGAAGGCTCTGGTCAAGTTTTTCACATGTGTTGGCCTTCCAAAATATGTTCAGTATGATCAAGGGTCAACTTTCATGTCAGGTATATTTCAATAGGTCATGCATGAGTTAGGCATTCAACAGTTTGTCTTCGGTCTATCATCCTGGCAGCCAAGGTGCTTTAGAAAGATTTAACCAGAAAAAATATGATTAGGCCTTATTGCTTTGACACCAATAAAGACTGGGATATGGGCATACACTGGTTAGTTCTAACCGTTAAAAGTCTGTTAAAGAATCTCTTAGCTTTAGCCCTTTTGAATTAGTTTTTGGTCACACTGTTTGTGGACAACTTAAGTTATTTAAAGAGAAACTTCTCTCGGAAGAATACACTTCTTTGAATATTCTACAGTATGTGTCTGATTTTAGATATCATCTCAATCGAAAATGTAAACCAGATATGATTTGACTGCACAAGCAATTTCAAACCTGGTGATAAAGTTCTTGCTTCATTACCTATTCCTGGAAAGCCTTTACAAGCTATGTATCATGGTCCTTGTACAGTAGAGTAAATGTCAGTGATTTACATTATATTATCATTACTCGTTGGAGGCGAAAGCCACGTAAACTTTGTCGTATCAATATGTTAAAAGAATACATTGACAGAGATAAGCTTTCTACAGATTCAGTTAATGTCGTTTGCTCTGCCCCACTTGAAAATTCCAGGGAGAAAATAAGAATGAGCATTTTGACAAAAATGAAAATGATCCTGGTTTACCTAACTCCAAAACAGTGACTTTTTGAAAAATCTTTACGGGAAACTGTCACATCTAGAATCATCACAAAGACATGAGCTGAAGCAGTTAATACACGAATATGAGCACATATTTTCTGATGTTCCAACAAGAACTGACAAAATAAATCATGATGTCAAAGTTGTAAATTCTTCTCCAATAAAACAACATCCATATATAATGAATCGTTCTTAACAACAGTACCTCAAATAAAAAATTCAATACTTACTGGACAATGATTTCATTGAACCAAGTTAAAGTGATTGGAGTTGACCGTCTTACAGATGCGAATTTAACAGTCACAGCAACTAGTATGGCTGTTATTATAGAAAGTTTTACAAGCAACACTTAATGTGTACACTCAGTATAACATGTGACTTAAGGTGTACACTCAGTATAACATGTGACTTAATGTGTACACTCAGTATAGCATGTGACTTAATGCGTACATTCAGTATAACATGTGACTTAATGTGTACACTCAGCATAACATGTGACTTAAGATGTACACTTAGTATAACATGTGACTTAATATGTACACTCTGTATAGCATGTCGCTTAATGTGCACACTCAGTATAACATGTCTTAATGTGTACACTCAGTATAACATGTGAATTAATGTGTACACTCAGTATAGCATGTGACTTAATGTGTACACGCAGTATAGCATGTGATTTAAGGTGTACACTCAGTATAACATGCGACTTAATGTGTACACTCAGTATAGCATGTCACTTAATGTGTACACTCAGTATAGCATGTGATGTGTACACTCAGTATAACATGTGACTTAAAGTGTACACTCAGTATAACATGTGACTTAGTGTATACACTCAGTATAACATGTGACTTAAGGTGTACATTCAGTATAACATGTGACTTAGTGTATACAATCAGTATAACATGTGACTTAAGGTTACAGTCAGTATAACATGTGTCTTAATGTGTACACTCAGTATTCCATGTGACTTTATGTGTACACTCTGTATAGCATGTGACATAATGTATACACTCAGTATAACATGTGACTTTATGTGTACACACTGTATAGTATATGACATAATGTATACATTCACTATAACATGTGACTTAATGAGTACACTCAGTATAACGTGTGACTTAATGTGTACACTCAGTATAACGTGTGTATTAATGTGTAAACTCAGTATAACGTGTGTCTTAATGTGTACACTCAGTATAACATGTGACTTAATGTGTACACTCAGTATAACATGTGTCTTAATGTGTACACTCAGTATAACATGTGACTTAGTGTATACACTCAGTATAACATGCGACTTAAGGTTACACTCAGTATAACATGTGACTTAATGTGTACACTCAGTATAACATGTGAATTAATGTGTACACTCACTATAACATGTCTTAATGTGTACACTCAGTATAACATGTGACTTAATGTGTACACTCTGTATAGCACGTGACATGATGTATACACTCAGTATAATACGTGACTTAATGTGTACACTCAGTGTAACATATGACTTAATATGTACACTCAGTATAACATGTGACTTCATGTGTACACCTTCAGTATGACACGAGACTTAATGTGTACACGCAGTATTACACGTGACTTAATGTGTTCACCTTGAGTATGATATGTGACTTAACGTCTGTTACTGTATAAAACATCTATGTGATTTAATATGTCAACATTTATAATTACGTGAGAGGACATAGTCAGTGTACTTGCTGACAGATAGACTTTCAATATAATCTGACAGTTGGTTTTAGACAACAACAAAAAAATATTTCATTGTTTGTTTAAGGAATTTATTTTCAATTATTCAAAAGATAAACATCTGCATATGAGGATTTATAGTCAGAAAGATAGAAGACATCTGAAAAAGGCAGAGAGAGGGAGAGAGAGAGAGAGAGAGAGAGAGAGAGAGAGAGAGAGAGAGAGCATATATGATAAGTACATATGCACCTATGAAACGGTCTACAGCACTATTAGCACAATATGAATATCACAGATTCGCTTATATTCGATTACTTTTACTGTCAGTCACGTGTTACCAGTACCATCCAGGCTGATATCACTGTCAGACCTAGGTATGCGTCACATCTGTTCACCTGGTGTAGGCATGTTTCTCTGACTCTTGCTTCAACTAGTAGTTTAAAACGTCACTCTAAAACGGTCGAGTATATCTAAACCCTTCGACTAGTTCGTCGATCCAGGACTTGGGCTTGTACAATGGTCGATGATATCTAAAACCGGAGACTAAGTCTCGACAAGTTCGTCTTATCACCGGCGGCCCAGGACTTGGACTTGTATAATGGTCGATGATATCTAAAACCGTAGACTAAGTCTCGACAAGTTCGACTTCTCACCGGCGGTCCAGGACTTGGACTTGCCTCGGAAATGACGTAGGTCGGCGGCGTGATCCTTGTGGAGCATGGGCAGGTAGGACTGGGGCTGACACTGGTCGTGGTGGGCCTGGTAAAAAGCCTTATATCCACCGTCCAGGAGGTACACCTCGGGGAAGTACAGACTCGGATAGTTGTCCTTGTTCATCGCTCGGTCCTGACTGCGCAGAAAACGGTACCTGTAAAATACATAGTATTTGGTCAATGCAAAGCATCTTTGCATAATAACGCAAAAGTCAACAAACAAAACAAAGTTATTACATCTCTAAATACTCGATTGTCTTAAAACGTTCATTGTTGTAATTATTTCCAAAGTGAAACCGTTTCTAAATACAAAAAAAAGAAGAGATGACTCTGTGTTCCTAACACCAAGAAAAGACTCCATTTACATGGCAGACTGAATAAATCAGTAAATATATTAAACTATACCAAAATCCCTCTATTTTTCCTCAAGTAATAGTATAAAGGAGTTTCTATCATGTTTTATTGCAGTTATAAAAACATCATAAACTGTTCAAGTTTCAACATAGAAATAATAATGTAAACTTACATTTTTGGTCCTCTCTCCGACGAGAATTCACAGTGAAATATGAGAATGTGACGTTTCGGCGGAACCACGGAGCAGTCCTGGGTTAGGATGTTCTGCACGGCGTCACGGGTATACAGGTTAAGTGCACCCTGAAATGATGGAATACAAATCATAATCATTTGCTGAAAATCTAGTATATAGTCATAACGTTATTGTATGCGTTAAAATGCTCATACTTGGAAGGTCAACCATAGTGTCATTCCTTTTCGATATTTACTTTCTGAGACTAATTATTCTCTTTCGGAGAATAACATTTTGTATTAAACGGTAAACATCATCATCATCATCATCATCATCATCATCATCATCATCATTTTATATCAGTTATCATTCAGGGAGACTCGCAATGTAAACCTACCTCAATATGTCCGCCTTCAAACTCGTACGGGTATCTACAGTCGATGACGGAAACTTGGTCTATCTTGTCGTCATAGCAACCACGTAGAACAGCGCCCATCTGTAATAGAAACTATGTAAATAAAAAAATGCTTATTAAGAGAAATGTGCAATTGAGATTTTGGGTATGTTTTCGGTCAGTGTTTCCTTATCGGTGATATACTTACACATGAACTGATTCATTACGTTCTAATCCAATAGTCTCCGAATTTATTTGGAGTTTCCATTATGTCAAACATGGAGGAAATGCTTTATCGATTTACAATTGTATTTGAAATGTATGATTTTGTTCGATTGTTTGTTGTTGTTTTTTTTTTGTTTTTTTTTCAATCTTATGGATTTTTGTTTTACTTTTAGAAATCTGTGACATGCTATTTTTGATAACAAATCATTGATATTGGACGCCAGCTTCCTTAAAACATAAACATATTGTTGATAATGTATGCCAGCTTCCTTAAAACATGACCACATTATAGATAATGGATATCAGCTTCCTTAAAACTTGAACACATTATTCATAATGGATGTCAGCTTCCTTAAAACATGAACACATTTTAAAATGGATGCCGTCTTCCTTATAACATGAACACATTATAGATAATGGTTATGAGCTTCCCTATAACATGAATACATTATTCATAATGGATGCCAGCTTCCTTAAAACATGAACACATTGTTCATAATGGATGCCAGCTTCATTAAAACATGAACGTATTTTTCATAATGGATGCCAGCTTCCTTAAAACTTGAACACATTATTGTTAATGGATGCTAGCTTCCTTAAAACATGAATAAAGCATTGTCGCTAAAAATGCATACATCATTAATAACTGAAGATTTGTTCAATCCAACTGTGTAGACAAAAAAGAATTTGATAATTAAAGTTGCCGGTGTCTATGTATAAAATGCACCGGCAGAATTTATACACTAAATTTATTTTATATTCCACTTGAATAACAGTAATTTGTCCTTCAACGCACAAATTCCATTATCTTAGCTAGTTGTAAGAACAGAACTCTGTTTAATTTATATTTTGTACATAACAACGTATATGTTTATATGTACCATATACTTCTATATATAAAATTAACATAGGTATATATTTTTAATCTTAACACACCGTTTCCGCCGATATGGACTTGAGATCTCTGTGCTTCCCGGTAATGGTCGGCAGCGTGTACGGTCGGGAACAGTCCGCCACGAGATCATCTTCGGTGGACAGTCGGTGTACGACGGACTTGATGTCAACATTGTCTGGGGATTGTGACGGTGACTGGAATGTAAATGTTGCATATTCATCATAATGAACATTATGTATATTTATGTAATATTTGCCCATATGTAAATATGTAATGTTTGCCCATATGTATATATATATGAAACGTTTGTCCATATGTATATATATGTAATGCTTGCCCATACATATATATATATGTAATGTTTGTCCATATGTATATATATATTTAATGTTTGTCCATACATATATATATATGTAATGTTTGACCATATGTATATGTATGTATTGTTTGTCCAGAATGTTTCATATGCATCATGTAATGTTTGCCCATATGTATATATATATATGTAATGTTTGCCCATATGTATATATATATATGTAATGTTTGCCCATATGTATTGTTTGCCTATGTATATATATCTAATGTTTGCCCATATGTATATATATGAAATGTTTGCCCATTTATATATATGTAATGTTTCCCCATATTTATATACATGTAATGTTTGTCAGTAGGAATAGATATGCAATGTGTGCCCATATGTATATATATGTAATGTTTGCCCATGTATATATATATATGTAATGTTTGCCCATATTAAATATGTAATGTGTGCCCAAATGTATATATATGTAATGTTTGACCATGTATATATATATATATAATATTTGCCCATATGTATATATATGTAATGTTTGTCCATATGTATATGTATGTAATGTTTGCCCAGAATATAAATATTTCATATTCATCATGTGTATAATATATATTTGTATGTAATGTTTTCCCATATGTATATATATATGCAATGTTTGCCCAGAATGTAAATGTTTGCCCAGATGATGAATATGATTAATGTTTTCCCAGAATGTAGATGTTTCATATTCATCATGTGTCTATATATGTAATGTTTGCCCATATGTATATATGTAATGTTTGCACATAGGACACTTGCACTGATATCACGTATAGGCTAATGAAATCAAAACCAGAATTCAAACAGTATCATCCTACCTGATACATTTTGTTTCTCTTCTCTGAGTAGACGCCATTTGTCTGTTCAAATTACGAATCGAAATACACTATTAAACGTATTAGATAATTAGATAAATACCTAGAGTTTGAACTGCGAATGTCAGTTGGACATATCAATTTCAAACAAAACTTTACTTTACTTAGAAAACGCTATAGATATAAACAGAATGGAAATGCATAGTATCTGACTAATTAACTCACCTCCAGGGACACTTCGCCGAAAGCATTCTCTGCCTCGCGTAATCGCTTCGTGGTCGGTGAATCGTCGTCATCTGACGTCTGGGCCTCGGCACAGCGCTTTGATGCAAACAAACTTCGCTTGACGTCATATGACAAGAATCGGCCCAGGGGTCGTCGAGATGTCTGCAGCTGTTGAAAAATTATGATGTGATGTAACAAGGTAACGAGGTTATATTGGTAGACAATCCATATGGCATAACAAGTCATATGGCAGGAATGGCCACGAGATGTTCCGGACGTCTACCGCTGAAAGAAAATGTTGTAAAAACGGTCTAGTTCTGCATTTCTGAAAAACCTTCTGCCTGTATACTAGGGAAATTTAGTAATGTAGGTTTAATTCCACTAAATCAGCCTGGTGCAGTCGAAAGTAGTTCTGTATTAAAGAGTGCTAATCTTTTTTTTCTGTAAAACCTTTGTTTAGTGCAATTTCCTGTTATTTTTTGGCTGTAACTGTATTCTGGACATGTTGCTGATATTTGAAAAGGGAGCTCATCATGTTTTTGACATAAATTTCAGAAGTGAAAGTAGACAGGGTACGGAATTGCAAGGGGTAAAAATAGCTTTGACCTTTGACCCGGTGTTAGTATACAACTGAAGAAATGTTTCTTACAAGGTATTAAACCCCCTATTTCCTTGTTGATGTTTAAAAGCAAACATGTTTATTTGCATGATAAAGTAAGTTTCCCAGAATTCTAACCAGGTTTGAGTTTTTAACAGGTTGTCAACATTCTAACTTTACTATGGAAGGGCAATGGAGACTCATTTACGCTATTATAACCTGTAAATGTAAAAAGTTAACTAGTTATTTAGTATATCATGTTCTTTCTTTTCGCAGTAATACAAATAAATCAATTAATTTAATATATGTTCTATTCAATGTTTTTGGTAAGTAGTTTAAATAACCTGATGTTTAAACAAACATGAAATGTCCTTTGTAACTAAACATTTTGTTTTATATAAGAATGTGTTTCAGACCAGGATCTGATTGAAGTTGTAGACATGCCTATGAATAAACTGGATATCTGTATACTCGCTGGCTAAAATCAATACCTGCGCTTGAAATTCTAGTTAAACAATGCCACCATATTAACCAAACTTACGCAGATAAGTTCTCAGAATCGGACATGTTATCCACTGATATCATGAATAAGTATTCATTAAACATAATACGTTGAAAAAGAAAGATCTCTGGTCAAACACACATGCGTTGCTTACCTCGCTATATGATCCGTTGAGATCGGTGGCTGTGTCCATACACACATTGCTCGTCGGCGGCGTGTCAGTAAACCCATAGTTGTCGCCCTTGCTAGGTGGCGTGATAATGTCATCAATGTCGGCTGCGTCAACCGTCGTCTTGAAGGGGGTCAGTCGAAACATGTTGAATATCTGAAAATATAGAAAAGAAGCATTAAAAATAAGTTAATAATTATAAATTGTAAAAACCTAAATGTGTAATGAAGGTACTACTACAATGATACACTGAGTATTTAAAAAATAAATAAATATGAATATTGAATATCTGAAGATATAGAAAAGAAACATAACAAATAATCATAAGTAATTGTACAAATATAATTGGTGAAGACGGTAATACTACAATGATATACTTTTATAATCATGTATTTCTAAATAAATCTGAGTATTTTAAGAAAGAAAACATGATAGAATTAATGCAATAAGATCGCTTGATAATAAAAACACTTTCATGAAAGTGTAATATGAACTGATTAAAGACAGACAGACAGACAGACAGACTTTTTATTCAGACTTGTACAAAGTACATCGTCTACAATATATACATATTAGCATATATGATGTCAACGTATATATACAAGTAAATGGTGAAATATGTACAAATGGTATAATTAATCATTTCATTATTATTATTATTATTATTATTATTATTATTATTATTATGTAGTATAGTAAATAAGAGTAGGAGGTTGAACTAAGTAACTACCTTTCAATAGTTAATAAAGCGATTCTTAATACAATTGATTCTTTAACATATAACGGAAGTTTTATTATTTCTTGTCATATGATTTCAATGGTGAAATATATACAAATGGTATAATTTATCATTTCATTATTACTATTATCATTACTATGTAGTATAGTAAATAAGAGTAGGAGGTTGAACTAAGTAGCTACCTTTCAATAGTTAATAATACGTTTCTTAATATAATTGATTCTTTAACATATAACGAAAGTTTTATTATTTCTATCTTGTCATGTGATTTCAGTAACTCCAAATATTTGAAAACAGAAGGACGTTTGTAATAACAACGTTTTAAGTATTTCTTTCTAATATCAATATAACAAGGACAAATACATACAAAATGAAATTCATCTTCTATATCTAAACTATTACAAATTAGGCAATATCTTTCTTCACGAAGTGTTCTATTGTTGGCATATCTACCCACAGACCTAATAACATATTAATATGTCTGTGATCTACCAGTCTGTATTCTGAGTGGATGTACAGATAGTCTAAGTCTAGTAAAATATAGACGTAAACTTCTTGGCAAAATATCTAAATATGTTTCATATTAAAAACTAGTTTTAATATCTTTGTACAATGTTAACACAGAACTGTTGTTTAAGGTACCACACCAATTGTGTTTAAAGGCATCTAAAACTCTAATTCTGAAGTCATACAAAAATACGTCACTGTTTATATAAGAAGCATTATCGAATACATAAGAAAAACCGTAATCATCTAGTAATTTCTTAACACTGCTAACCCAGTTCGTTTTTCCGTTATTACAGACCTGTAAAGCGTGTTCATACACAGTCTTTAGAATGATATTGTCAGTATTTATTACTTTCAACCAATATTTCATAATTCTTATATATCTATTAACATATAGGGGATATCTTCCAAGTTCACCATACACAGCTGCATTGCATGTATTAGGTAGTACCTTTAATAACCTTTTGCAAAATTTTAAATGAATTCTTTCAATTTCTTTAGATTTAGTATTGCCCCAAATCTCACATGCATAACTAAGAACAGACATTAAAACATCAGATAGTTACTGGCTTATATTACAACAGTGTTATAAAAAGAACAAAAACACTTAATTCGTTTTGATTTTTAAATCCCATGACACCAAAAACATTGACAACTGAAAAAGAAAATATTTAGCAGTACTTACTGTCGTACAGTCGGTGTCTTCGGTACAAAGGCTGGTTCTGAAATAAACAAACATTAAAAAATTAAAGTAACGGAAAAGAAGCACCGCCCATCGGGGCTAATTAGCATTGTGTCGTATGTTTTGACCAATTAAGCAATCACTTGAATGCTTATCTGTATGATTAAGGGCAATAAAAATGATGACCCCATAAATGATCAAAAAACACCGATAAGCGGTTTGCGGGGATGCAATATGGCAAATCTTTAATGCTGATAAACACCGTGGCATATGATGACTTAATTAGCGCATCGTTAAGATCAAACTGTGAAATATGGTGAATAGCGATTTTGACTTTATAATAAAGTGGATATTAAGTGCTTACATCTTCAAAGCATTTGAACTCAGAAAAATACAACATTCATAGTATCATTTGTAGAATAATCTCAGATTGTTACATGTCTTTATACACAGTTAAAACGTTTTACCTTTTACTTTTGTACACTGATCATTTTGTTGTTTTTTAGTTTTGTTTTTGTAGAACATTGGAAATCAAATAAATAGTAGAGAGCATTGTGGTATTTACAAACAAAAACGGCAATCACTTATCGTTGATTATACTGTAATATAAACTATATATGATAGTATAGATAGTAGAATATCAATACAGATTATTTTCATAGTGGCAATATAATTTGAAAGGCTGTATTTCACCTTCTCCGTTTATTTCTTCTCCGCTTATTTTCTGTCATAAATTGTGTATATAGCATATATTCATATTACTAAAAATGCTGTTTGTTATCTTGCTATGTCAATTGCTTGTATGAATGTAAACTATGTCTCACGGGCCTCTGGCCTACTGATTAATGAATAAATTCTTCTTCATATTGTTTTTTTTAAACTCAACAAAGAAAGTGAATATTTTTTATATAACACTGGGGTTGTCTTGTTATTTTACGTATTCCTTTCTTTAAATGTCATTTATGTTTCATATGCTTATACCATTTTATTCAAGTTTAATCTACATTAAGTTCTATTACATACATATTTTATTTAAAAAATAGTTGTAAAGAAATGTTACAGCATATAATTATTAGACGCAAATAAAACAACTTCCCTTTCAATTATATTTATGTTATTTATACATATTTTAAAATAAATAAGAATTTGTATCTTAAAATCAGTAATGTTTGTTAAATGCGTTAAAAGTATATAAAAAGCAAATAAAACTTTTCCCAAATGTTCAGACATTACTATTATTTATATATATATATATATTAAAATAAATAAGAAGTTGTATTCAATAATGTCTATTAAATGCGTTAAACTGAATATTAGTATAAGAAGCAAATAAAACTATTTCCCAAAAGTTATTTATACATATTTTACAATAAACAAGAAGTTTTACCTTCAGTTGTGTAATGTCGGCCAATAGCGTTAAAAACTAACTGAATATGAGACGCAAACAAATATATTTTCCAAAAGTTTCAGACACTGTTATTTATAAAAAGCTGATATGGAAATGGTAGCTTTGCGATAGAATCCTTACATGAAGATACCAATGAAACGTTGTTTATATAATGCACATAAAGAACGCGCTAATTTCGACGTAGACACAACAGTAAGCTCTTAGGGAAGCTTACAGTTAGCTGAGCAACTCTGCTCAACTTTGACTCAAACTTATCGCCTATAATGGCTTGAACAATATTGCGTTAGCGTATAAGTGTGCTTTTAATAAAGCGTATTTTGTAAATTGATGGTTCTAATTGCCACATACACGAGAAAAGTAACTGCCATTTTAACAGAGATTCCAGCACTGATTTTAAGAAAGGAGTTAAATTATGTTTGTTTTTGGAAAATACTGAAAATATTTGGAATTAAGCCTGAAATTGTATTAGACAGTTTTATTTCAAATTTGTATAAATTATATATTTTAAATATATAAGATGAAGAAATTAACCTGAACATGGTTTCAATTTCGAATGAATTAAGGAAAACAGTTGTTCAACAAAAACAAGTATACTGTTCTTCACAATAGATATTAGTTCCGTATCGTTTATAAAATACTATTGTGAGTTATTGCACAGATCAGGGACTATATGCACAGTTTTCACCCTAGCTCAGATTTAATAACAATAATAATATTAGGTCTGTGACTATTTCAAAAAGTTTCACGTGGCAAGCAACTCCATCGACGTAGACCAGACCAGAATTGAATTGTATGAATTAAGATGGACTGTTGACAAATAAACAAAGAAGACATCTGCCATTTTAACAAAGATTCCAGCACCGCTTTTAAGAAAGGAGTTAATTGATGTTTGTTTTGGAGAAATAATCAGAATTTTTGAATGTAGGCCTGAAATTGCATTAGAAAGTTTTATCAACTCCATCGACGCAAATAGCGACCAAAGTTGAATTGTTTGAATATTTAAGATAAACTTACGGCATCCATAAATTAAAAAAACGGATTGACAGCTTATCCAATATCACTGTTGAAATATAAACTTTTAATAGTATCAGACAAATGGTGAATACAATTAAAAATATAAGAATAATAGTTCATTTAATAAGCAATATTTGATACCTGTCAGTCTTTCATCCCAGGATGTTACTTGATGAAGATAAAACTCGTATTATGGTTACTTTTTATCTGTGTGCAGTATTTATTAGTTTCTGACCAATCGCCAAAAGCAGAATTCTACTAATTGGAGAAAATTGGCATAATACAACTTTGTGATTCTAGTGTTTATTTCTCCACATCTTATCTAAACATCTCATTTCCCCTCCCTCTCCATTGTTTTACAGACGCTCGAAGTCCTGATAAATTGTCAGGAAGGTGAAATATCGTTAGTTAAGTGTCAAGCATTGAATTGATCACTTAAGATCTAGCCATGCTCCAAAAGTGATCTAAAGTGGTGTAATAATAGGAAAAATGATGGAATTCGCTACAATTAATATGTATATAGTTACCTTTATTTTTTCATCATTAGCCAAATGCATTGAATTCGTAATTATATCACGGTGTTTGATTATACAATGATTTGACGACATAGCTAATAACACGCTGACAAATCATAGGACAGGACCGAACACATTCCTTACTTACTTAAACGTTAACATTTTTCGTGATCATAGAATTAAATTATAATACAATTATCATAGAAAAGTTATTGAACTGAAGGAATGAAGGGAACCAATGCATTATTAGAGTATCCAGGGGCGTAGCTTGGCTGAATATGATGTGTAGGCCGAGTTCTAGGGGGTCCGTGGGGCATGCTCCCCCGGAAAAATGTTTTCAGCTAGACTGTCGGAGGTGCGTTTTGGCGTATATTTCATACTGGTGAATATGTCTATAAGAACATCAGTATCCTTACTTTTTACCGTAAATTATATATCTTATAACTAAAAAGAAGCTGAAACCATTTAAAGTAATGTAATGTTATTTATATTAACACGAAGTACTAGTATACAATTTAGCCCCTTACCCCGCTAGGCCTCCGATTTTTATTGCACTTTTGGCATTTTTATTTTTTCGATTTCTCAGAAAAAATGTAGGCCGCGGCCTACACGGCCTATAGGAAGCTACGCCCCTGGTATCACATACCCTAGATAAGAGCAGAAAAAGGAATTACGTGAACGATAACTTATTAACAATTTCAATATAAAACAACTGACCTCATCGTTGCTATTTTTATATCCGGTACTGTAATGCTCAAACGAAACACAAATAAATACTGGGACAAATTTGCAATAAAATTGCTTTTATTTAGAAAAATATACTGACACATTTAACTATTTTTTCCGCTAAAACGATCAACTAGAATAGTTGTCTCGCTGTGTAAAATGTATTCAACGAGTTACTTTAGCAGTTTGCGATACTTGAATGCGTGAGTTTGACAAACTTTGACTAACAGAATACAATAACGGCGAACATTTGATTGCACGTGAAACATTGTGCACGAGAATGGTTTAGTGGTCTCCATTTGAAAGCATTGAATAAGACGGAGCTGCCAATTAAATTGTTATTTTGATTGATTTTAATAAGTCAATCAAATGACAGGTGCTAAGTCAGATTTCCAGTCGTGAAAAACAACTATAAGTCGGAAGTGAGATGATTTGGTCCCGGATGTTTTATATATATATTATAGGTTATATATATGCTTGTGTGACATCAGTAATACAGTTACAATTGTGTAAAATTATTTTAGGTGTTAAACTTACCACAAGTAATGCTGGTATTTACGGAGAGCTCTCTCGTTACCCCTTATACATTAATAGATATGTAAAAATGATCAAATATTGCTATAAACTATTGTCTACAGAGAATATTATTCAAAACGCAAGTATTTGTTATCCAACTGTAATAAGGGCGCGACGAATTGGCTAACTGATTTAAGGTTTATTATAAACAGTTACGGTTTTAATAATGTCTGGGATAATCCCTTGAGTGCTAGTTTTAAACTGTTTCCTTCAATATTTAAACAAAGATTAAAAGATAATTTCATTCAACGATGGAGGTCTGATATAGAAAGCAGTACAGTTTTTACTCTATACATGCATAAGGCAGTGAAAGTGAATTTTGATTTTGAAACATATCTAACTACATTATGCTCCAAACAATTGTATAACAAAAGTAAGATTTTCCGCTCATTGTTTACGAATAGAAGCAGGGAGGAAAACAGAGAGAACCGAAAGAGTATGCTAAACGATATTGAAGACGAGTACCATTTTATTTTGATTTGTATTACTTACTCTAACATTAGGAACAAATACATTCCTAAATATTACAAAACTAGACCAAGCATGTTTAAATTTGTAGAATTGTTGCGGTCATTAAACAAACGATTATTATAAGTTGAAGTAAATTCATTGCCGATGCACTTGTATTAACGCTTTCTATGTCCAATTTAACAGACTAAAACACTAGATATCTTATTTTAAAACATCCTCGTTTATCATTTACATACCATAATACGTGTATGCTTTTGTTTAAATATGTATGAAGCAAAGAAAAATGAAACGATTTTTTTATTGTATATGTCTGTCACGTGCGCGTATATTATAATTGTCATATGTTTGTAATGATGAACAACTGAAATAGTTAAAGTCATTGAAAGTGTTTGTCTGTCTGTCTGCCTGCCTGCCTGCCTATTTTTATATGGTGGCAATTGAAACAAATCGTCATCAATCCCAATTCATTAAATGGCAAGATTTTGTGTCATTTCTATTGGCCAAACATCAAAAAAGATTGTTCACGATACTGTAGGTCTAGTCATATATCTCAGATGGTAGGAAAACACAAGTAGAATATTTCCAAAGCCATTTTCAACCAATTCCAGCATTAGTCGAACCTTTCAGAAGAAGAATTGTGGACTGTGTTGGCGCCTTGCCTAAGACAAAGTCTGGTAACCAATATCTGTTGACAATTATATTTGCGTCAACAAGATTTCCTGATACTATTCCAATTAGGAATATTAAGACAAAGTCTATCGTGAAGGCTCTGGTCAAGTTTTTCACATGTGTTGGCCTTCCAAAATATGTTCAATCTGATCAAGGGTCAACTTTCATGTCAGGTATATTTCAATAGGTCATGCATGTGTGAGGCATTCAACAGTTTGTCTTCGGTCTATCCTCCTGGCAGCCAAGGTGCTTTAGAAAGTTTTAACCAGACATTGAAAAAATATGATTAGGTCCTATTGCTTTGACACCAATAAAGACTGGGATATGGGCATACACTTGTTACTTCTCACCGTTAGAGAGTCTGTGTTAAAAAATCTCGTAGCTTTAGCCCTTTTGAATTAGTTTTTGGTCATACTGTTTGTGGACAACTTAAGTTATTTAAAGAAAAACTTCTGCCGGAAGAATACACTTGAATATTCTACAGTATATGTCTGATTTTAGATATCATCTCAATCGAAAATGTAAACCAGATATGATTTGACTGCACAAGAAATTTCAAACCTGGTGATAAAGTTCTTGCTTTATTACCTATTCCTGGAAAGCCTTTACAAGCTAGGTATCATGGTCCTTGTACAGTAGAGAAAAGGGACAGTGATTTAAATTATATTATCATTACTCGTTGGAGGCGAAAGCCACGTAAACTTTGTCGTATCAATATGTTAAAAGAATACATTGACAGAGATAAGCTTACTACAGATTCAGGTAATGTCGTTTGCTCTGTCCCACTTGAAAATTCCAGGGAGAAAATAAGAATGAGCATTTTGACAAAAATGATCCTGGTTTACCTAACTCCAAAACAGTGACTTTTTGAAAAATCTTTACGAGAAACTGTAACATCTAGAATCATCACAAAGACATGAGCTGAAGCAGTTAATACACGAATATGAGCACATATTTTCTGATGTTCCAACAAGAACTGACAAATTTAATCATGATGTCAAAGTTGTAAATTCTTCTCCAATAAAACAACATCCATATAAAATGAATCGTTCTAAACAACAGTACCTCAAATAAGAAATTCAATACTAACTGGACAATGATTTCATTGAACCAAGCTAAAGTGATTGGAGTTGACCGTCTTACAGATGCGAATTTAATAGTCACAAGAACTGGTATGGCCGTTATTATAGAAATTTTTACCCGCAACACTTAATGTGTACACTCAGTATAACATGTGACTTACAGTGTATATTTTCAATACAACATGTGACTTAATGTCTACACCCGTGTACATTCAGTATAACATGTGACTTAATATGTACACTCAGTATAACATGTGTCTTAATGTGTACATACAGTATAGCATGTGACTTAATGTGTACACTCATTATAACATGTGTCTTAATGTGTACACTCAGTATAACATGTGACTTAAGGTGTATACCCAGTATAACATGTCACTTAATGTGTACACACAGTATAGCATGTGACTTAATGTGTCAATTCAGCATAACATGTGATTTAATGTGTAAACTCAGCATAACATGTGACTTAAGGTGTGCACGCAGTATAACATGTGACTTAATGTGTACACTCAGTATAGCATGTCACTTAATGTGTACACGCAGTATAACATGTGACTTAAGGTGTACACTCAGTATGACATGTGACTTCATGTGTACACTCAGTATAACATGTGACTTAAAGTGTATATTTTCAATACAACATGTAACTTAATGTGTACATTCAGTGTCACATGTGATTTAATGTGTACATTCAGTATAACATGTGTCTTAATGTGTACACCCAGTATAGCATGTGACTTAATGGGTAAACTGAGTATAACATGTGACTTAATGTGCACACACAGTATATCATGTGACCTAATGTGTCCATTCACCATAACATGTGATTAAAGTTTGCACTCAGTATAACATGTAACTTAATGTGTACACTCAGTATAGCATGTCAATTAATGTGTACACGCAGTATAACATGTGACTTAAGGTGTACACTCAGTATAACATGTGACTTAATGTGTACAATCAGTATAGCATGTGACTTCATGTGTACACTCAGTATAACATGTGACTTCATGTGTACACACAGTATAACATGTGACTTAAAGTGTATATTTTCATTACAACATGTGACTTAATGTATACACTCAGTGTCACATGTGATTTAATGTGTACATTCAGTATAACATGTGACTTAATGTGTACACTCAGTATAGCATGTGACTTCATGTGTACACTCAGTATAACATGTGACTTCATGTGTACACACAGTATAACATGTAACTTAAAGTGTATATTTTCAATACAACATGTGACAATGTGTACACTCAATGTAACATGTGACTTAATGTATACATTCAGTATAACATGTGACTTAATGGGTACACCCAGTATAACATGTGACTTAATGTGTACACCCAGTATAACATGTGACTTAATGTGTACATTCAGTATAACATGTGACTTAATGGATACACCTAGTATAACATGTGACTTAAAGTGTACACCCAGAATAACATGCAACTTGAAGTGTACAATCAGTATAAGATGAGACTTAATGGGTACACTCAGTATAATATGTGTCTTAATGTGTACACTCAGTATAACATGTGACTTAATGTGTATACTCAGTATAGTATGTGACTTAATGTGTCCAATCAGCATAACATGTGACTTAATGTGTACACTCAGCATAACATGTGACTTAAGGTGTGCACTCAGTATAACATGTGACTTAATGTGTACAATCAGTATAGCATGTCACTTAATGTGTACACGCAGTATAACATTTGACTTAAGGTGTACACTCAGTATAACATATGACTTAATGTGTACACTCAGTATAACCTGTGATGTGTACACTCAGTATAACAAGTGACTTAAAGTGTATATTTTCAATACAACATGTGACTTAATGTGTACACACAATGTCACATGTGATTTAATGTGTACATTCAGTATAAACATTTCTCTTAATGTGTACACTCAGTATAACATGTGTCTTAATGTGTACACCCAGTATAACATGTGACCTAATGTGTACACTCAGTATAACATGTGATGTGTACACTCAGTATAACAAGTGACTTAAAGTGTATATTTTCAATACAACATGTGACTTAAAGTGTACACTCAGTGTCACATGTGATTTAATGTGTACATTCAGTATAAACATGTGACTTAATGTGTACACCCAGAATAACATGCGACTTGAAGTGTTCAATCAGTATAAGATGAGACTTAATGTGTATACTCAGTATAACATGTGTCTTAATGTGTACAATCAGTATAACATGTGACTTAATGTGTACACTCAGTATAACATGTGACAGAATGTGAATACTCAGTATAGCATGTGACAATGTGTCCATTCAGCATAACATGTGATTTAATGTGTACACTCAGCATAACATGTGACTTAAGGTGTGCACTCAGTATAACATGTGACTTAATGTGTACACTCAGTATAGCATGTCACTTATGTGAATTAATGTGTACACTCAGTTTATCATGTGACTTAATGTGTACACGCAGTATAACATGTGACTTAAGGTGTACACTCAGTATTACATGTGACTTAATGTGTACACTCATTATAGCATGTGACCTAATGTGTACACTCAGTATAACATGTGACTTAATGTGTACACTCAGTATAGCATGTGACTTAATGTGTACACACTCAGTATATCATGTGATGTGTACACTCAGTATAACATGTGACTTAGAGTGAACACTCTGTATAACATGTGACTTAGTGTATATACTCAGTATAACATGTGACTTAAGGTGTACACCCAGTATACCATATGTCTTAATGTGTACACATTCAGTATAACATGTGACTTAATGTGTACACTCTGTATAGCGTGTGACATAATGTATACACTTAGTATAACATTTGTCTTAATGTCTACACTCAGTATAACATGTGACTTAATGTGTACACCCAGTATAGCATGTGACTTAATGTGTACATTCAGTATAACATGTGACTTAATGTGTACACTCAGTATAACATGTGACTTAAAGTGTACACACAGTATAACATGTGACTTAAGGTATACACTCAGTATAGCATGTGACTTAATGTGTAAACTCAGTATAACATGTGACTTAAGGTGTACACTCAGTATAGCATGTGAATTAATGTGTCCATTCAGCATAACATGTGACTTAATGTGTACACCCAGCATAACATGTGACTTAAGGTGTGCACTCAGTATAACATGTGTCTTAATGTGTATATCTAGTATAGCATGTGACTTAATGTGTACACTCAGTATAACATGTGACTTAAAGTGTACACCCAGAAGAACATGTGACTTAATGTGTACACTCAGTATAACATGTGACTTAAAGTGTACAATCAGTATAAGACGAGACTTAATGTGTACACTCAGTATAACATGTGTTTTAATGTGTTCACCCAGTATAACATGTGACTTAAGGTGTACACTCAGTGTAACATGTGAGTTAATGTGTACACTCAGTATAGCATGTGACAATGTGTCCATTCAGCATAACATGTTACTTAATGTGTACACCTAATATAGCATGTGACCAAATGTGTACATTCAGTATAACATGTTACGTAATGTGTACACTCAGTATAACAAGTGACTTAATGTGTACACTCAGTATAGCATGTGACAATGTGTCCATTTAGCATAACATGTGACTTTATGTATAAACTCAGCATAACATGTGACTGAAGGTGTGCACTCAGTATAGCATGTGACTTAATGTGTACACACTCAGTATATCATGTGATGTGTACACTCAGTATAACATGTGACTTAGAGTGAACACTCTGTATAACATGTGACTTAGTGTATATACTCAGTATAACATGTGACTTAAGGTGTACACCCAGTATACCATATGTCTTAATGTGTACACATTCAGTATAACATGTGACTTAATGTGTACACTCTGTATAGCGTGTGACATAATGTATACACTTAGTATAACATTTGTCTTACTGTCTACACTCGGTATAACATGTGACTTAATGTGTACACCCAGTATAGTATGTGACTTAATGTGTACATTCAGTATAACATGTGACTTAATGTGTACACTCAGTATAACATGTGACTTAAAGTGTACACACAGTATAACATGTGACTTAAGGTATACACTCAGTATAGCATTTGACTTAATGTGTAAACTCAGTATAACATGTGACTTAAGGTGTACACTCAGTATATCATGTGAATTAATGTGTCCATTCAGCATAACATGTGACTTAATGTGTACACCCAGCATAACATGTGCCTTAAGGTGTGCACTCAGTATAACATGTGACTTAATGTGTACACCCAGTATAGCATGTCACTTAATGTGTACACTCAGTATAACATGTGTCTTAATGTGTACACCCAGTATAGCATGTGACTTAATGTGTACACTCAGTATAACATGTGTCTTAATGTGTATACCTAGTATAGCATGTGACTTAATGTGTACACTCAGTATAACATGTGACTTAAAGTGTACACCCAGAAGAACATGTGACTTAATGTGTACACTCAGTATAACATGTGACTGAAAGTGTACACCCAGAAGAACATGTGACTTAAAGTGTACAATCAGTATAAGACGTGACTTAATGTGTACACTCAGTATAACATGTGTTTTAATGTGTACACTCAGTATAACATGTGACTTAAGGTGTACACTCAGTGTAACATGTGAGTTAATGTGTACACTCAGTATAGCATGTGACAATGTGTCCATTCAGCATAACATGTTACTTAATGTGTACACCTAGTATAGCATGTGACCAAATGTGCACATTCAGTATAACATGTGACATAATGTGTACACTCAGTATAACAAGTGACTTAATGTGTACACTCAGTATAACATGTGACTCAAGGTGTACACTCAGTATACCATGTGTCTTAATGTGTACGCCTTCAGTAAAACATGTGACTTAATGTGTATACTCTGTATAGCATGTGACATAATGCATACACTCAGTATGACATGTGACTTAGTGTATACACTCAGTATAATATGTGACTTAAGGTGTACACTCAGTATACCATGTGTCTTAATATGTACACCTTCAGTATAACATATGTCTTAATGTCTACACTCAGTATAACATGTGACTTAATGTGTACACTCTGTATAGCGTGTGACATAATGTATACACTTAGTATAACATTTGTCTTAATGTCTACACTCGGTATAACATGTGACTTAATGTGTACACCCAGTATAGTATGTGACTTAATGTGTACATTCAGTATAACATGTGACTTAATGTGTACACTCAGTATAACATGTGACTTAAAGTGTACACACAGTATAACATGTGACTTAAGGTATACACTCAGTATAGCATTTGACTTAATGTGTAAACTCAGTATAACATGTGACTTAAGGTGTACACTCAGTATAGCATGTGAATTAATGTGTCCATTCAGCATAACATGTGACTTAATGTGTACACCCAGCATAACATGTGACTTAAGGTGTGCACTCAGTATAACATGTGACTTAATGTGTACACCCAGTATAGCATGTCACTTAATGTGTACACTCAGTATAACATGTGTCTTAATGTGTACACCCAGTATAGCATGTGACTTAATGTGTACACTCAGTATAACATGTGTCTTAATGTGTATACCTAGTATAGCATGTGACTTAATGTGTACACTCAGTATAACATGTGACTTTAAGTGTACACCCAGAAAAACATGTGACTTAATGTGTACACTCAGTATAACATGTGACTTAAAGTGTACACCCAGAAGAACATGTGACTTAAAGTGTACAATCAGTATAAGACGAGACTTAATGTGTACACTCAGTATAACATGTGTTTTAATGTGTACACTTAGTATAACATGTGACTTAAGGTGTACACTCAGTGTAACATGTGAGTTAATGTGTACACTCAGTATAGCATGTGACAATGTGTCCATTCAGCATAACATGTTACTTAATGTGTACACCTAGTATAGCATGTGACCAAATGTGTACATTCAGTATAACATGTGACGTAATGTGTACAATCAGTATAACAATTGACTTAATGTGTACACTCAGTATAGCATGTGACAATGTGTCCATTTAGCATAACATGTGACTTTATGTATAAACTCAGCATAACATGTGACTGAAGGTGTGCACTCAGTATAACATGTGACTTAATGTGTACACTCAGTATAACATGTCACTTATGTGACTTAATGTGTACACTCAGTATAGCATGTGACTTAATGTGTACACTTAGTATAGCATGTGACTTAAGGTGTAAACTCAGTATAACATGTGACTTAATGTGTACACTCAGTATAACATGTGACTTAATATGTACACTCAGTATAACATGTGACTTAATGTGTACACTCAGTATAGCATTTGACTTAATGTGTACACACTCAATATAGCATGTGATGTGTACACTCAGTATAACATGTGACTTAAAGTGTACTCTCAGTATAACATGTGACTTAGTGTATACACTCAGTATAACATGTGACTTAAGGTGTACACTCAGTATACCATGTGTCTTAATGTGTACGCCTTCAGTAAAACATGTGACTTAATGTGTATACTCTGTATAGCACGTGACATAATGCATACACTCAGTATGACATGTGACTTAGTGTATACACTCAGTATAATATGTGACTTAAGGTGTACACTCAGTATACCATGTGTCTTAATATGTACACCTTCAGTATAACATGTGACTTAATGTGTACACTCTGTATAGCATGTGACATAATGCATACACTCAGTATAACATGTGATTTAATGTGTACACTCAGTATAACATATGACTTAATGTGTACACTCTGTATATCATGTTACATAATGTATAAACTCAGTGTAATACGTGACCTAATGTGTACACTCAGTGTAACATATGTCTTAATATTTACACTCAGTATAACATGTGACTTCATGTGTACACCTTCAGTATGACACGAGACTTAATGTGTACACTCAGTATTACACGTGACTTAATGTGTACACCTTGAGTATGATATGTGACTTAATGTGTACTCTTCTGTTACTGTATAAAACATCTATGTGATTTAATATGTCAACTTTTATAATTACGTGAGAGGACATAGCCAGTGTACTTGCTGACAGATAGACTTTCAATATAATCTGACATTTGGTTTTAGACAACAACAACAAATTATTTCATTGTTTGTTTAAGGAATTTATTTTGAAATATTGAAAAGATAAACATCTGCATATGAGAATTTATAGTCAGAAAGACAGAAGACATTTGAAAAAGGCAGAGAGAGAGAGAGAGAGAGAGAGAGAGAGAGAAAGAGAGAGAGAGAGCATATATGATAAGTACATATGCACCTATGAAACGGTCTACAGCACTATTAACACAATATGAATATCACAGATTCGCTTATATTCGATTACTTTTACAGTCAGGCACGTGTTACCAGTACCATTCATGCTAATATCACTGTCAGACCATGGTATGCGTCACATCTGATCACCTGGTGTAGCCATGTTTCTCTGACTCTTACTTCAACTAGGACAGTTTAAAACGTCACTCTAAAACGGTCGAGTATATCTAAACCCTTCGACAAGTTCGTCGGTCCAGGACTTGGACAAGTACAATGGTCGATGATATCTATAACCGGAGACTAAGTCTCGACAAGTTCGTCTTATCACCGGCTGTCCAGGACTTGGACTTGTACAATGGTCGATGATATCTATAACCGGAGACTAAGTCTCGACAAGTTCGTCTTATCACCGGCTGTCTAGGACTTGGACTTGTACAATGGTCGATGATATCTATAACTGGGGACTAAGTCTCGACTAGTTCGTCTTATCACCGGCTGTCCAGGACTTGGACTTGTACAATGGTCGATGATATCTATAACCGGAGACTAAGTCTCGACAAGTTCGTCTTAACACCGTCGGTCCAGGACTTGGACTTGTACAATGGTTGATGATATCTAAAACCGGAGACTCAGTCTCGACAAGTTCGTCTTATCACCGGCGGCCCAGAACTTGGACATGTATAATGGTCGGTGATATCTAAAACCGGAGACTTAGTCTCGACAAGTTCGACTTCTCGCCGGCGGTCCAGGACTTGGACTTGCCCCTGAAATGACGTAGGTCGGCGGCGTGATTCTTGTGGAGCATGGACAGGTAGGACTGGGGCTGACACTGGTCCTGGTGGGCCTGGTAAAAGGCCTTATATCCGCCGTCCAGGAGGTACACCTCGGGGAAGTACAGACTCGGATAGTTGTCCTTGTTCATCGCTCGGTCCTGACTGCGCAGAAAACGGTACCTGTAAAATACATAGTATTTGGTCAATGTAAAGCATTTTTGCATAATAACGCAAAAGTCAACAAACAAAACAATGTTATTACGTCTCTTAATACTCGATTGTCTTAAAACGTTCATTGTTGTAATTATTTCCAAAGTGAAACCGTTTCTAAATACAAAAAAAAGAAGAGATGACTCTGTTTTCCTAACACCAAGAAAAGACTCCATTTACATTGCAGACTGAATAAATCAGTAATTATATTGAACTATACCAAAATCCCTCTAGCTTTCCTCAAGTAATAGTATAAAGGAGTTTCTATCAAGTTTTAATGCAGTTATAAAGGCATCATAAACTGTTCAAGTTTCAACATAGAAATAATAATGTAAACTTACATTTTGGGTCCTCTCTCCGACGAGAATTCACAGTGAAATATGAGAATGTGACGTTTCGGCGGAACCACGGAGCAGTTCTGGGTTAGGATGTTCTGCACGGCGTCACGGGTATACAGGTTAAGTGCACCCTGAAAAGATGAAACACCAATCCTTATCATTTGTTTACAGTCTGATATATAGACATAACCTTATTGATGCGTTAAACAACTCATACTTGGAAGGTCAACATAGTGTCATTCCTTTTCGATAATTACCTTCTGAGACTAATTATTCTCTTTCGGCGAATAACATTTTGTATTAAACATCATCATCATCATCATCATCATCATCATCATCATCATCATCGTCATCATCATCATCATTTAATATCAGTTATCATTCAGGTAGACTCGCAATGTAAACCTACCTCAATATGTCCGCCTTCAAACTCGTACGGGTATCTACAGTCGATGACGGAAACTTGGTCTATCTTGTCGTCATAGCAACCACGTAGAACAGCGCCCATCTGTAATAGAAAATATGTAAATAAAAAATTGCTTATCAAGAGTGCATGTGAGATTTTGAGTATGTTTTCGATCAGTGTTTCCTTATCGGTGATATACTTACACATGAATTGATTCATTACGTTCTAGTCCAATAGTATCCAAATTTATTTGGAGTTTCCATTATGTCAAACATGTAGGAAATGCTTTATCGATTTACAATTATTTGAAATGTGTGATTTTGTTTGATTGTTTGTTGTTGTTGTTTTTTTCTATCGTTTGGATTTTTGTTTTACTTTCAGAAATCTGTGACATGCTATTTTTGATAACACATGATCAAATCATTGATATTGGATGCCAGCTTCCTTAAAACATGAAAATATTGTTGATAATGTACACCAGCTTCCTTAAAACATGACCACATTATAGATAATGGATATCAGCTTCCTTAAAACTTGAACACATTATTCATAATGAATGCCAGCTTCCTTAAAACATGAACACATTTCAAAATGGATGCCGTCTTCCTTAAAACATGAACACATTAATTTATAGATAATGGATATGAGCTTCCCTATAACATGAATACATTATTCATAATGGATGCCAGCTTCCTTAAAACATGAACACATTATTCATAATGGATGCCAGCTTCCTTAAAACTTGAACACATTATTGATAATGGATGCTAGCTTCCTTAAAACATGAATTAAGCATTGACGCTAAAAATGCATACATCATTAATAACTGAAGATTATCTTAGCTAGTTGTAAGAACAGAACTCTGTCTAATTTATATTTTGTACATAACAACGTCTTTGTTTTCATGTACCATATACTTCTTTATATAAAATTAACATAGGTATATATTTTTAATCTTAACACACCGTTTCCGCCGATATGGACTTGAGATCTCTGTGCTTCCCGGTAATGGTCGGCAGCGTGTACGGTCGGGAACAGTCCGCCACGAGATCATCTTCGGTGGACAGTCGGTGTACGACGGACTTGATGTCAACATTGTCTGGGGATTGTGACGGTGACTGGAATGTAAATGTTGCATATTTATCATATGTATATAGGTAATGTTGGCACATATGTATATATATGTAATGTTTGCCCATATGTAAATATGTAATGTTTGCCCATATGTATATATATGAAACGCTTGTCCATATGTATATGTATGTAATGTTTGCACATACATATATATATGTAATGTTTGTCCATATGTGTATACATATTTAATGTTTGTCCATATGCATATATATGTAATGTTTGCCCATGTGTATATGTATGTATTGTTTGCCCAGAATGTAAATGTTTCATATTCATCATATGTATATATATATATATATATATATATATATATATATATGTAATGTTTGCCCATATGTATATATATGTAATGTTTGCCCATATGTATATATTTAATGTTTGCCCATATGTATATATGTATGTAATGTTTGCCCATATGTATATATATGTAATGTTTGCCCATGTATATATATGTAATGTTTGCCCATATTTATAGATATGTAATGTTTGTCCATATGTATATATATACGTAATGTTTCCCATATGTATATATATATGTTATGTATGCCAATATGTATACATATGTAATGTTTGCCCATGTATAATAATCAGGTAATGTTTTCCCCATATTTTATATATATGTAATGTTAGTCCGTAGGAATATACATGTAATGTGTGCCCATATTTATATATATGTAATGTTTGCCCGTATGTACATATGTATTGTTTGCGCCTATGTATATTATATGTAATGTTTTGCCCATATGTATATATGATGTAATTGTTTTCCCATGTATATATATATGTAATGTTTGCCAGAATGTAGATGTTTCATATTCATATGCCCATATGTATATTATATATATATGTAGAGATACAGTTTATCAACGTGTGTTGCAACTAACTACTTTTTTAAGGAGTGAATATATACGCTTGATTTCTGGTGTATCTCGTCATAGCTAGGCGCCCTGCCGTAGTTCGCCGAAGGTTGTCTGTCCTTGGTAGTTCACAAATATTTCTCCCCATATATATATAATATATATATATATATATATATATGTATGTATATATATGTAATGTTTACCAATATATATGTTATGTTTGCACATAGACACTTGCACTGATAAACATTTGAAAAATAGCAAATTTATTTCAAATTTGGTAAGACGTATAGGCTAATGAAATCAAAACCAGAATTCAAAGAGTATCATCCTACCTGATACATTTTGTTTCTCTTCTCTGAGAAGGCGCCATTTGTGTGTTCAATTTACGAACCGCTATACACTATTAAACGTATTAGATAATTCAATCAGATTTCTAACTACCTAAAGTTTGAACTGTGAATGTCAGTTGGACATATCAATTTCAAACAAAACTTAACTTAGCAAACGATATAGATATATGCATAGTATCCGACAAATTAACCCACCTCCAGGGACACTTCGCCGAAAGCATTCTCTGCCTCGCGTAATCGCTTCGTGGTCGGTGAGTCGTCGTCATCTGACGTCTGGGCCTCGGCACAGCGCTTTGATGCAAACAAACTTCTCTTGACGTCATATGACAAGAATCGGCCCAGTGGTCGTCGAGATGTCTGCAGCTGTTGGAAAATTATGATGTGGTGTAACAAGGTAACGAGGTTATATTGGTAGACAATCCACATGGCATAACAAGTCATATGGCAGGAATGGCCACGAGATGTTCCGGACATCTACCGCTGAAAGAAAATGTTGTAAAAACGGTCTAGTGGTGATCTGGATTTCTGCATTTCTGAAAAACCTTCTGCTTGTATACTAGGGAAATTTAGTAAATGTAAAAAGTTAACTAGCTATTTACTATATCATGTTCTTTCTTTTCGCAGTAATACAAATAAATAAATTAATTTAATGTATGTTCTATTCAATGTTTTTGGTAAGTAGTTTAAATAACCTGATGTTTAAACAAACATGAAATGTCCTTTGTAACTAAACATTTTGTTTTATATAAGAATGTGTTTCAGACCGGGATCTGGTGTTTTGAAGTTGTAGACATGTCTATGAATAAACTGGATATCTGTATACTCGCTGGCGAAAATGAATACCTGCGCTTGAAATTTTTCTAGTTAAACAATGCCACCATATTAATTAAAAGGTATATGCATGTATGCCTTAAAAACACAATAGATACCGCGAAAACCAAACTTACGCAAGTAAGTTCTCAGAATCGGACATCTTATCCACTGACATCATGAATACTTATTCATTAAACATAATATGTCGAAAAAGAAAGATCTCTGGTCAAACACACGTACGTTGCTTACCTCGCTATATGATCCGTTTAGATCGGTGGCTGTGTCCATACACACATTGCTCGTCGGCGGCGTATCAGTAAACCCGTAGTTGTCGCCCTTGCTAGGTGGCGTGATAATGTCATCAATGTCGGCTGCGTCAACCGTCGTCTTGAAGGGGGTCAGTCGAAACATGTTGAATATCTGAAAATATAGAAAAGAAGCATTATAAATAAGTTAATAATTATTAATTGTAAAAACCTAAATGTGTAATGAAGGTACTACTACAATGGTACACTTTTATTAACATCTATTTTCTAAATAAATCTGAGTATTTAAAAAAAAAATGTGAATATTGAATATCTGAAAATATAGAAGAAAAAACAACAAATAATCATAAGTAATTGTACAAATATAACTGATGAAGACGGTAATACTACAATGATATATTTTTATAAAAAAATAATCTAAATAAATCTGAGTATTTTAAGAAAGAAAACATGATAGAATTAATGGAATAAGATCGCTTGATAATAAAAACCCTTTCATGAAAGTGTAATATGAACTGATTAAAACATCAGATAATTACTGGCTTATATTACAAAGTGTTATAAAAAAACCCACTTGATTCGTTTTGATTTTTAAATCTCATGAAACCAAAAACATTGACAACTGAAAAAGAAAATATTTAGTAGTACTTACTGTCGTACAGTCGGTGTCTTCGGTACAAAGGCTGGTTCTGAAATAAACAAACATTCAAAAATTAAAGCAACGGAAAAGAAGCACCGCCCATTGGGACTAATTAGCTTTGTGACGTATGTTTTGACCAATTAAGCAATCACATGAATGCTTATCTGTATGATTAAGGGCAATAAAAATGATGGCCCCATAAATGATCAAAAAACGCCGATAAGCGGTTTGAGGGGATGCAATATGGCAAAGCTTTAATGCTGATAAACACCGTGGAATATGATACCTTAATTAGCGCATCATTAAGATCAAACTGTGAAATATGGTGAATAGCGATTTTGACTTTATAATAAAGTGCATATTGTTTTTTTTTTTAACTCAACAAAGAATGTGAATAGTTCTATGTTATAATACTGGTATTATTCCTTCTGAAGGGGGAAAGGTATTGTTAATCCCATTCCTAAATCGTCAACTAATGATCCACGTGATCCTATGTCTTACAGAGGCTTTACACTTGCTCCATCTATGTATAAATTGTATTGTTATATGTTAAATCAAAGATTGTCTACCTGGACAGAAGCAAACAATATAATAACAGATGAACAAAATGGGTTTAGAAAAAGTAAAAGTACTAAGGATCATCTATCGTCATTAACTAATATTCTTGAAACCAGAATAAAAAAGAAACTTTCAACTTTTACTGCATTTGTCGATTTCAAAAAAGCATATGACACTGTAAATAGAAATCTGTTGTGGAATAAACTCTATGACTTAGGGATAAATGGTAAAATGTTGAATGCAATTATGTCTTTGTATGCATCTGTTTCATCCTGTGTGCGTATAAATGGTTTAAATACAGAATGGTTTAATGTTACAACGGGATTAAGACAAGGTTGTTGTTTATCCCCATTGCTTTTTAATTGCTTTATTAACGATTTAGCATTAAAATTGAAGTCGTTAGGTCTAGGAGTAGATATTGGTGATGGGGGAAAAAGTATGTGTTATCATGTATGCGGATGATATTGTACTGCTGGCCGAAAATGAAACAGATCTACAGCTATTGTTAAATACACTAGATGATTGGTGTGAAACCAATTTTATGTCAGTCAATATAAATAAAACTAATGTTTTGCATTTTAGACCAAGATCAAAACCACAGACGTTTTTTGAATTTAAATGTGGCGGATCTGATATAATTATAAAAAATAAATATGTATATTTAGGCCTTATTTTAGACGAAAATCTCAATTATAATGTAACAGCTTCATTTGTTGCACAGTCAGCCAGTCGCGCGTTAGGACTGTTAATTTCAAAATATAAAACAGTTGGTGAGATGCCTTACAAAGTTTATACTAAACTATTTGATTCGCTGGTTTGGTCTATTGTAGCTTATGGTGCAGCAATATGGGGTACTCAAACCTACTCTTGTATTGAAGCCGTACAACATAGAGCAATGCGAGTATTTTTGGGTACGACAAGAAACACACCATCAGCTGCAATGGCAGGAGACATGGCATGGCAACCGGTTTGTGTTAGACAAATACTTGCGGTATCAAATTACTGGGTACGATTGAGTCATATGCCAAATATGTGTTTCAATAAACGAATATTCAATTATTGTTTTAATAGTAAAGGTTCTAGATGTAAAAATTGGTGTTACAAAGTTTTAAATAATTTTTCAAAAATTGAGTTTAATAACGTTCCGAATGTAATTAACCCTATTGTTAAACGTAAATTTTTAGATGATGTTAAGGGTGCATCTTTAAATCAGTTTATAATAAACTGGAATGTAAATATTAACTCGGAACGTGGTAGTAGTAATATTGGTGGCAATAAATTACGTACTTATAAGTTATTTAAAACTACATTTGAAACAGAAAGGTACTGTAAACTAATACTACCAAGAAATCATAGGTCGGCTTATTCTAGATTCCGATGTGGCGTAGCACCAATTAGACTAGAGACTGGAAGATATGAAAGACTTCAGATTAGTGAAAGAGTTTGCCCATTTTGTAATGTTCAGGTGGAAGATGAATTACATGTTATGATAACCTGTCCTTTATATAATGATATCAGAGCTAATTTATATGATAAAGCAATAAGCCTAAATCCCAATTTCAATAACTCTACAGATGAACAAAAATTAGTATATTTATTCACAAATGCAGACTTAATTCGTGTATGTGCCAAATCCTGCTACTTAATTCTTCTACGTCGATCTAGCTTTTTGTATCTCTAGTCTTTTTTCCTTCTTAAATATGCCAAACAATGTCAATTTTATATATGTAAATAATGTCAATTGTTTTTATCATATTGTGATTCTGTTTTATTTTTTTCTATGAAAATGATGCTAATCAGTTCCTTTTTGATCTGATCAAAGGGGATAAATGATTTTTTAATTTTGTTTTAACTAATGCGCAATAGTGCTTTGTTTATTTTGTCAAATCTTACAATACTCATTCTTAGTACATATTTTATAGATAGATTAGCATCATTTACATAGTCTTAATGTGTAATATATATGCTAATATCGTTTGATGTTATTAGCTACTTTGAAAATATGTTGATGGTTTTATAACTATAGTCTCTTATAATTCTAATTAGAATGGCATGGCTATCGTATAATGTTTACGATGTTTTATGTATGTTTGTATTTATTGTAAACCATGATGAGACTTTAATAAAGAAATATATAATATATAACACAGGGGTTGTCTTGTTATTTTACGTATTCCTTTCTTTAAATGTCATTTATGTTTTATATGCTTATACCATTTTATTCAAGTTTTATCTACATTAAGTACTTTTACATACATATTTTATTTTAAAACTAGTTGTAAAGAAATGTTACAGCACATAATTATAAGATGCAAATAAAACAATTTCCATTTTTATTATATTTATTTTAATCATACATATTTTAAAATAAATAAGAATTTGTATCTTAAATTCAGTAATGTTTGTCAAATGCGTTAAAAAATATATAAGGAGCAAATAAAACTATTTACCAGCTGTTCAGACATTACTGTTATTTATATATATTTTAAAATAAATAAGAAGTTCTATTCAGTAATGTCTGTCAAATGCGTTAAAGAAAGGTAAAACTGAATACTAGTTTAAGAAGCAAATACAAATATTTCCCAAATGATCCGACATTAATTTTATTTATACATATTTTACAATAAATAAGAAGTTTTACCTGCAGTTGTGTAATATCGGTCAGTAGCGTTAAACACTTAATGAATATGAGACACAAATAAATATATTTCCTAAAAGTTTCAGACACTGTTGTTTATAAAAAGCTGATATGGAAATGGTAGCTTTGCGATAGAATCCTTTCATGAAGATACAAATGAAACGTTGTTTATATAATGCACATAAAGAACGCGCTAATTTCGACGTAGACACAACAGTAAGCTCTCAGAGAACCTTACAGTTAGCTGAGCAACTCTGCTCAACTTGACTCAAACTTATCGCCTATAATGGCTTGAACAATATTGCGTTAGCGTATAAGTGTGCTTTTAATAAAGTGTATTTGGTAAATTGAAGGTTCTAATTGCCACATACACGAGAAAAGTAACTGCCATTTTAACAGAGATTCCAGCACTGATTTTAAGAAAGGAGTTAAATTATGTTTGTTTTTGGAAAATAATGAAAATATTTGGAATTAAGCCTGTAATTGTATTAGACAGTTTTATTTCAAATTTGTATAAATTATATATTTTAAATATATAAGATGAAGAAATTAACCTGAACATGGTTTCAATTTCGAATGAATTAAGGAAAACAGTTGTTCAACAAAAACAAGTATACTGTTCTTCACAATAGATATTAGTTCCGTATCGTTTATAAAATACTATTGTGAGTTATTGCACAGATCAGGGACTATATGCACAGTTTTCACCCTAGCTCAGATTTAATAACAATAATAATATTAGGTCTGTGACTATTTCAAAAAGTTTCACGTGGCAAACAACTCCATCGACGTAGACCAGACCAGAATTGAATTGTATGAATTAAGATGGACTGTTGACAAATAAACAAAGAAGACATCTGCCATTTTAACAAAGATTCCAGCACCGCTTTTAAGAAAGGAGTTAATTGATGTTTGTTTTGGAGAAATAATCAGAATTTTTGAATGTAGGCCTGATATTGCATTAGAAAGTTTTATCAACTCCATCGACGCAAATAGCGACCAAAGTTGAATTGTTTGAATATTTAAGATAAACTTACGGCATCCATAAATTAAAAAAACAGATTGACAGCTTATCCAATATCACTGTTGAAATATAAACTTTTAATAGTATCAGACAAATGGTGAATACAATTAAAAATATAAGAATAATAGTTCATTTAATAAGCAATATTTGATACCTGTCAGTCTTTCATCCCAGGATGTTACTTGATGAAGATAAAACTCGTATTATGGTTACTTTTTATCTGTGTGCAGTATTTATTAGTTTCTGACCAATCGCCAAAAGCAGAATTCTACTAATTGGAGAAAATTGGCATAATACAACTTTGTGATTCTAGTGTTTATTTCTCCACATCTTATCTAAAAATCTCATTTCCCCTCCCTCTCCATTGTTTTACAAAGCAAGGTCCCACCTTGGACAGACGCTCGAGGTCCTGATAAATTGTCAGGAAGGTGAAATATCGTTAGTTAAGTGTCAAGAATTGAATTGATCACTTAAGATCTAGCCATGCTCCAAAAGTGATCTAAAGTGGTGTAATAGGAAAAATGATGGAATTTGCTACCATTAATATGTATATAGTTACCTTTATTTTTTCATCATTAGCCAAATGCATTGAATTCATAATTATATCACGGTGTTTGATTTTACAATGATTTGACGACATACCTAATAACACACAAATCATAGGACAGGACCGAACACATTCCTTATTTACTTAAACGTTAACATTTTTCGTGATCATAGAATTAAATTATAATACAATTATCATAGAAAAGTTATTGAACTGAAGGAATGAAGGGAACCAATGCATTATTAGAGTATCCAGGGGCGTAGCTTGGCTGAATATGATGTGTAGGCCGAGTTCTAGGGGGTCCGTGGGGCATGCTCCCCCGGAAAAATGTTTTCAGCTAAACTGTCGGAGGTGCGTTTTGGCGTATATTTCATACTGGTGAATATGTCTATAAGAACATCAGTATCCTTACTTTTTACCGTAAATTATATATCTTATAACTAAAAAGAAGCTGAAACCATTTAAAGTAATGTAATGTTATTTATATTAACACGAAGTACTAGTATACAATTTAGCCCCTTACCCCGCTAGGCCTCCGATTTTTATTGCACTTTTGGCATTTTTATTTTTTCGATTTCTCAGAAAAAAATGTAGGCCGCGGCCTACACGGCCTATAGGAAGCTACGCCCCTGGTATCACATACCCTAGATAAGAGCAGAAAAAGGAATTACGTGAAAGATAACTTATTAACAATTTCAATATAAAACCACTGACCTCATCGTTGCTATTTTTATATCCGGTACTGTAATGCTCAAACGAAACACAAATAAATACTGGGACAAAGTTGCAATAAAATTGCTGTTATTTAGAAAAATATACTGACACATTTAACTATTTTTTCCGCTAAAACGATCAACTAGAATAGTTGTCTCGCTGTGTAAAATGTATTCAACGAGTTACTTTAGCAGTTTGCGATACTTGAATGCGTGAGTTTGACAAACTTTGACTAACAGAATACAATAACGGCGAACATTTGATTGCACGTGAAACATTGTGCACGAGAATGGTTTAGTGGTCTCCATTTGAAAGCATTGAATAAGACGGAGCTGCCAATTAAATTGTTATTTTGATTGATTTTAATAAGTCAATCAAATGGCAGGTGCTAAGTCAGATTTCCAGTCGTGAAAAACAACTATAAGTCGGAAGTGAGATGATTTGGTCCCGGATGTTTTATATATATATATTATAGGTTATATATATGCTTGTGTGACATCAGTAATACAGTTACAATTGTGTAAAATTATTTTAGGTGTTAAACTTACCACAAGTAATGCTGGTATTTACGGAGAGCTCTCTCGTTACCCCTTATACATTAATAGATATGTAAAAATGATCAAATATTGCTATAAACTATTGTCTACAGAGAATATTAAAGTGAATTTTGATTTTGAAACATATCTAGCTACATTATGCTCCAAACAATTGTATAACACAAGTAAGATTTTCCGCTCATTGTTTACGAATAGAAGCAGGGAGGAAGAAAAGAGAGAACCGAAAGAGTATGCTAAACGATATTGAAAACGAGTACCATTTTATTTTGATTTGTATTACTTACTCTAACATTAGGAACAAATACATTCCTAAATATTACAAAACTAGACCAAGAATGTTTAAATTTGTGGAATTGTTGCGGTCATTAAACAAACGATTATTCTAAGTTGAAGTAAATTCATTTCCGATGCACTTGTATTAACGCTTTCTATATCCAATTTAACAGACTAAAACACTAGATATCTTATTTTAGAACATCCTCGTTTATCATTTACATACCATAATACGTGTACGATTTTGTTTAAATATGTATGAAGCAAAGAAAAATGTAATGATTATTTTATTGTATATGTAATGCTAAAATCTGTCACGTGCGCGTATATTATAATTGTCATATGTTTGTAATGATGAACAACTGAAATAGTTAAAGTCATTGAAAGTGTCTGTCTGTCTGTCTGCCTGCCTGCCTGCCTGCCTGCCTATTTTTATATGGTGGCAATTAAAACAAATCGTCATCAATCCCAATTCATTAAATGGCAAGATTTTGTGTCATTTCTATTGGCCAAACATCAAAAAAGATGGTTCACGATACTATAGGTCTAGTCATATATCTCAGATGGTAGGAAAACACAAGTAGAATATTCCCAAAGCCATTTTTAACCAATTCCAGCATTAGACGAACCTTTCAGAAGAAGAATTGTGGACTGTGTTGGCGCCTTGCCCAAGACCAAGTCTGGTAACCAATATCTGTTGACAATTATATTTGCGTCAACAAGATTTCCTGAAGCTATTCCAATTAGGAATCTTAAGACAAAGTCTATCGTGAAGGCTCTGGTCAAGTTTTTCACATGAGTTGGCCTTCCAAAATATGTTCAGACTGATCAATGGTCAAATTTCATGTCAGGTATATTTCAATAGGTCATGCATGAGTTAGGCATTCAACAGTTTGTCTTCGGTCTATCCTCCTGGCAGCCAAGGTGCTTTAAAAAGATTTAACCAGACATTGAAAAAATATGATTAGGTCCTATTGCTTTGACACCAATAAAGACTGAGATATGGGCATACACTTGTTACTTCTCAACGTTAGATAGTCTGTTCAAGATCTCTTAGCTTTAGCCCTTTTGAATTAGTTTTTGGTCATACTGTTTGTGCACAACTTAAGTTATTTAAAGAAAAACTTCTCCCGGAAGAATACACTTGAATATTATACAGTATGTGTATGATTTTAGATATCATCTCAATCGAAAATGTAAACCAGATATGATTTGACTGCACAAGAAATTTCAAACGTGGTGATAACGTTCTTGCTTTAGTACCTATTCCTGGAAAGCCTTTACAAGCTATGTATCACGGTCCTTATACAGTAGAGAAAAGGGTCAGTGATTTAAATTATATTATCATTACTCGTTGGAGGCGAAAGCCACGTAAACTTTGTCGCATCAATATGTTAAAAGAATACATTGACAGAGATAAGCTTTCTACAGATTCAGGTAATGTCGTTTGCTCTGCCCCACTTGAAAATTCCAGGGAGAAAATAAGAATGAGCATTTTGACAAAAATGATCCTGGTTTACCTAACTCCAAGACAGTGACTTTTTGAAAAATCTTTACGAGAAACTGTCACATCTAGAATCATCACAAAGACATGAGCTGAAGCAGTTAATACACGAATATGAGCACATATTTTCTGATGTTCCAACAAGAACTGACAAATTTAATCATGATGTCAAAGTTGTATATTCTTCTCCAATAAAACAGCATCCATATAAAATGAATCGTTCTAAACAACAGTACCTCAAATAAGAAATTCAATACTAACTGGACAATGATTTCATTGAACCAAGCTAAAGTGATTGGAGTTCACCGTCTTACATATGCGAATTTAACAGTCACAACAACTGGTATGGCTGTTATTATAGAATTTTTTACCCGCAACACTTAATCTGTACACTCAGTATAACATGTGACTTACAGTGTATATTTTCAATACAACATGTGACTTAATGTCTACACCCAGTATAGCATGTGACTTAATGTGTCAATTCAGCATAACATGTGACTTAATGTGTAAACTCAGCATAACATGTGACTTAAGGTGTGCACGCAGTATAACATGTGACTTAATGTGTACACTCAGTATAGCATGTCACTTAATGTGTACACGCAGTATAACATGTGACTTAAGGTGTACACTCAGTATAACATGTGACTTAATGTGTACACTCAGTATAACATGTGATGTGTTCACCCAGTATACCATGTGACTTAAAGTGTATATTTGCAATACAACATGTGACTTAATGTGTACACTCAGTGTCACATGTGATTTAATGTGTACATTCAGTATAACATGTGTCTTAATGTGAACATCCAGTATAGCATGTGACTTAATGGGTACACTGAGTATAACATGTGACTTAATGTGCACACACAGTATATCATGTGACCTAATGTGTCCATTCAGCATAACATGTGACTTAATGAGTACAATCACCATAACATGTGACTTAAAGTGTGCACTCAGTATAACATGTAACTTAATGTTTACACTCAGTATAGCATGTCACTTAATGTGTACACGCAGTATAACATGTGACTTAAGGTGTACACTCAGTATAACATGTGACTTAATGTGTACACCCAGTATAGCATGTGACTTCATGTGTACACTCAGTATAACATGTGACTTCATGTGTACACACAGTATAACATGTGACTTAAAGTGTATATTTTCATTACAACATGTGACTTAATGTGTACACTCAGTGTCACATGTGATTTAATGTGTACATTCAGTATAACATGTGACTTAATGTGTACACTCAATATAGCATGAGACTTCATGTGTAAACTCAGTATAACATGTGACTTCATGTGTACACACAGTATAACATGTGACTTAAAGTGTCTATTTTCAATACAACATGTGACTTAATGTGTACACTCAGTGTCACATGTGACTTAATGTATACATTCAGTATAACATGTGACTTAATGGGTACACCCAGTATAACATGTGACTTGATGTGTACACCCAGTATAACAAGTGACTTAATGTGTACATTCAGTATATCATGTGACTTAATGGGTACACCTAGTATAACATGTGACTTAAAGTGTACACCCAGAATAACATGCGACTTGAAGTGTACAATCAGTATAAGCTGAGACTTAATGTGAACACTCAGTATAACATGTGTCTTAATGTGTATACTCAGTATAACATGTGACTTAATGTGTATACTCAGTATAGTATGTAACTTAATGTGTCCATTCAGCATAACATGTGACTTAATGTGTACACTCAGCATAACATGTGACTTAGGGTGTGCACTCAGTATAACATGTGACTTAATGTGTACAATCAGTATAGCATGTGACTTAATGTGTACACGCAGTATAACATTTGACTTAAGGTGTACACTCAGTATAACCTATGACTTAATGTGTACACTCAGTATAGCATGTGATTTCATGTATACACTCAGTATAACATGTGATGTGCACACTCAGTATAACAAGTGACTTAAAGTGTATATTTTCAATACAACATGTGACTTAATGTGTACACTCAGTGTCACATGTGATTTAATGGGTACATTCAGCATAAACATGTCACTTAATGTGTACACTCAGTATAACATGTGTCTTAATGTGTACACCCAGTATAACATGTGACTTAATGTGAACACTCAGTATAACATGTGATGTGTACACTCAGTATAACAAGTGACTTAAAGTATATATTTTCAATACAACATGTGACTTCATGTGTACACTCAGTGTCACATGTGATTCAATGTGTACATTCAGTATAAACATGTGACTTAATGTGTACACCCAGTATAGCATGTGACTTAATGTGTACATTCAGTATAACATGTGACTTAATGGGTACACCCAGTATAACGTGTGACTTAAAGAGTACACCCAGAATGATATGTGTACAATCAGTATAAGATGAGACTTAATGTGTACACTCAGTATAACATGTGTATTAATGTGTACACTCAGTATAACATGTGACTTAATGTGTACACTCAGTATAACATGTGACTGAATGTTTACACTCAGTATAGCATGTGACAATGTGTCCATTCAGCATAACATGTGATTTAATGTGTACACCCAGCATAACATGTGACTTAATGTGTACACGCAGTATAACATGTGACTTAATGTGTACACCCATTATAGCATGTGACTTAATGTGTACACTCAGTATAACATGTGACTTAATGTGTACACTCAGTATAGCATGTGACTTAATGTGTACACACTCAGTATATCATGTGATGTGTACACTCAGTATAACATGTGACTTAGGGTGTACACTCTGTATAACATGTGACTTAGTGTATATACTCAGTATAACATGTGACTTAAGGTGTACACTCAGTATACCATGTGTCTTAATGTGTACACATTCAGTATAACATGTGACTTAATGTATACTCTCAGTATAACATGTGACTTAATGTGTACACTCAGTATAACATTTGTCTTAATGTCTACACTCAGTATAACATGTGACTTAATGTGTACACTCTGTATAGCGTGTGACATAATGTATACACTCAGTATAACATTTTTCTTAATGTCTACACTCAGTATAACATGTGACTTAATGTGTACACCCAGAATAGCATGTGACTTAATGTGTACATTCAGTATAACATGTGACTTAATGTGTACACTCAGTATAACATGTGACTTAAAGTGTACACACAGTATAACATGTGACATAAGGTGTACACCCAGTATAGCATTTGACTTAATGTGTAAACTCAGTATAACATGTGACTTAAGGTGAACACTCAGTATAGCATGTGAATTAATGTGTCCATTCAGCATAACATGTGATTTAATGTGTACACTCAGCATAACATGTGACTTAAGGTGTGCACTCAGTATAACATGTGACCTAATGTGTACACTCAGTATAGCATGTCACCTATGTGACTTAATGTGTACACTCAGTTTATCATGTGACTTAATGTGTACACTCAGTATAACATGTGACTTAATGTGTACACTCAGTATAGCATGTGACTTAATGTGTACACACAGTATAACATGTGACTTAATGTGTACACTCAGAATAACATTTGTCTTAATGTCTACACTCAGTATAACATGTGACTTAATGTGTACACACAGTATAACATGTGACATAAGGTGTACACCCAGTATAGCATTTGACTTAATGTGTAAACTCAGTATAACATGTGACTTAAGGTGAACACTCAGTATAGCATGTGAATTAATGTGTCCATTCAGCATAACGTGTGATTTAATGTGTACACTCAGCATAACATGTGACTTAAGGTGTGCACTCAGTATAACATGTGACCTAATGTGTACACTCAGTATAGCATGTCACCTATGTGACTTAATGTGTACACTCAGTTTATCATGTGACTTAATGTGTACACTCAGTATAACATGTGACTTAATGTGTACACTCAGTATAGCATGTGACTTAATGTGTACACACAGTATAACATGTGACTTAATGTGTACACTCAGAATAACATTTGTCTTAATGTCTACACTCAGTATAACATGTGACTTAATGTGTACACTCTGTATAGCGTGTGAAATAATGTATACACTCAGTATAACATTTCTCTTAATGTCTACACTCAGTATAACATGTGACTTAATGTGTACACCCAGTATAGCATGTGTTTTAATGTGTAAACTCAGCATAACATGTGACTTAAGGTGTACACTCAGTATAACATGTGAGTTAATGTGTACACTCAGTATAGCATGTGACAATGTTTCCATTCAGCATAACATGTGACTTAATGTGTACACCCAGTATAGCATGTGAATTAATGTGTACATTCAGTATAACATGTGACGTAATGTGTATACTCAGTATAACAAGTGACTTAATGTGTACACTCAGTATATCATATGACAATGTGTCCATTTAGCATAACATCTGACTTTATGTGTAAACTCAGCATAACATGTTACTGAAGGTGTGCACTCAGTATAACATGTGACTTAATGTGGACACTCAGTATAGCATGTGACGTAATGTGTACACTTAGTATAGCATGTGACTTAAGGTGTACACTCAGTATAACATGTGACTTAATGTGCACACTCAGTATAACATGTGACTTAATGTGTACACTCAGTATAGCATTTGACTTAATCTGTACACACTCAATATAGCATGTGATGTGTACACTCAGTATAACATGTGACTTAGAGTGTACTCTCAGTATAACATGTGACTTAGTGTATAAACTCAGTATAACATGTGACTTAAGGTGTACACGCAGCATACCATGTGTCTTAATGTGTACACCTTCAGTATAACATGTGACTTAATGTGTATACTCTGTATAGCATGTGACATAATGCATACACTCAGTATGACATGTGACTTAGTGTATACACTCAGTCTAATATGTGACTTAAGGTGTACACTCAGTATACCATGTGTCTTAATGTGTACACCTTCAGTATAACATGTGACTTAATGTGTACACCTTCAGTATAGCATGTGACATAATGCATACACTCAGTATAACATGTGATTTAATGTGTACACTCAGTATAACATATGACTTAATGTGTACACTCTGTATATCATGTTACATAATGTATAAACTCAGTATAATACGTGACCTAATGTGTACACTCAGTGTAACATATGACTAAATATTTACACTCAGTATAACATGTGACTTCATGTGTACACCTTCAGTATGACACGAGACTTAATGTGTACACTCAGTATTACACGTGACTTAATGAGTACACCTAGAGTATGATATGTGACTTAATGTGTACACTTCTGTTACTGTATAAAACATCTATGTGATTTAATATGTCAACTTTTATAATTACGTGAGAGGACATAGCCAGTGTACTTGCTGACAGATAGACTTTCAATATAATCTGACATTTGGTTTTAGACAACAACAACAAATTATTTCATTGTTTGTTTAAGGAATTTATTTTGAAATATTGAAAAGATAAACATCTGCATATGAGAATTTATAGTCAGAAAGACAGAAGACATTTGAAAAAGGCAGAGAGAGAGAGAGAGAGAGAGAGAGAGAGAGAGAGAGAGAGCATATATGATAAGTACATATGCACCTATGAAACGGTCTACAGCACTATTAGCACAATATGAATATCACAGATTCGCTTATATTCGATTACTTTTACAGTCAGTCACGTGTTACCAGTACCATCCAGGCTGATATCACTGTCAGACCTAGGTATGCGTCACATCTGTTCACCTGGTGTAGGCATGTTTCTCTGACTCTTACTTCAACTAGTACAGTTTAAAACGTCACTCTAAAACGGTCGAGTATATCTAAACCCTTCGACAAGTTCGTCGGTCCAGGACTTGGAAATGTACAATGGTCGATGATATCTATAACCGGAGACTAAATCTCGACAAGTTCGTCTTATCACCGGCTGTCCAGGACTTGGACTTGTACAATGGTCGATGATATCTATAACCGGAGACTAAGTCTCGACTAGTTCGTCTTATCACCGGCTGTCCAGGACTTGGACTTGTACAATGGTCGATGATATTTATAACCGGAGACTAAGTCTCGACAAGTTCGTCTTATCACCGGCTGTCCAGGACTTGGACTTGTACAATGGTCGATGATATCTATAACCGGAGACTAAGTCTCGACAAGTTCGTCTTATCACCGTCGGTCCAGGACTTGGACTTGTACAATGGTCGATGATATCTAAAACCGGAGACTCAGTCTCGAAAAGTTCGTCTTATCACCGGCGGCCCAGAACTTGGACTTGTATAATGGTCGGTGATATCTAAAACCGGAGACTTAGTCTCGACAAGTTCGACTTCTCGCCGGCGGTCCAGGACTTGGACTTGCCTCGGAAATGACGTAGGTCGGCGGCGTGATTCTTGTGGAGCATGGGCAGGTAGGATTGGGGCTGACACTGGTCGTGGTGGGCCTGGTAAAAGGCCTTATATCCGCCGTCCAGGAGGTACACCTCGGGGAAGTACAGACTCGGATAGTTGTCCTTGTTCATCGCTCGGTCCTGACTGCGCAGAAAACGGTACCTGTAAAATACATAGTATTTGGTCAATGCAAAGCATCTTTGCATAATAACGCAAAAGTCAACAAACAAAACAAAGTTATTACATCTCTAAATACTCGATTGTCTTAAAACGTTCATTGTTGTAATTATTTCCACAGTGAAACCGTTTCTAAATACAAAAAGAAGAGATGACTCTGTGTTCCTAACACCAAGATAAGACTCCATTTACATTGCAGACTGAATAAATCAGTAATTATATTAAACTATACCAAAATCCCTCTAGTTTTCCTCAAGTAATAGTATAAAGGAGTTTCTATCATGTTTTAATGCAGTTATAAAGTCATCATAAACTGTTCAAGTTTCAACATAGAAATAATAATGTAAACTTACATTTTGGGTCCTCTCTCCGACGAGAATTCACAGTGAAATATGAGAATGTGACGTTTCGGCGGAACCACGGAGCAGTTCTGGGTTAGGATGTTCTGCACGGCGTCACGGGTATACAGGTTAAGTGCACCCTGAAATGATGAAACACAAATCATAATCATTTGTTTACAGTCTAATATATAAACATAACCTTATTGATGCGTTAAACAACTCATACTTGGAAGGTCAACATAGTGTCATTCCTTTTCGATATTTACCTTCTGAGACTAATATTCTCTTTCGGCGAATAACATTTTGTATTAAGCGGTAAACATCATCATCATCATCATCCTCATCATTTAATATCAGTTATCATTCAGGTAGACTCGCAATGTAAACCTACCTCAATATGTCCGCCTTCAAACTCGTACGGGTATCTACAGTCGATGACGGAAACTTGGTCTATATTGTCGTCATAGCAACCACGTAGAACAGCGCCCATCTGTAATAGAAACTAAGTAAATAAAAAATTGCTTATCAAGAGAAATGTGCATTTGAGATTTTGAGTATGTTTTCGGTCAGTGTTTCCTTATCGGTGATATACTTACACATTAATTGATTCATTACGTTCTAGTCCAATAATATCCAAATTTATTTGGAGTTTTCATTATGTCAAACATGTAGGAAATGCTTTATCAATTTACAATTATTTGAAATGTGTGATTTTGTTCTATTGTTTGTTGTTGCTATCGTTTGGATTTTTGTTTTACTTTCAGAAATCTGTGACATGCTATTTTTGATAACACATGATCAAATCATTGATATTGGATGCCAGCTTCCTTAAAACAAGAAAATATTGTTGATAATGTATACCAACTTTTATTAAAACATGACCACATTATAGATAATGGATATCAGCTTCCTTAAAACGTGAACACATTATTCATAATGAATGCCAGCTTCCTTAAAACATGAACATATTTCAAAATGGATGCCGTCTTCCTTAAGACATGAACACATTAATTTATAGATAATGGATATGAGCTTCCCTATAACATGAATACATTATTCATAATGGATGCCAGCTTCCTTAAAACATGAACACATTATTCATAATGGATGCCAGCTTCATTAAAACATGAACACATTATTCATAATGGATGCCAGCTTCCTTAAAACTTGAACACATTATTGATAATGGATGCTAGCTTCCTTAAAACATGAACAAAGCATTGACGCTAAAAATGCATACATCATTAATAACTGAAGTTTATCTTAGCTAGTAGTAAGAACAGATCTCTGTCTAATTTATATTTTGTAAAGAACAACGTCTTTGTTTTCATGTACCATATACTTCTTTATATAAAATTAACATAGGTATATATTTTCAATCTTAACACACCGTTTCCGCCGATATGGACTTGAGATCTCTGTGCTTCCCGGTAATGGTCGGCAGCGTGTACGGTCGGGAACAGTCCGCCACGAGATCATCTTCGGTGGACAGTCGGTGTACGACGGACTTGATGTCAACATTGTCTGGGGATTGTGACGGTGACTGAAATGTAAATGTTGCATATTTATCATATGTATATAGGTAATGTTGGCACATATGTATATTTATGTAATGTTTGCCCATATGTAAATATGTAATGTTTGCCCATATGTATATATATGAAACGCTTGCCCATATGTATATATATGTAATGTTTGCCCATACATATATATATGTTATGTTTGTCCATATGTGTATATATATTTAATGTTTGTCCATATGCATATATATGTAATGTTTGCCCATATGTATATGTATGTATTGTTTGCCCAGAATGTAAATGTTTCATATTCATCATATGTATATATATATATATATATATATATATCTCTCTCTATATATATGTTATGTTTGCCCATATGTATATATATGTTATGTTTGCCCATATGTATATATTTAATGTTTGCCCATATGTATATATATATGTAACGTTTGCCCATATGTATATATATGTAATGTTTGCCCATGTATATATATATGTAATGTTTGCCCATATTTATAGATATGTAATGTTTATATATACGTAATGTTTCCCACATGTATATATATATGTTATGTATTGCCCATGTATATATAGGTAATGTTTCCCCATATTTATATATATGTAATGTTTGTCCGTAGGAATATACATGTAATGTGTGCCCATATGTATATATATGTAATGTTTGCCCGTATGTACATATGTATTGTTTGCCTATATATATATATATATATATGTAATGTTTTCCCATATATATATATGTAATGTTTGCCCATATGTATGTATATGTAATGTTTTCCCGGAATGTAGATGTTTCATATTCATATGCCCATATGTATATATATGTAATGTTTACCAATATATATGTAATGTTTGCACATAGACACTTGCACTGATACAAATTTGAAAGATAGCAAATTTATTTCAAATTTGGTAAGACGTATAGGCTAATGACATCAAAACCAGAATTCAAAGAGTATCATCCTACCTGATACATTTTGTTTCTCTTCTCTGAGAAGGCGCCATTTGTGTGTTCAATTTACGAATCGCAATACACTATTAAACGTATTAGATAATTCAATCAGATTTCTAACTACCTAAAGTTTGAACTGTGAATGTCAGTTGGACATATCAATTTCAAACAAAACTTAACTTAGCAAACGATATAGATATATGCATAGTATCCGACAAATTAACCCACCTCCAGGGACACTTCGCCGAAAGCATTCTCTGCCTCGCGTAATCGCTTCGTGGTCGGTGAGTCGACGTCATCTGACGTCTGGACCTCGGCACAGCGCTTTGATGCAAACAAACTTCTCTTGACGTCATATGACAAGAATCGGCCCAGTGGTCGTCGAGATGTCTGCAGCTGTTGAAAAATTATGATGTGGTGTAACAAGGTAACGAGGTTATATTGGTAGACAATCCATATGGCATAACAAGTCATATGGCAGGAATGGCCACGAGATGTTCCGGACATCTACCGCTGAAAGAAAATGTTGTAAAAACGGTCTAGTGGTGTTCTGGATTTCTGCATTTCTGAAAAACCTTCTGCTTGTATACTAGGGAAATTTAGTAAATGTAAAAAGTTAACTAGTTATTTAGTATATCATGTTCTTTCTTTTCTCAGTAATACAAATAAATAAATTAATTTAATGTATGTTCTATTCAATGTTTTTGGTAAGTAGTTTAAATAACCTGATGTTTAAACAAACATGAAATGTCCTTTGTAACTAAACATTTTGTTTTATATAAGAATGTGTTTCAGACCAGGATCTGGTGTTTTGAAGTTGTAGACATGTCTATGAATAAACTGGATATCTGTATACTCGCTGGCGAAAATGAATACCTGCGCTTGAAATTCTTCTAGTTAAACAATGCCACCATATTAATTAAAAAGTATATGCACGTATGCCTTAAAAACACAATAGATACCGCGAAAACCAAACTTACGCAAGTAAGTTCTCAGAATCGGACATCTTATCCACTGATATCATGAATACTTATTCATTAAACATAATACGTTGAAAAAGAAAGATCTCATGCGTTGCTTACCTCGCTATATGATCCGTTGAGATCGGTGGCTGTGTCCATACACACATTGCTCGTCGGCGGCGTGTCAGTAAACCCGTAGTTGTCGCCCTTGCTAGGTGGCGTGATAATGTCATCAATGTCGGCTGCGTCAACCGTCGTCTTGAAGGGGGTCAGTCGAAACATGTCGAATATCTGAAAATATAGAAAAGAAGCATTACAAATAAGTTAATAATTATTAATTGTAAAAACCTAAATGTGTAATGAAGGTACTACTACAATGATACACTTTTATTAACATTTATTTTCTAAATAAATCTGAGTATTTAAAAAAAACACATGAATATTGAATATCTGAAAATATAGAAAAGAAACATAACAAATAATCATAAGTAATTGTACAAATATAATTGGTGAAGACGGTAATACTACAATGATATACTTTTATAAAAAAAATAATTAAATAAAGTATTTTAAGAAAGAAAACATGATAGAATTAATGCAATAACATCGCTTGATAAAAAAAACACCTTTCATGAAAGTGTAATATGAACTGATTGTAACATCAGATAATTACTGGCTTATATTACAACAGTGTTATAAAAAAAAAATCAACACACTAATTCGTTTTGATTTGATTTTTAAATCCCATGAAACCAAAAACATTGACAACTGAAAAATGAATACTACAATAATATACTTTTATAAACATCTATTTTCTAAATAAAAAAAACATGATAGAATTAATGCAATAAGATCGGTAGATAATAAAAACCCTTTCATGAAAGTGTAATATGAACTGATTAAAACATCAGATAATTACTGGCTGTTCTGTTCTTATATTTCAAAGTGTTATAAAAAAAACACCACTTAATTCGTTTTGATTTTTAAATCTCATGAAACCAAAAACATTGACAACTGAAAAAGAAAATATTTAGTAGTACTTACTGTCGTACAGTCGGTGTCTTCGGTACAAAGGCTGGTTCTGAAATAAACAAACATTCAAAAATTAAAGTAACGGAAAAGAAGTACCTCCCATCGGGACTAATTAGCTTTGTGACGTATGTTTTGACCAATTAAGCAATCACGTGAATGCTTATCTGTATGATTAAAGGCAATAAAAATGATGGCCCCATAAATGATCAAAAAACGCCGATAAGCGGTTTGAGGGGATGCAATATGGCAAAGCTAATGCTGATAAACACCGTGGCATATGATGACTTAATTAGCGCATCGTTAAGATCAAACTGTGAAATATGGTGAATAGCGATTTTGACTTTATAATAAAGTGCATATTGTTTTTTTTAACTCAACAAAGAAATTGAATATTTCTATATAGTCTTGTTAGTTTACGTATTCCTTTTTTTAAATGTCATTTATGTTTTATATGCTTATACCATTTTATTCAAGTTTAATCTACATTAAGTTCTATTACATACATATTTTATTTTAAAAATAGTTGTAAAGAAATGTTACAGCACATAATTATTAGACGCAAATAAAACAATTTCCATTTAATTTATATTTATTTTAATCATACATATTTAAGTCCAGACTCTATTGTGCCCATCGCGTCAGGTATAATTTGACGTGTTCGTTGGCGGACGGACTATAAACCTTAGAATTACACACACACACATCATACATATTTAAAATAAAAAATAAAAATTTGTATCTTAAATTCAGTAATGTTTGTCAAATGCGTTAAAAAATATATAAGGAGCAAATAAAACAATTTACCAGCTGTTCAGACGTTACTGTTATTTATATATATTTTACAATAAAGGAGAAGTTTTACCTGCAGTTGTGTAATATCGGACAGTAGCGTTAAACACGAAGTGAATATGAGACGCAAATAAATATATTTCCTAAAAGTTTCAGACACTGTTGTTTATAAAAAGCTGATATGGAAATGGTAGCTTTGCGATAGAATCCTTACATGAAGATACAAATGGGGCAGTGTTTATGTAATGCGCATTAAAGAACACGTTCATTTAGATGTAGACAAAACGGTAAGCTCTCAGAGAACCTTACAGTTAGCTGAGCAACTCTGCTCAACTTGACTCAAACTCCTCGCCTATTATGGCTTTATCACTATCGCGTTAGCTTTAACATATAAGTGTGCTTTTAATAAAGTGTATTTATAAATTGAAAGTTCTAATTGCCACATACACGAGAAAAGTAACTGCCATTTTAACAAAGAATCCAGCACCGCTTTTAAGAGGAGTTAAATTATGTTCGTTTTTGGGGAAATAATGAGAATATTTGGAATTAAGCCTGAAATTGTATTAGACAATTTTATTTCAAATTTGTCTTTTGTGGAATAAATTATATATTTTATATTTATAAGATGAAGAAGTGAACCTTAACATGGTTTCAAACAGTTGTTCATCAACAAAAATAAATATACTGTTCTTCACAAAAGATATAGGTCCGTATCGTTTATTGCACAGATCAGGGACTATAAACACAGTTTTCACCCTAGCACAGATTTAATAACAATAATAATATTAGGTCTGTGACTATTTTTAGAATTTTCATGGGGCAAACAACTCCACCGACGTAGACCAGACCAGAATTTAATAGTATGAATTAAGTACGGAGAACTGAATTATATGAATTAAGATGGACTGTTGACAAATTTACATAAATGACATCTGCCATTTTAACAGAGATTCCAGCACCGCTTTTGAAAAAGGAGTAAACTGATGTTTGTTTTGGGGAAATAATTAGAATTTTTGGAGTTAGGCCTGAAATTTCATTAGAAAGTTTTATCAACTCCATCGACGCAAATAGCGACCATAGTTGAATTGTATGAATATTTAAGATAAACTTACGGCATCCACAAATTAAAAAAAAAGATTGACAGCTTATCCAATATCACTGTTGAAATATAAACTTTTAATAGTATTAGACAAATGGTGAATACCATTATTAAAAATGTAAAAATAATAGTTAATTTAATAAGCAACATTTTATACCTGTCAGTCGTTTATCCCAGGATGTTACTTGATGAAGATAAAACTCGTATTATGGTTACTTGTGTGTGTGTGTAGTTCTAAGGTTTATAGTCCGTCCGCCAACGAACACGTCAAGGTATACCTGACGCGATGGGCACAATAGAGTCTGGACTTTTTATGATTACTTTTATTTGTGTGCAGTATTTATTAGTTTCTGACCAATCGCCATCAGCAGAATTCTACTAATTGGAGAAAATTGGCATTATACAAGTTTGTGATTCTAGTGTTTATTTCTCCACATCTTATCTAAACATCCCATTTCCCCTCCCTCTCCATTGTTTTCACAAAGTAGGGTCACACCTTGTACGGACGCTCCAGGTCCTGATTAATTGTCAAGAAGGTGAAAATATCGTTAGTTAAATGTCAAGATTCGTTTATCTCACTTTAACGAACATCTATGAAATCTGCGATAAGATGTTAGCATTGCTCCACAAGTGAACTAAATAATGAGATGGCCATTCATCTATATTTTCTAATGATGGAAACGCATTGAATTTAGACTGATATCATGGTTTACAATTTAAGCAATCGCTTAATTGACAAATGAACCGGAATATAAAGAGTTAACAGAATGTTGTATTCACTTTTAAATTAAGCATAAGCTTAAAAGTGCCTTTAAGCAGGGACTGTAGATTTAAATTAAGATGAACTTACTGCATCCTCACATTTAAAAAAAGGTTGACAGCTTATCCAATATCAAGTTGAAATATAAACTTTTATTCTAATACACCCGCACTATATAGCCTAGTTTAAAATATCTCGTTATATTGAACGACATATCACTGTAATTTTTGCAACGTTAGGAGAATAAGCATTGCGCATTGCGCATTACGCATTGTAACGTATGCAACGTTAGGAGAGTAAGCAAAGCAATGCTGTGCGCGTTATTTTCACATTTTAGGGGTATTAGAATAGAAATAGAACATCGTTTACGGTGAATTATCTATAATATATCACGGTTTGTGGTTCAGTTGTACATATAAATCCATGAGTTGTAAACAATAATTTCACTCGCACAATAATTTCACTCGCCCTTCGGGCTCGTGAAATTATTGTTCACAATTGAACTCCAAACCGTGATATATTAAACGATAATTCACAGTAAACGATGTTCTATTTCTTAAATAGTATCAGACAAATGGTGAATACTATTATTAAAAATGTAAGAATAACAATTCATTTAATAAGCAACATTTTATACCTGTCAGTCTTTTATCCCAGGATGTTACTTGATGAAGATAAAACTCGTATTATGGTTACTTTTTATTTGTGTGCAGTATTTATTAGTTTCTGACCAATCGCCAAACGCAGAATTCTACTAATTGGAGAACATTGGCATTATACAACTTCATGATTCTAGTGTTTATTTTCCCACATCTTATCTAAACATCTCATTTCCCCTCCCTCTCAATTGTTTTACAAAGCAAGGTCACACCTTGTACAGGCGCTCCAGGTCCTGATTAATTGTCAGGAAGGTGAAATATCGTTAGTTAAATGTCAAGATTCGTTTATTCCACTTTAACGAACATCTATGAAATCTGCGAAAATATCCTAGCCTTGATTCACAAGGGAACTAAATTGATGAAATAATGAGATAGCAATTAAACTATATTTTTTAATTAGAGAAACGCAATGAATTCAGATTTATATTCAGTTTCAGTTTAATTGACAAATGAGCCGGAATACAGAGTTATTAAAAGCCCTGTTAAAAGGAAAAATAAGACAGAGAGATTGTTGTATTCACTTTTAATTAGCTTATAAGTAACTTTCAAGATGTAAAAACAAGAAAGATAAAAAAAAGAGAGAGATACAGAGGCTTGACTGCTATACTGACAAAAGCACTTATACTCCTAAAAACACGGTGGCTTTGATAACGCATTTTGCATGCTGAATGTATGTTGACTTGTTTTAAATGTATATCAGGTGTCTTTAAACAATGTGTCCTACATCATCTGCGTCATTAGGGTTATTGATTTATATGATTGAAGTATTGTATAACAGTTATAGAGCTCGACTTGTAAGTGAGGAAGTGTCGATTCTTACGGATGACAGGAGGTGTACAGTACTGGTTCTACCAAGGAAATGTGGGTGGTCTGCCTCCACCACAAAAAATCGACCGTCATATATAACCTTACATGTGTTGAAAATGACGTAAAACACCAAACAAACAAACAAATATACATAATTTTAGCACATATTCTCTTGTGGCAATTCTATTTATTTGGAACAGTTAAATTCCGCAATCTTAACATGTGCCATCTTTCAAAGCAACACTCTTATGCTCTGGTTCGCAATGTTTATATTTTTGATACAGCAGCACTTTGAACATCGTATATGCATAGTGTATTTGGTATGACATTATTTGTATTACACATGTATTGTCATTGCTTTGATATTTAGATAACCAGCCAGGTTAAACGCCTAAACTGGGACGTCGAATTAAGAGGAACCAACTCATAATTCATTTTACGCATATTCAGTCACGAGTATTTTAAGAACCTAAATAAACATATACTTTTAATCGGCACATATACATTATTATATGACCTGAACAAATGGCTAAAGTTTTGTTGAACGGGTTTGTAGTATATTTTTTCCGTTATTTGGAGGGTTGGTTTCTTTAGTAAAATATATACTAGTAACCGTTTTACTTCCATTCTAATTGATACCCAATAATAGTGCCAAAAGAAATGACAGAATGTGTCGGGCCCTCTCTCGCCAGGAAGGAATGAATTGTTAGAGCACCAAATGCATTAGGTAGAAAAGGAATTACAAAATGATAAGAACGTGATTTTATAAAAGAAAAATACTACTGACCTCATCGTTGTCATTGTTATGTCCGGTAATATAATCCACAAACAAAACACAAATAAATACTGGGACAAATATGTTATAACCTTGATTTTATTTAGAAAGAAACACTGACACATTTAACTAGTTTTTCCGCTAAAACGTTCAACTAGAATAGCTGTCTCGCTGTGTAAAAAGTATTCAACGAGTTAAATTAGCAGTTTGCGATATTTAAATGCGTGAGTTTGACAAACTTTAACTAACGTATAGAATAACGACGAAAATTTGATTGCACGTCAAACATTGTGCACGAGAATGGTTTAGCGGTCTCCATTTGAAAGCATTCAATCAAACGGAGCTGCCAATTAAATTGTTATGTTGATTGATTTTTATAGGTCAATCAAATGAGAGGTGCTATGTCAGATTTGCAGTCGTGAAAAACAACAGTAAGCCGGAATTGAGATATCTATATCTATTAAGGACAATTCCTACATTTTTCCATGTTTTTTTACTCCTATGAACATATTTTTTACAAAGCTAGAACTGTCTGTCCTAAGTATATATCAGCTTAAAAAATAATAGGTAATCTAATTGGTTTCTGAAATAACTTAAGACAAATATATAACCAATGTTCCATTTTTGCCTAATTTCCTGTAATTTCAGTACAACCTAAATGATGCAAAATACAATGTTTAATAAAACAAATCAAATCGAATTACATTAGTTTTATTCAGTCTTAATATATACTGAACAAAAGCTTTTTACCACGGCTGTTTAGGGACATAGAGTTAAACATATGAACGTTGATATAATTGTTTAAAGATATTAGGAATGCTAGGCAAGGGTGTGATTTTCTTTTTGTTTGTTTGTTATTTTCCTATCTTTTTAGCGAATTATCAAAATTACCTCCCATATATTAAAAACAACTTTCAGTATACAAACGTATTGATTTGAACAAATTTAATGTTTGGCATTGTCAAGAATTGCGCATTCTGTCATTGACTGAAAAACACTAAACGTGTTCACAAAACATTGTTATTCTCAAACAAAAATGTTCCAAATTTCGTAATTTTAAAATTACCTCCATTTTCGTTAAAATAAGAACACTTTTTTCGATAACCTATAAAAAAAATACGTTCCCAACACAGCTGCTTTATTTTTTCTTTGACTTTGTAGCATTATTATGTTCATATATATTTCGCTTTATCGTTGACCCCTAACATACATGGCTTCGTATCTCGTCTATGGAACTGCCATTTATTTTATGTGCTAAATTAATTTTGTTCAGTATTCTATTGATTTATGAAGAAAACTCAGAATAATATGCATATTCATGAGTGTCGTGTTGCTGTTGTTTGTTGTTGTTGTTGTCTCATCATTTGATTTTAAATTAAAAAACATATTTGAATAGTATGAAAACTGTTTATATGTTTTGTTGCTGTTGTCTATTTAACTACTATTGATTTGTTTTCTTATATAACACTTTATTACTATGTATTCCATATATAATGTTTCCACATGTACCAGTTGCAAATACTCTGTAGCAGTTATATATAGCTAAATGTCTATGTATAAACATATAGGTACATAAAAACACACTTCATAAAACTGTGAATCTATATAAAAAAACGCGAATGTAATTTTCTTATATACTATATTTTTCTTTACTATCGTTAATTATATGTAAATAATCGTTTCTTATTATACTGAAAGGTAAAAGAAACGCATAATAAAAAAGTACCATACTACACTTTCCTAATTCAACGTAATATTCCAGATATATCTCAACGTGTTATGTACAAAAAGGGGCTACAACTAATTGCAGAAAGGAAAACATACCTTTTAATCAAAGTATACTTTGTTACCCGAAATTCATAAATGTTGAAGTTTCGCTTGAAAAAGTCAAGCCATTTTTCAGTATTGTGTTTAATGTTGCAAGTTTGCTCACATGCTTGAGACAAATGTCGATAATGAAACTTTAAATAATTATCACAGTCGGATGACAAACAAAGAAGATGTGATCATTTTAAGGTTCTGTTGAAGCGGATATGGAAGCCGCCATTTTGAGAGCTATGACATCATAGTTCTAAATGACCATATATGACATATTTATAAGTTTTGAAATAACGGCAACTTTATGGACAATATGTATATTTAATGGCAATAATGCAATAAAGTAAAGGCGTTTGCCTTCATTTGCAGTGATTTTCTTTGCTTTAAATGATATTGATCAATATTTATATATTTATCAATATTCAATATATCGCAATTGGAACGATGGCGTCATAGCTCCCAAAATGGCGGCTCCCATGTCCGTTTTAGAACAACCTTCAAATGGTTTTATATTTTATGTTTATCATATCGATTTTGTTAATTCTTTCACCTATCTCCAAGGTTTTCATGCTATCAATAATAGAGCTTGTTTGGCTGTGTCTCTACATTCCCTTTAACGCGGTATATTGTTTGATGGATTTGTTTTAAAAGTTAAAATACACTATATTTGAAGATATGTTTAAGTTGATTAGATTTTTTTTAATAAAAATACATAACTCTGATGTGCATATTTCTCCCTTTTAAAAAATGCCACCCATTTCCAGTAGTGAGCAAATGAATATTCTGTTGGAATATATTTCTCAACTAAACTATTTCCTCGGTTTGTTCCAAATATCAGTGTCAGAAATATGGTTGGTGTTTCTCCGTTGTCTGAAATCGAATCTAGAGCCGACATTCTTTTTCGCTTCACTTCTAATTGCTTTAGCTTTATACGTTATATTATCCATAAAATATGTTAAAATTGTTGATAATATGATGCTAAAGGATTTTGAACTACATCTCCACCAGTCAAACATGTATTGGCTTTTCTAGGTTTCTAATATGTGTGGTTGGAAATTATACTGTACTAATACAATTATTAAATACAAGGCTAACAGATCACTTCATTCGAAACTGGAATAAAATATTAATAATACCAAGCAGAGCTGTGTCCTATAATACGATAGCATGATTATACCAACGCTAAAGGTAACACTTCCGCTAAAGGTAACACTTCCGCTAAAGGTAACAACCGCCGCTAAACTTAACAATGTCAAGCTAAAGGTAACACTTCCGCTAAAGGTAACACTCTCCTCTTCCGCTAAAGGTAATTGTTGAATACCTCGGATTTCTTGAAAAAAGGCCTAAAGGATGTTTCTTATTTATCATAAACAAATTGTTTTTATTTTAGATTCTCGTTGAAGTTGTGTTTTTTCCAATAACGAAGCCAATCACGCCGTACACATAGAACAAGTTTGGACAGACCTAAATTGTTTTACGAAATTCAATAAAAAAAAACTTGATATTTTATTGTGTGAGAAATCAATGAAATCAACAACATAACAAGTATGAAAAGTAGGTCAAGGTCATTGTTACTGACCTTTAATTTAGCAGGAGCATAATGCTAGCATGTAAGCGTTATGAAGTGCAACAGCGGTATGGCTTTTGGTATCTGAGAATTTACGTTAATAATTGACCAAGCTCGAAAAGTAGGTCAAAATCATTCATATTGACCTACTTTTGTTAGGAACACACTGTTGCCATTGGATCAAAGTATCATCTGAAGTTTATAAGCTACGCGGATTTTAGTGTCTGATTAATGGAGTTCATAAAAAATTGAATGCAAAACTAAAATGTAAATTAACGAAATGAAAACTTAGGTCAACGCAATTCTTTTTGACCAATTCCAAAATTCATAACCTTCACATGACATCATCAAAATAATTTGACCAATCAGTGATCAATAAAATAAAAACCCTCCACATTCTGGTAGGGGGTAAACTTGGTGTTTATCGTTGATGCTCAACTGACTTTAGCCCTTTATAAAACTAATTTGTAGTGATAATTATATTAAAAGCTTTTTTTGTGTGTACAGCTATGTATCTTCTTTTGGTGCTGCCTAATTTTACAACACCAATATGGATACATTTAATTTAAATTATTGTCTAGTGTTTCGATTTTTCGTATAGAGATAGAGGATAAAGTCCGAGTAAACCCCTTATTTTCACCTACTGAATCAATCTCTGCCCAGAGTACACTCGTTCCCCATTTGACTCTGTCAACGTCAAAGGAAGTAGGGCGAACGGTTAGGTCACGTGATTATTCAAAAAGGTTATGACGATGTTTATAATAAATCCTTTTGCGTGATCTGCAAAGATAAAATATAGACGTATATCAAATAATTTCAATTTTTTTTTCCATGAGTTATTCTTTTTTTAGTAATTTTCTGCTATCGAGCTTCGGTTTGAAATGTTTACATATGCGTATCGATTGAGAAAAACTAAGTACGTATTAGTTTTGTAGTAAATAGTTCCGATTAAAACTAAATTGTTTTCGTGCATTATATCAAATCTTGCAACATCTAATCTGCAGATATTCTGAAAAATATTACACAATAAGTTTCAGGCAAACATATTCCAATTTAACAGGTTTTACCAAAATCTTGTAATTTAGTAGTTAGCAGAGATATATGTGAGTGCAAGGAACGATAACTCTGCGTGGAGATTGCTACTGAATATCTCAACCTACAGTAAGTTAGGTTGACCGGATGTGAAAGTTATGAATAATCGCTGTCAAGTAGATGTAAACATGTATGAATTAGAAAGCTCTAGAGTTTCTGGTCTCTGATTGAATGTAAACTATAATGTAAATAAACTAAGTGAGAAAAGTACGTCAGTGTCGTTCATATTGACCTACTTTTGGGTAGGAACATACTGCTGTCATATATATGTAAGTGTGTATAAAAGTTAAGGTTATATTCCACTAAATCAGCCAGATGTGCTCGTCTGGTGCAGAAAGTAGTTCTGTATTAAAGACTGCTAATCATTTTTTTCTTCAAAACTCCTTTTTACTGAAGTTTCCTATTATTATTTTTTTGGCTGTAACTGTATTCTGGACATGCTGTTGATAGTTGAAAATGCAGCTCATCATGTTTGTGACAGTTTTTGATATAATTTCAGAAGTGAAAGTAGACAGGATATGAAATTGCAAGGGGTAAAAATAACGTTGACATTTGACCCGGTGTTAGTATACAGTTGAAGAAATGTTTCTTAGAAGATATTAAACGCCCTATTTTCCTGTTGATGTTTATTTAAATGATAAAGTAAGTTTCCCATAATTCCAATCAGGTTTGAGTTTTTAACAGGTTGTCAAAATTCTCACTTTACTATGGAAGGGGCATGGAGTCTCATTTACGCTATTATAACCTTCAAGCTGTATGGCTTCTGATAGCTTCTGGCTTCTGTATGCATCAATTGGATGGGCAAGGGTACCGCTATATACCCGCTCCAATTTCGTGACGGGGCATAAAACACGAGAAGAAATGCAATTTTCAAGTTCACTTAATCAAAAAGCAGTTTTAAATAAAACAAAATAACACAACATTTGTTTTTAATATATACTTTTATTTTGTGTGAACATTTCGTTAGAAGAGGAAGAGTCTAAAAGTCAGAATAATAGCAGAGATTTTGAAAAAATATGAACTGAGAATGACAACGACACATAGAGAACATACAAATAGTTTACATGATAGGTGTATGTACAAATGTCCCTAACAGCAAGCCTTTCTAAAACCAATAGTTCAATGAATATGAACGGATTTTATTTTTATTTTTAAAAAGTTTGCCTTTTAAAACCAATATTTGTTGGTAAAAGGGTTTTGTGGACAAATATATGGCTTGAGTCTGGAACTAATAAAGTAAATCAAAAGAAATTCATGTTAACTTTACTAATGGTAAAAAAGTTCTTTAAAAACTACTATACACTTGAAATAAATAATGGGAATTTAAATATTTACATAATAAACGCACGTTTCAGAGCGTTAGCTGCAAATGGCTTTGTAATACATATATTTACAATGGATTTATAGTACATACACATGTAACACAAACATTATCAAGACAATGATACTTGAATTGAGAGAGAGAGAGCGAGATGGGGGGAGAGAGAGAGAGAGAGAGTTAAAAAGAGGAAGTAAGAAAACTAAAGATAAGACACAAAAAGGTATCTATAACGGCGTGTATGTATACACAATTACATATGGTAAGTACATGTGTACGTAGATGCACCCTAGGCCAACTGCCTACAGCACTTTGAGCACAATATGAATATCACAGATTCGCTTATATAGGACAGTTTTTACAAAAAGTTCATTTGTTACGTATGTGTAAGAGACGTCTTTAAAAAGTATACCTGTACTTGGAGGCACCAATGGAAAGTACATGTATATATGGCAACTACCTGAATCACACTATGAAATATCTATCACACATTCATCTATATTCGATAACCGTTACAAGCCAGCACGACCTATGTTATAGCACTGTTAGTACACGACCTATGTAGACATCATGTAGCACCATGGCCTATGTCGATAGCACTGTCAGGCACAACCAATATTCATATCACCTGTTGTCGGAATCGTAATATGTTGATATCATCGTCAAACGGTGTGACACTAATGTCTCACAATAGTAACAGGTGAACAGTTTTTTTATCACTGTAGAATGGTCGAGGATATCTAAAACCTGATACTAATTCTCGACATGTTCGACTTCTCACCAGCGGACCAGGACTTGGACTTGCCCCGGAAATGACGTAGGTCGGCGGCGTGATTCTTGTGGAGCATGGGCAGGTAGAACTGGGGCTGACATTGGTCCTGGTGGGCCTCATAGAAGGCCTTATATCCGCCGTCCAGGAGGTACACCTCGGGGAAGTACAGACTCGGATAGTTGTCTTTGTTCATCGCTCGGTCCTGACTGCGCAGAAAACGGTACCTGTAAAATACAAAGTATTTGGTCAATATAATATCTGATTATTGATGGACCTAATAAACGTGTTTCCCATCTATGGTTGTACTGGAAATTCGGGACTCGTAAGTTGGTGTGCGACACACCATTTATTGATTATACATACAAGTTTCATTCCACTATCTCGTCGTGTTTATTAGTAAGGGATCTGACATGGAAATTGCATGTCTTTTAACTTATACTTGCTACCCCGAAATTGATGTGACACGTACCTTCTATTGAAAATACATGCACACATACAGTTTTACCCCATCTGATGTTGGTGAAAAAATCAAAAAACGTGACATTGAGCCTGTGACCATTAGTTTGGTGCCAGACACACCGTTTATAGCTACATATATATTTCATATTTTATCTTACGCGGTTAAGGCTCGGATACGAAATTCCGAAACTGAAGTTGTTATGTATAATACACACATCAAAAGTTCCTTTCTTCAAAACATAGTCAAGGGCAATAACTCAAAAATCATGCATTGGTTTTGCTCATTCTCAACTTGTCCGAAATCTTATTAAAACACAATTTAAAATAAAATTTGGGGAAGAAAAGGAAAGTTTTTACCGTGCTTAAAAAAATGGCAAATTTAACCTTGTGAACGCGTTCACAAGGTTAAATTTGCCATTTTTTTTTCAATAGAGAAATAACTCCTTAACACATTCATGGAGTATGGAACGTACTCATATAAACAATGCCCAATCTATGTCTGAAAATATTTCCATTAAAAATGAAAACCATTCCCTAAAATTATCGAGATGATAAGCTGCAACTGACTATTTAATACTCGAGGACAGTAAGTCTAAAACACGTATGTATACATTTTACTCATTGTAATCGAAACTCTATTTTTAACAGACTGTACAAGAGAAAAATAAGCCCAAATGGCACGAATTTCAACATCGAAACAATTTAAACAAGGAGGTATAAACCCGTTTTCAATTAGAAGGACTTTAAAGCTCACTCTCTAAATCATCTGTAAACTTACATTTTGGGTCCTCTCTCCGACGAGAATTCACAGTGAAATATGAGAATGTGACGTTTCGGCGGAACCACGGAGCAGTTCTGGGTCAGGATGTTCTGCACGGCGTCACGGGTATACAGGTTAAGTGCACCCTGAAATGATAAAATACAATCATAAACATTCGTTGTACACCTGCAAGTTAAGTAATATAGGCTATAGCATTCACATATATATAGCGTATGTGATAAACTGGGCTAATAACTTGAAATGGCTGATGTCATCCTGAACACGAAAATTGAGATTACTGTAGGCCTCACACCTCTATTATCTCACCTGAAAGCTCACACGGAAATTGAGACAGAAGGAAAACAAAAAATAATTCTATATTTTTCTCCATTTTAGGCAATTTTTAGCAGTGCAAAAGACATATGATACAGAAAATCCCATGTTGATATGAGGTTCCATTCAAATTACAGAAGTGTTTGACCGAAGCACCACATGTTCAGCTAGATTGTGTATGCATTTCGTATTTTCGTACACATGAGATTAAAAAAAACAACTGGTAAATATTTGTTTATTGTTTTTTAAATTGCAGATATTAGATCAATGAAGATTTTATGCCTAAAGACATGTCGTAAATTTGTGTAAATATCTTCATGCCACGAACAAAAACGTTACAATTGGACCGTATGGGAACATTATTTGTGATGTGAGACATTAAATCATCATCGTGTCAACAATCAGTAATAATTCGTGCATGTAGACTTGTAATTTAAATAGTTCAAACCTACCTCAATATGTCCGCCTTCAAACTCGTACGGGTATCGACAGTCGATAATGGAAACTTGGTCTATCTTGTCATCATAGCAACCACGGAGAACAGCGCACATCTGTAACAGAAACTATGTAAATAAAAAAATGCTTAATTTAAGAGAAATGTGCATTTGAGATTTTGCGTATGTTTTTGTTCAGTATTTCCTTTAAAAATCAAAACATTTTCCATATTACTAGCTAATCAAACATCTATTTAACAAATAATGTATGGTGCTGAGGTCCATATGCAATTTTATGGACTGTGCAGTCAGACCTAGTGTGTTTTATGGACCAAAACGAAGCAACCATACATTATTTGTTATATATTATACCGAATCTGACCAACAAATTAAAACAATACGTTTTATGTTCTGCTTAAATTTGACGTCGTGTTTGTCACACGTCCATCGCTCTCGGACCGGGGCAGGTCACTATCACAAAATAGTGACTGGATGACGTCACATTGCGCAAAGAAGGAAATATGCAAATGAGGTATAATATGAACAAATAAACACAGCCTTGATGATAATTGATGCAGACTTCCTTAAACATAAACAAATCATTGATAATCGACGCTAGCTTCCGTAGCATGACCAACTCATTGAAGTATCAATTTGATACTTGATGCAAGCTTCCTTAAACATGACCATCACATTGTTACTTGATGCAAGCTTCCTTAAACGTGAACAAATCATAGATACACGGACACGACCAATCATTGATAATCGACGCTAGCTTCTCGTAGCACGACCAATCACCGATGACTGATGCTGGCTTCTTTAAACATGAACAAATCATTGATAATCACCCTAGCTTCCAAGTTTCGTAAATGACCAGTTTATTGATACTTGATGCTAGCTTCCTTAAACATGACCAAATCATTGATACTTGATGCATGCTTCCTTAAACATGACCAACGCATTGATACTTGATGCATGCTTCCTTAAACATGACCAAAATCATTGATACTTGATGCATGCTTCCTTAAACATGACCAACGCATTGATACTTGATGCATGCTTCCTTAAACATGACCAACTCATTGATACTTGATGCATGCTTCCTTAAACATGACCAACTCATTGATACTTGATGCTAGCTCCCTTAAACATGACCAAATCATTGATAATCAAAGCTACCTTTTTAAACATGAAAAAATTATTAATAATTGTGATGCTAGATTTCTTAAATATGGACAAATCATTGATAATCAATGCTATAAACAAGTCAATGATAATTAATTCTAGCTTCCACAAAACCACGAACCGGCAATTAATAATTGCTTCTACATAATTATCCCATTAAAACTCCTATTCAGACACACGCGCACAGTAGGATATACACTCAAGTGATATGAAAACGCAACACGGGAATTTCCGCTATATATTGTATGTACAATATGCTGCTTTTAATCGAATGGTACATGGCTACGTAAGACCTTTCTTTTTGGAAAAAATACTAAAACAACAAATAATACAGCAAATAGTATTCCTTCAATGTTTCATTATTCACAGAGTACGCGTTTGGCTCAATCATGTGAGCAAACTTAGGATGCAACATTTTGCAAACTCTTTACGTTAAATACAGTACTGAACTAGCTCAATTTTTCAAAGAGATACTTCAACATTTATGAAGTTCTTGTTACAAAGTGTAGTGTGATTAAAACGTCTACAACATCACAGTTGTGTCCTTTCTCTAGTTAACTGCAACTTTCTTTTTAAAACACATCTTGGGATTTCTTTGGAATATTATGTGGCAATTAAGTGTGCTGTATATACAATATATAGCGGAAGATTCCCGTGTTGCGTTTTTCATATCACTTGAGTGTATATATATGTTTTAATCGGTGATTGTCAACATAAGATATTTATTTGCAAGCATAACTTACCCGTTTCCGCCGATATGGACTTGAGATCTCTGTGCTTCCCGGTGATGGTCGGCAGGCGTGTACGGTCGGGAACAGTCCGCCACGAGAACGTCTTCGGTGGACAGTCGGTGTACGACGGACTTGATGTCAACATGGTCCGGGGATTGTGATGGTGACTGGAATACGAAGTCATATTCGCTATAGTATATGTATTAAATGCTTGCGAAGAAAAATATTGTTTTACTCGGTAAAACGATTACATGTATATTTTTTAATTTGATTAGACGGTGTACACGTATATTGTATTGCAGGGAACATCTCCGCCTATTGTAATCAAAACCAGACGTCATTGATTACCATTGTCTATTATAACATTGCTTTGGGCAGACGTCATTAGAGTGTTCCGATAGAAACAGTTTCCATTGCAATACGGCATTACACTGTATCGACATCTTAGACTATTTAAAGTTTCAACAGATGGTATTGCTTTCAAACGACCTTTATTTGGCAAACTAGAGATATTATGAGGAGTTAGACAAGCGGACGGGAAGGCATTCTATCTGGAAAATAAACTTACATCTAGGTACACTGTACTGATAGACTTCTCTGCCCCACGTAATCGCTTAGTGATCGGTGACTCGTCGTCGTCATCTACCGTCTGTACTTCGGCACGGCGCTTCGATGCAAACAGACTTCTTTTAACGTCAAATGACAAGAATCGGCCCAGGGGTCGTCGAGATGTCTGCAACTGCTGAAAAACGACGATACTGTTCATAACTAGGTCAACGATGTGGCATTATAGTATTGAATCGGAAACAGTACATTTGTCACGTGTGAGTCTGCAACTGCAAACGAAACTACAAATCATAATCATACGACCGGAATCGGCAACGTGATGTTCAGGACTTCCGAAACTGGTTAAGATAAATACTCATTCAGATTGAAAGCAAGATAGAACTTCACCAACGTCATGGTGGCCATTTGTAATGGAACTGAAGTCAAATAAGATGGAGGTTCACTAAAAAAAAAAAAAAATTATATTCAATATCACGTCGCCATTAAACTCTCAAACTACCGTCTCAAAATTTAAAAGTACAACCCATTCAACCATACAATAATATGCAAACCTAACCAGGGAAAACTCTGACACAACAGATGTATACATGTTATATGTTTAAAAACAAGTGAAGCACCAACATAAAATACAAGTCAGAGTCATGGTTCTTGCCGTAATTCAGGTAAAATACAAGCCTGAGTTATGGTTCTTGCGATATATCATTGTGTAATGATAATGGACATCTGTGCCAAGTTTCAAAGCTTTCCGACAATTCGTGTTTGAGAAATGAGGAAAAACAAAAACGTTAACCAAAACACCAAAAAACGCGTAGACAGGTGACAGACAGATAGGAATTGGACTCTGATGGATATAATAATGCTATAAGCCTGGATTTGCTACGCTGTCCGGCTTAAAAATCAATGTTCAGATACTGTGAAAATTAAATTTCAGTATGATGCATAAAGGTAATCTGTCCGAGTCAAGGGTCAACTATTTCATATCTGTGATCATTTATATTATTTATATTATTTAACACACACACACACACACACACACACACACACACACACTTGCTTACCTCGCTATATGACCCGTTGAGATCGGCGGCTGTGTCCAGCCACACCTGGCTCGTCGGTGGCGTTTCAGTAAAATCGTAGTTGTCGCCCTTGCTAGGTGGCGTGATGATGTCATCAATGTCGACTGCGTCAACCGTCGTCTTGAAGGGGGTCAGTCGAAACATGCTGAATATCTAGAAATAGAGAGAGAACACATAACAATTTATTAAATTGAAAGACATATTTTAAATATGAGTACAACGATATACTTCTACAAACATCTTACATTCGTGTAGTTTAACCCTTAACCCCCTAAGCAAGACAGTAATAGCATGTGCGTCCATTGTAGCAATGTCCGGCTGCTGATCAATAATTTCCCCCAAAACACCTTTTGTCACATAAATGGAATGTTCTTAATTCAAAGAAAGAACAGTCCATTATATACATGTAGAGGGTTAAGGGTTAAAAAAATACACGTGCACCAATAATTCAGTATTGATATCCATTACAAACATCAGAGTCCAAATGTTCATTGTTCTTGACGTTCAATCAAACGCGTTCACACAACTGATTCAGACAGTAGCACACTGCATTTGTTCATTATATATCAATGCAAAACAACACAAATAAGTCTAAGAATGATAAATAAATAAAGATGTAGGTCCTAACACAGACATATTAATGTGGTCCTAATAGCAGTGTTGTTGTTTTTCAAGTACAAAACACAATTTTGTTTCTTGTAACTTACTCATTTTAAATCGGACTCATTGATTCGTATACCCTGTTCTAAAAGAGGAATGCCATCAAGTCATAATACGAACCCTTTCATGAACTTAAAAGTAAAAACATTAGAAAATGTACAAAACATTGTGTTTGTTTCTTTACTTTTTGCAACAATCTGCTATATACCGTCATTGATTCAAAATCCATCAAAAACATTGACAACTGAAGAAGACAAGTATTTAGTATAACTTACTGTCGTACAGTCGGTGTCTTCGGTACAACGGCTGGTTCTGAAATAATCAAACATTCAAAAATTAAAGTAACGAAAAAGAAGCACCGCCCATCGGGGCTAATTACCTTTGTTACGTATGTTTTGACCAATTAAGCAATCACTTGAATGCTTATCTGTATGATTACGGGCAATAAAAATAATGGCCCCATAAATGATCAAAAAACGCCGATAAGCGGTTTGCGGGGATGCAATATGGCAAAGCTTTAATGCTGATAAACACCGTGGCATATGATGACTTAATTAGCGCATCGTTAAGATCAAACTGTGAAGTTAAGTGAATTCGATTTTTTTTTTAATAGACACTTTCATTCAACAAAGAAAATAAAAACACACACACAAACAATTATTTCTAAATTGTCTTTTAGCATAATTAAGTTAAATCATAGTTGTGTTTACATTATTATTAATTCATTTGGGTAAAAACGGAAATACTTCGAAAGAGAGAATGTGGAATAAGGAATTATACTGAATAATGCTGATATGAAAACAAAAGTTAAGATAGCGATCAAAACTACTATCTATTATTTCCAAAATAGAGAGCGAACGCAGAGTTAGGAACCTCTTACAGACGTCTCTGATCATCTACACACATAAACACTGACTGATGTTGTACATATATTCATTTTTGAATGTTTCCTTTCATCATCTGATGTCATTAGATCATTATATGCTGATTAAGTTATTGTTTTTAATTAACGCAGTGTATTCGTTTTAGTTTATCTATGCTTCATTTTCTACAAACATATTTAAGAATTCGATGATTTTTTAAAGTTACCTCTTTGAATCGTGTGTTCACCAAAGTACAAGACAGAAGCAAATTAAACTATTTCCCAAAAGGTTCAGACAATGTTATTTATATAAAGCTGATAATTGAAATGATAGCTTTGCGATAGAATCCTTACATGAAGATACAGATGGGGCAGTGTTTATATAATGCACATAAAGAACACGTATAGGGTGTGCGCTTTGTCACTTAAGAGTGCCTTTAATAAAGTCTGTTAGATCTAATTGAAACATACTGACACATAGCTTTGTCGGACCGTATTTGGTACAAAAACGAATATGGTACAAATGTACCATATTCGGCCGAATATGGTACAAATGTACCATATTCGGACCGAATATGGTACAATTTTCGACCGAATATGGTACAAACATTGTACCATATTCGGTTGGAATAAGTTTGTCTATGCTCGCCAAAACGTATTTGGTACATACCAAAAAAACTCATAAAATGAAAATGGCCTACGTATATGGTACATAAATTATGTATTTCTTAATAAATGAAATAGTCTGCCAATGTGTAAACTTTTTTTCAAACTCAAATACATTGTATTAACCTAATATTGGAAGTGACAAAAGTATCATCATCATCATCATCATCATCATCGTCGTCGTCGTCGTCGTCGTCGTCGTCGTCGTCGTCGTAACTAGCAGTAACAGAAACAGCTAACCTAACCACACTTTACATGGATTTTGCTGGTTGTGTAACTGTTTCGCCGGCTAGCTCAGTCGGTTGCGCGTCAGATTGGCACGCAGGCGGCCTGGGTTCGATTCCCGGGCGGGCCAGATACTTTCGTGGAGATTGGTCACGAAATGATTTCTACGGCCATTCTTCCCCTACCGCTGTTTCAAGTAGGGCAGTTGTCAATTACTGGCGAATGTATCTGCTTAGTACTGGTTACTAAGTACTAGTACTCTAAGACTAGAGACGTGCTTGCTCCAGGTAACTCTGTAAAAGTTTGAGGATTATCGCATTTTGGTTGTGTTCATAGAGTGTGAACTTGTAAGGGTAAAGGTAGGCGAGCAAATCCATGAAGCGCGCCAGCGCTTCTTGGAAAATTTGATCTTATCATCATTACAAAACTTTTGTCATCATCATCACCATCGACCGAAAAACATCGCAGTTATCATCATCACATTTTTGTGATCTTCATTACGATGATGATAATGGTGATGATGATGATGGTGTTGATGATGATGATGATGACCTTGATGATTGTGGTGATAATGATGGTGATGATGATGACAATGATGATAAAAGTTTGTGATGATGATGATGACGGTAATTTTGATCGTCGTCATCATCATCAAAACTTTTGTCATCATCATGACGATGATGATGATAATGGCGTTAATGGTGACGATGATGATGATGGTGTTAATGGTGACGATGATGATGTAATTGATGATGATGACAATGGTGATGATGATTGGGGTTTGATGATTGTGATGATGATAACTGCGATGTTTATCGGCCGATGATAATGATTATAATGATGATGATGAAAAAAGTTTTTTATTATGTTGACGCCAATGATTACCGGCCGCCGATGATGATGATTATGATGATGATGATGATGATGCTGATGATGATTATGATGATGATGATGATGATGATGATGATGACGATGATGATTATTTTCATGATGGTATTGATGACGTTGATGCAAATTGTAGTTATGATGATGATGATGATGATGATGATGATGACGATGATGATTATTTTCATGATGGTATTGATGACGTTGATGCAAATTGTAGTTATGATGATGATGATGATGATGATGATGATGACGATGATGATGATGACGATGACGATGATGAGTGTGTACCATATTCGGAACGAATGTGGTACATTTTTCATCCGAATATGGTACAAGTTTGTACCATATTTGGTCAGGCATTTTACCCCAAAACTGCAGATACGTATATGGTACAATTAGACAGTTGTACCATATTCGGCCGAATATGGTACAAATTTGTACATATTCGTTTTTGTACCAAATACGGTCCGACATAGCTTTCATCATATGAAAGATATTGCCTTTGTTGTAATTCAGGCGATATAGAAGATGAGTTTCACTTTATATGTATATGTCCATGTTTTGTAGATTTGCGTAAGCAGTATTTGAAAAAGTATTATTACCAAAGACCATCAATGTTCAAGTTTTTAGATTTGATTAGCTCTCATAATAAAACTGTATTATGTAAAATTTCAAAATATACCAAGGAAGCCTTAGAAATAAGAAAATCAATTTTAAATGTTTAAGCATGTTGTTCATTCTCATTCTATTAAATTTCATAATCTTTAAGGAATATTGTATTACAAATGTGAACTAAAGTAATATAATTCAACATTTATTTGTAAAAGAAAATCTTTTATATCTATTACGTGACTATATGTTTAATGTATTTGTATGTAATGTTTGTATGATGATGTACTATGTACAAATCTTAATAAAATATCTGTTCTGTTCTGTTCATAACTGAGACTCCAGCAACTTTTATTTAGAAATGAGTTGTGTGTGTATTTAAAAAATAAATAAAGCAGAATTGCTGTAAAGTAGCTTGTAATTTTCTGATTTTACCAAAACATTTTATTTATTTACCAGTAATTTGCAATTTGATTACAATGTGAAATTCTGAATTATTGGCACGTTATTGCGTAAATTTTTAGATAAATTGATAACGTACTCCCTGATCCCATGTAGTGCACAGAGCTCCCCGTGAATTATGATCACCCATAAGAAATTACATTTACCCTTCTTGATTATCGAACATTTAAAAGGATACACATATTTTATTAATTAAGTTTTGCTATCAGTCCTTTAAAGCGAATATATACTTATTTATCCAACAATTTATCTAAGTTTGCAAAATGTTGATATGCTCAGTGGTACATGCATATTTAGTAAACCTAAAAACAAGTTAAATGTCACAATGTAGAAAACCGACTCGTGCTACAGTGCAACATTTAGTGGTCTGTACTCTTCTGGGGACCAACCGCAGTCCTTTACACAACAACTCCTCATTATTTGCACCATATACTGATTAACATGTGTATTAAAGTATAATTATATTAAAACAGTTTTTGCTCCGTAATTATCATGCAAAGCAAAATTATATCTCTATTGGAGGCAAATATAATATCTTACAAATAATAATAAAACAAACACTGTTGTTAATGAATAAACTGTATACCTTTCAGTCATATATCCAAAAGATGTTTATTCCTTGAAGGTTGGATTCTTATTATGATTCATCAGTATGTTTGTGGAGTATTTATTTATTTCTGACCTATCGCCATAAGCAGACTTATACTAATTGGAGAAAATTGGCATTATACAACTTTGTGATTTTATTGTTTATTTTCCCACATCTTATCTAAAACCATCTCATTTCCCCTCCCTCTCAATTGTTTTCACAAAGTAGGGTCACACCTTGAAGATTGCACAGACCCTCCAGGTCCTGATTAATTGTCAGGAAAGGTGCAATATCGTTAGTTAAGTGTCAAGATTCGTATATTCCACTTTAATAAACATCTATGAAATCTGCGATAAGATGCTAGCCTTGCTCCACAATTGAACTAAATAATAAATCTTCGAAATCTTGCTAAACTAAATCGATGAAATAATAGAATAGAAAATGGAAATTAACCTTTTAAATCGAGGGAATCTTATTTATCTTTTAATTAGCAAAATGCATTGACTTTAGGTAAATACCATGGCTTACGGTTTAATTGATTGCTCTTATTGAAAAATAAACCGGAATTCTATACAGCGTTTATCTACTGTCCAAGATTTTGACTATTTGATTAACGTTTACATATTTTATCACATGGAACTGCTTGTATTCCGTATAATATACCCATCACGTATTTCCTTTTATTATATAACCTATAAATAGACGCGTTTTCATTGGCTAAAAAGTAATTTTTTAGAAAAAATATCTAGCGATATTGACCTGTTTTTTTTATATTGACCTGTTTTTTTGATATTGACCTGTTTTATATAATTGTTTTTTTGATATTGACCTGTTTTATATAATTGTAAATTGAGGGTTATATAATAAAACAGTTATGGACTTTTCAGCTGTTATACATGATGTTGATATGTACCAAAAAATCATTATTGACCTCGGCTATCGCCTCGGTCAATAATGATTTTTTTGGTGCATATCACATCTTATTATATAACCTATAAATAGACGCGTTTTCATTGGCTAAAAAGTAATTTTTTAGAAAAAATATCTAGCGATATTGACCTGTTTTTTTTATATTGACCTGTTTTTTTGATATTGACCTGTTTTATATAATTGTTTTTTTGATATTGACCTGTTTTATATAATTGTAAATTGAGGGTTATATAATAAAACAGTTATGGACTTTTCAGCTGTTATACATGATGTTGATATGCACCAAAAAATCATTATTGACCTCGGCTATCGCCTCGGTCAATAATGATTTTTTTGGTGCATATCACATCATGTATAACAGCTGAAAAGTCCATAATTGTATAATGTATAACAGCTGAAAAGTCCATAATTGTATAATATTAACCATGTGTAATACAAGGCGACCGAATCAAGTGCAGTGTCAGTACGTTCGTCTAGTCAATGTCCCGGAACATCCGTTTAGTCCGTGGAGTCCGTGGATATAGCACTGAATCGGCGATGTTGTGAGGGTAACAGTCCGCCGTATGTAGATTCACCAGAAGCAATAATGTGTAGTTTCTTGTCGTTTTTGAGCCATGTGATAAAAAGGATCTGACACTCGTTGTCATTTCATACAAAATTTTATTAAACTCGTCCAGGAATTTGTTATTAAGCTCGCCGGACGCTTAATAACAAATTCCTGAACTCGTTTAATAAAATTGTGTATGAAATGACAACTCATGTCAGATGCTCTATATAATGAATGCATTAGGTCATATAACGGGTTTACATATTATAATGAATGCATTATTATAATTTATATATCGGGTTTACATATTATAGTGAATGCATTATTATAATTTATATATCGGGTTTATATATTATAATTAATGCATTATTATAATGTATATATCGGGTTTATATATTATAATGAATGCATTAGGTTATGTATCGGGTTTACCTGCTACAATGAATGCATTAGGTCATATGGGTTGGAATGACGATGACGATGACCCCAAATCGACAATAACGAAATGGCCTAATCAAATTCTTGATTGCTAATCGTTTATAAACCATGGAGAGTTTAACATCCTGCTCAGTCGCTGACTAGGCACTGCTGGCGTTCAGGATGCTGAAAACTTGAGAACTTGTCATTCTCAGGGATTGGGCAGACTGAACGTCAGTTGACCGAGAGTGAGGGTGTCTCCTGCGTCCCATCACAGCACATACCATCTGATGTCTCCAGATCCCTGAAGTCGGAACAGGTCCGCGGGCTGAAGCTGCAACAGACCAACCACCAACCATTTACCCGGTCATCAACGTTGCAGCGGAAGCCCACATTCGACCGTGGTTTTTCACAAGCCACAGAAGACCTAAGGGTGACACAGACATCGGGCGGAGTGTGCGGCGCAGGGGTCATACGGTGATGGGTATGGCCCCAAACAGAGAACCCGACCATGTAGCGGATGTAGGACAACCACCTTAGCGGATGTAGGCCACCTCGACCAGACCACTTCACCGCCACAGCGAAACTACATAGAGCAGCAGCGACACAACACTACATACCTACAAGAGAATCGACTACACTACACAGCAGCACCAGATCAACCAAATCACTCATCCAGAAAAGTCCAGACTCTATTGTGCCCATCGCTTCAGGGTTACCTTGTCGTGTTCGTTGGCGGTAGGACTATAAAACATAGAACCACACACACACACACACACACATATCCTGCTCAGTAGTGAACACCCAATTCTAGTTCTTTAAATGTCAGTTAAGTTTGTCTGAACCAGTCCAGTTTACTTGGCAGTGGTACACAAACCAAAAAGGAAAATATCTTTAGTTTGCCCTTAAATCTTGTTTTGACCACTTTTAGACGTTAGGTGCGCAAAATTACGCAAATAAAGCACTGACCTCAACGTCGTCATCTTCCTATCTCGTAGTATAATCCACACACGATACAAATAAAACTATGGGACAATTTCGTAACACAATTTATTTTATTATAGGAAATCAATATTGACACATTTGACTAGCTTTTCCCCTAAAACGATCAACTAGAATAGCTGTCTCTCTGATTAAAATGTATTCAACGAGTTTGACTAGCAGTTTGCAATACTTGAATGCGTGAGTTTGACAAACTTTGACTAACAGAGAGGAATAAGGGTGATTTGTGCACGAGAATGGTTTAGCGGTCTCCATCTGAAATCATTCAATCAGACACTTGGCAATTAAATTGTTATTTTGATTGGGGTTATAATAAGTCAATTAAATGAGAGGTGCTAAGTCAGATTTACAGGCGTAAAAAACAACAGTAAGTCGGAAGTGAGATGTTTTGCTACCCAGTTTTACCATTCTACCCGAGCAACCATGTTTTGACAATTCTCTCTTACAGAATTTGTCCACAAGTATTTCGTTTTCCCCTCTGTTTTTCTGTAAAACAGCTGTAACCGCAAATAACAAACGAAGCGGGGTTTTTTTTACATAGAAAGTCTTTTAAAAACGCAACATTTTTATGCTTGGGCAATTTTTTTTTATCCGGAAAATAACTAATTTGGTACAGTTTTGTCGTATTGGGAAATTTAGACATAAACAAGACATGTAACCATTAATGCCCCCGAAAAGATTTTCTTCTCAGAATTCCTACATTAGTGAGAGAAAAAAAAATGCCCACAAAAAACCTACTGATCATGCTAAAAACAAATGTGCATGGAAACCCCCTTTTCAAGTTGTAGCCAATGTTAGTTTGCATTTTAAAATGTGACAGACGGACGACGACAGACGACGAACACAGTGATCCCTAAGTGTCTGCCATGGACAATTACCCTTCATTGACATGTTATACGGGTTTATTTGTGTGATGAGTATGTAAAATGCCAGAAAACCTATTAAATCTGCAAACATTAGATATTACTATCTCTTTTAAGCAAATCTTATGAGGAACAGTGTTTGTTTCATGTAACACTATATGTGAATTTGTTATTTGGATTAGCAAATTAATTAAAATGCATACTATTATATACACGTATGCCTTTCTAATGCGTCATAAATAAAAAAAAAGGTGAACATTCGACATTTAACAAACAACTGGTTACTTATGTCATGTATGAAATAAATTAACCGAATTGGATTTTATAGTCGCACCAAAAGCTAAGGACTTTGCAGCAGAAGACCCCAGGTGCCCCTCCGGGCAATTTTCGTGAACGGGCGGTCACTTGAGTAGAACCACCGACGTTCCGCAAGCCAGATGGATAAAACATACAGCTTTCTGGGCCAATGCGCGGTTGTTTTTTTTGCGCATATATATATAGCGTTTTCATATTTAGCGTATACATGTTTGTCTGAAACGTAAGAATTGACTTAAAGGGACACACGGCAATGTGGATCTTTCTTAAAACTCACGGCGTCCCGTTATTTTTTCTTCATACCTTGCATTTGTCCAATCATTAATATTAATTATAAGGATAGTATCAAGTATTATATTTTTGTATAGTATTTACTGTTGATTATAATTCACCAATAATATAATCAAACCTATGTAGTCTAAGACGAATAAATGAAAACTCAAACTAATTATATGCTATGCTAATGTTTAAAGTCAAAATAATACTGGATAAATAAATCCAGACGCTAATTCTTATGCTTGATCGAGATTACCATATGTCCCGTTAAAACATTAAATATCAATGACTTGATGACATGTATACTATTTGTTTTACATGTAGAATCCAGTTTAATAAAAAAAAATCGGGGGTATGTCGAACTTAACAGTTAAAGACAATAGTAATGTGTGTTTTTGCTCCAAACATTATTCATTTTTAAAGGTTTTAGTTTTATAATTGTTTTTTTCTCTAAAAGAAGTATGGTGACATGTTTTTTTATTGAAGTATACGATATTGGCTAACAAAAACAAGTTTTGAACAACAAAAATATGTACAGGAAATACTTTCTCCTCTAACCTCTAACACCCCAACCCCTCCCATGCCCCTCCAACCAACCAACCAACCACACCCCACTCTCGAAATGTCTGTTTCCCACAACTAACCCCCACCCACCGTATTCCACAACATGGGTCGTTTGCAACACGCACCTTTGTGTTAAATCACGCTCACACGTGCATTCTACCTTCTCACGCATTCTAAAAATGTGACCAAGTTATTTTTGGCAGCGATGCTTAGTTCACTTATCCGATTTTATCCACCCAAAAATGCAATGATACCCATGAAATCAACAGTTTCGACTTTCTATTTCTGGGACGTCGAAATGTGCATATAAACGTAAGTTAAAAATAAGTGAAATAATTATAATGTGATTGAAATGAATTCAGTTAAATTTTATGATAATTTGAACAGTATTACCAGTACACATCTGAGCTAAAATTCATTAAATTCAACCACAGACAGTCTCTAGGCTGTGAGCTAGTAGGAGAAAACAAATTTAATACAATTGAATAAGGACACATTGTAACATTTTTGGATAAACTAAGGTCCAATAATTAAGTAAAAAAAATTCCCGAACCGTATGATGCTTAAAGATGCCTTAAATTTTAGACGAAAAATGTGTATTTTTGTCAAAAATCGACGGAATCTGGAACTATTTTTGAAAATAGTAACATAAACTTATCAAATTGAAGTTATATAATGTTGCACAGCATACATATTCAAGTGTTTTCTTGCATCATATATAACATATCTGCTGAAATATGTTGGAAAAAAGGACCAAAATCACTATTTCTGCAATCCACTGCGGGTATGGGGTTAAAATCTAGAAAAATATATAATACTGGTACAATAGAAAATAGACTGTAAGCTTGTAGGAGTAACCCTCACCCCAAGAGGAATTTTGTACACCCTATTTTTCTGAAAGCCCATTATGTGTAGAGCATTTTGGAATATATACGTGTACAAACTGGCGACTTGGACTTGATCACGTTACCGGTATTTCGAACATACAGTATACGTTATAAATAGAGAAATAGTGTTGAGCGACTCTCTGCGTACGGCCACTGGGCCGACCCACATATTTTGCGACACAACGGGACCGGTGGCCAGCTGTTGGCAAAGGTCCCCAGTACATGTGGCACTCGGTCGCTAATTCATATTAAGAGAAAGGCTACCCGAGTTCGAGTCTCGAACATGGCATATAGAGCTATATACAGTTATATAGAAGGATATAGTGTTGAACAAACTTCGGCCGATGGCCGCTGGGCCGACACAGATTGGGTGACACAACGGGATTAGTGGGCAGTCGTCGGCAAAGGTCCCGGCAACGCGTGGCATTCAATCGCTAGGCTGGAACAGGGGGGATGCTTCTCGAGTTCGGGTCTCGAACCTCGTAACTTACCTAGAGCTTTATACAGTATAGTTATGTATGTATATAGGGAAATAGCGTTGAGTGACCATCGGCTGATGGCCGATGGACCTATCCACATATTTTATGACACAACGGGACTGGTGGCCAGCCGTCGGCATAGGTCCCCGCTATACGTGGTACGTGGTGTCTAGGCCCTATCAGGGGAAGGGCTACCCGAGTTCGAGTCTCGAACATGGCACATAGAGCTATATACAGTTATATAGAAGGATATGGCGTTGAACAACCTTCGGCCGATGGCCGCTGGGCCGACACAGATTGGGTGACACAACGCAACGGGACTAGTGGGCAGCCGTTGGCAAAGGTCCCGGCACCGTGTGGCATTCAATCGCTAGGCTGTATCAGTAGGGAGGCCACCCGAGTTCGGGCCTCGAACCTCGTAAATCACCTAGAGCTTTATACAGTATAGTTAATACATGTATATGTATAGAGAGAAATAGCGTTGAGCGACCATCGGCCGATGGCCGCTGGACCGATCCACATATTTTGTGACACAACGGGACCGGTGGCCAGCCGTCGGAAAAGGTCCCCGCTATGCGTGGTACATGGTCCCTAGGCCTTATCAAGGTGTGGGCTACCCGAGTTCAAATCTTGAACATGGAACATAGAGTTATATACAGTTGAATAGAGGGAAATAGCGTTTAACGACCTTCGGCCGATAGCCGCTCGGCCGAACCACATATTTTGTGACACAACGGGACCAGTGGCCACCCGTCGGCAACTGTCCACGCTACGCGTGGCACTCGGTCCCTAGGTCGTATCAGGGGGAAGGCTGTCTGAGTTCGGGTCTCAAACATGCCAAATAGAGCTATATAGTACATAGCTTTGAACGACCCGCAGCCGACGGCCGCTGGGCCTACCCACAGGTATTGTGACCCAACGGGAATGGTGGTCAGCCGTCGGCAACGGTCCTCGCTATGCGTGGCACTCAATCCCTAGGTCGTTTCAGTGGGATGGCTTCCCGAGTTCGGGTCTCGAACATGGCACCTAGAGCTATATACGGTATAGTTATATAGAGAGAAATAGCCTTGAGCGACCCAATGCCGACGGCCGCTTGGCCGACCCACAGGTTTTGTGACTCAACGGCGTGGCACTCGGTCGCTAGGCCGTATAAGGGGAGGGCTACCTGAGTTCGGGAGGAGGGGGATGTCTACAGCCAGCTCAACAACTAGTAAATGATGTGTTGTATTGTTCGGGAGGTTCTGTCGTGCCATTTTTTAACAAATTCTCATAAGATATCAGCTAGAGCAGGCTTGTTTGAGCAAATAAAATGTCAGCCTGCCATGCACTCATTGGAAACATATGATGGGTCAATGGCAATATCGCCAGGTGAGAATAGGAATGTTCCATAGAAGAAAGACGGCACTTTTTTCTCTCATCTGGCGATATGTCGTTATAACATGTATGTTTAAATTACTTTTTGAAGAAAACAATCCAGATTTCGTTATGTTTTATTAAAAACACATTTTCCTCCAACAAAATAAAGCAGCATTTACCATCTTCTGATGGGTTTTCTGGTATATTATTGCACATTGGACTGCAAAAATGTTACAATATTTTTTTTCCGTTATTTCTATGCACTTTTAATTGTTTCCCAATACCTCAATGCATTACAGAAATCGGCGATTTTAGTCATTTTTTCAACATTTTGCCCTAAAATATAAATACTTGCGCATATATATATTATATCTGATACAATAAATGACTTGGATCTGTATAGTGTGCAACAATTTATTGCTTCAATTTGACAAGTTTACGTCTCACAACACAGTTAATTTTACATAGCTCTGCATATGTAGCAGGACCCCTCTGGACCACTGTAGAACTTAATGAATTTTCTTAAAAATATTTTCTTTGTGAAACTTGATGTCTGTTGCACGAAATATCCAACAAAAAACACGGGGTTGACCAATTTGCTTTTTTTTTAAATCAATAGTTTGAAGAAACCCTCTTGAATTTGTCCATTTCACTGACATTTTCAAATGTATCACTACCCAGTATTAGATTCTCAGATCTGGGCTCAGAAACATTCAGGCATATCCTAACCTGTATGAAATCATGAACTTGTCCCATTCTTGTCACTTGCAACAAGAAAAGAGAAAATATTTGCACATTTTAAGAAATAAGCAAGAACCGATTAACACAGATCTTTTTTTTAAGCTCCAGAAAGTTCTACCGTGACTGGCAAGGGAAATAACTGTTTAGTGAGACCTTTATGTTCAAACTATTTTCAAAAGATAATTAAAGATTCCGTTGATTTTTTACGGAAATACACATTTTTCGCCTGAAAATGAAGGCAATATTTTAAACATCATATGGTTCATGACTTTTTTCTACTTAATTATTGGACCTTTGTCTATCCAAAATGTTACAATATGTCTTTATTCTATTGTATTAAGTATTTTTTCTAAATGTTAACCCAATACCCCAATGGATTACAGGAATCAGTCATTTTTTCCAACATTTTGCCCTAAAATGCCAATATTTGAGCACATATGTTATATATGTACCAGGAAAAACTTGAATATATATGCTGTACAACATTTTATTGCTTCAATTTGATCAATTTATGTTGAAACTAATTTTAAAAAATAATTCCAGATTCCGGCGATTTTTGACAAAAATACACATTTTTCGCCCCAAAATTAAGGCATTTCCAAACATCATGTGGTTTGAAACTTCTTTTTTTTTAATCACTGGACCTTGCCCTGCCCAAAAAGGTTACAATATTTCTTTTTTCTATTGTATTAGATATATTTCTATTTTTTAATTAAATACCCCCAATGTATTACAGAAATCAGCGATTTTGTTCAATTTTTTAACATTTTTACCCAAAATCTCAATATTTAGGTATCGGATCCATAAATTATATAGTGGGACATTTAGAATGACATTCCGAGAAAGATTCCATCTATTCAAATTGGTTATATCATATTCCATTCTTTTTCTAAAAAATAATTCCAGATTTTGGCGATTTTCGTCTAAAAACGCAACGTTTCCCCCCAAAACTCACTAAAGTCCCAACGCTCAGATGCCACACATGTCTCATTTTGAAGCTTAATGTATGTTCTTTCAGAAAATCATACCCTACAAAATTCCCCCTGAGGGGAGGGGGTCTACAGCCAGCTCAAGAACTACTCGGACTTCATGCCCCTCCCCCTACCCCATCCCCCTAACCCTAAACCACCTTACCAAAGGAAAATCGCCCGTTGGAAACTCCATTTCACTCTTGACATCCATTAGGTCTTGGCAGCTATGACCCCAATGTGTCCGCACTGTGTATTCTCATATGGAAATATGGGTACCCACACCCACAGACTCACTCACATAAAACCTTCTCATTATTAACTCATTATTAACTGAATTTATTAGGATGAATTATTCAGATACATGTGTACATCATGATCATTAATTATACTAAGATGTTTACAAATATTTCATACAAGCGGATTTCAACATATTGTTCCCACGTTTAATGAAAATAAACAATCAGACAAAGCAGGGAATGGCAGCAATGGCAGCAATGGAAACGCCTGCATTGGAGCAAGTGGAATATATAAAAGATGCGAAAGTAAAGGAAAATGGAGAGCTACGCTTCACAGTTTTGCCAAATAATAAACACAGAAATAACTTGGAAGAAGGACATATGTGCCTAGATGACAAAACTGAAGTATTGATACATGATGACGTTGATGAAGACGCGAATGATAGCATCCGGACTCCAGAAGAAAACAACACATCGCACCGATTGTTATACAATGTTAATGACCTACCACCCGTCGGGATCATGCTCTCCGTCGCCTTGCAGGTAAGCCAAACTGCTGTTATTGTACAACGTCCAAACAGTTGTTATTGAACCATGTTAATGTCATGTTTCCCATTGGGGGTATGCTCTCTGTCATGGTACAGATAAGCCAAACTGCTGTTATTGTACAACGGTAATGACAAACTACCCTTGGGTATCATATACTCCGACGCCTTGCAGATAAGCCAAATAGCTGCTGTTATTGTGCAATGTGAAAGACCTACCATCCGTAGAGGTCATTCTCTTGTCGCAGGTAAGCAAAACTGCTGTTACTGTACAACGTCCAAACAGTTGTTATTGAACCATATTAATGACATGCTTCCCATTGGGAGTATGCTCTCTGTCGCCGTGCAGATAAGCCAAACTGCTGTTATTGTACAACGGTAATGACAAACTACCCGTGGGTATCATGCACTTCGACGCCGTGCAGATAAGTCAAGCAGCTGTTATTGTGCAATGTGAATGACCTACCACCCGTCACCTGTCGCCGTGCAGGTAAACAAAACTGCTGTTATTGTACAAAGTTAATGACACGCTAACCATGAAAATTATGCTGTCTGTCGCCGTACAGGCAATCCAAACAGCTGTTATTCTATAATGTCAATGCTACACTGTCCGTGGGGATCATGCCCTCCGTCAATCGTCGTTCAGTTAAGCAAGTACACTGTTAATAAAAAGTTCCGTAGGTATCATGCCCTCCGGCGCCGTGCAGGTAAGCCAAACAGCGGTTATTTTATAATGTGAATGATCTCCAACCAGTCGGGATCATTCTCTCCGTCGCCGTGCAGGTAAGACAAATACTAGTATAAATATACTAATATATGTTATTCTATATTATTATACCTCACTATAAAAACTCCATGTAAAATCCCTATACCCTGCCGGGCTGATATTTCGAGCTATCACCCTCAACGCGTCATAGCGGGTGATAGAGCAATATATCATCACGATAGCTTTTTGTAAAGGTCAGTTCTAAAAATAGATTTTTTCAACATCAACAACAATTTTTTTTTCATTATCGAGTATATTAGTATATTAGGAGTATATGTTCGTATAATAACATAAATAGCACATCCTCTTGAGGGTGCCAGTGGATATTGTCAATCCGAGAAACGAGAAATGATAATGTCGACCTCGGCTATCTCGGTCGACATTACATTCTCGGGTTGATAATATCCACTGGCACCCTCAGGAGGATGTGATATTTACATAATGTGATGACCTACCACCCGTCGGGATCATGCTCTCCTTCGCCGCGCAGGTAAGCCAGTTACTTGTATTCTATAACTGTACATTTTGACCTTGACAAGTTTAGCCGTCGCCAGTAACAAGTTTAAGATATGTATGTCTTATTTCTCTATAAATTGGACAAACAAGCAAAAAGTGGTATTTGTTTTCAATAAAATTCATATTGCAAAATCGGCATTTTCTTTCATCTCTATGAATAGTTTTATATCTTCCGCTTTCTTTAGCGAGGCTTTGCGATGACAATCTAAATCTGCTAAGAGATATTCTAAATGTGTTCTCCATATCAATTTCAAAATATGTTCCAAGTCAAAATCGTGTTTAAAACGAGTCTGTTAGACTTATTTATATTTACACTATATATGTATACAACTACTGTCTTAGAGTTAGGACTTTATAAAGGTCACAACACACTTTCTGATCTCCAAATTTTAATTGTATATACTAATTTAAATAAACCAACAGTAAGATAAAACGTATCTCGTTTCAAAGTAAAGTCCTATTTAATTTGTCCAAATTCTAACAGCCAAAATAAAACAGAATTCAGATTGCCAAAAGCTGAGTCTACCGGGCCGGTGATGCAAGCTTAAAGTAAAGTGCCTAAAACATAGACATGGCTTCGACTCAAGACTTGCTTATAGACTCCTCGGACTGCCGAGCGGGCCTATTTTATACAGGTTCTCTCACACCAACCGCCGCAAGATCCTGTCCGGGTTGCCACATGGTTCCTGGCTTAGTGCCCACCATTATGGTCAGCATTCAATCTATTGAGACACAACTTACGTGGTTTAACTTTGATCAGACCCAAAACATAGTCGTAAACAACACCAACATATGTTTGTATCTTGACACTGGAGTCAGTACCAACGGTCTTTTGATGAGTCAGTTGGACATGTAATATAGAATGATGAAATACCGACGACGGCTTAGGCGTATATTTTCCGTAAACAGCACATTAGGTATTATTTATATGATTGTATTTATATAACTGCTCAACTTAAATGCACGCACGTGTCACACAACTGCCTTAAGCCAATTATTGATGTTGCTACCGACATTTCGGGCAACAATATGCTTAACTGATATAATGAAACATGAAACCCTATGTTCTGTATCTCGATAGGTATGAATAAACAACAATAAAACAAATACGACTTTAACACACTACTACAATTATCTCTTTTGGTAGTGTCGATTCTTACGGATGGCTTGAGGTATACAGTACAGGTTCTACCCAGAAACAATGGGGCGTGGTCTGCCTCTACCATAAAAACTCGAAATGTCCTAAAATGTGCTAAAAATGACGTAAAACACCATTTAAACAAACAACAAATATTTTGGTTTTAGAGTATTCTTCTCGCTCTTGGAGGGGCTTTAACAACCGCCTACGTGATATGTGACGTCATTTGTGCCGAGCCAAACCACCCAATCAGAGCCAAGCTATTCTGCACAACTTTATTTATGAACGGAGTGTGCACACTTTTACAGCCTATTATAGGAGTGAGGTTAGAGTTTTGTATTATTTGTTAAACTATTGTAGAATGTTGTAAGTATAGTGCCACAAATTACGTTTTACATGGCAGAGACAATTTAGTAACCTAGAAGGGACGTTTAATGAGTTAATACTTACCTACCTACCTAATTACTTACTTACCGGTGTTCACCGGATACCTATGAACGATTCTTATACTATACCATATATTTATGTGGAGCGTAGAGTGGATAAACGAATTATATCTCCAAGTATGACGTCATTTCAGACTGGCGATATACCAAGGTGTTTGTTCGACTTTCTTGGTGCCACTGATGGCCATGCGGACCAACGAACGCTGGCAATGTGACAAAGTGGTTCGGACTCGTAAGTTATATATGGGAAAACATACATAGCCAGTGTAATAGTATATCCTACATATCTATATATAGTATATCCTACATATCTATATATAGTATATCCTACATATCTATATATAGTATATCCTACCTATCTATATATAGTATATCCTACATATCTATATAGATACATTTAACCAATACAGACTTGGGACACACTCGCTAACTGAATATAATATATTATGTGTTTTGGGAAAACCACCTCATCTAAACCGATTCGGAACAACACAGTAACAGACACTGTCATGCTAGGAAAAGTATGAATATACTTTAAAAAAAAATCTGCATTGCTGGGGCATCTTCCTTTAAAGAAAACGGTTTAAGTCTGGTAACAGAACACATTTTTCGCGCTCTAATAAAACCATTCGCAACCTCTCTTTCACATCTTCGAAGCACAACTCGAATGTAACTCGCAGGTTTCCATATTGTTTACGTCATCCTAGGATGACGCGCCTTAGATTAGAATTTGCATTCAAAATCAAAATTATCATCAAAGTTTTCAAAGTCATTTAGCCGATCGCTCTATCTATAGTTTATTTAAATGAAAGCAGTGATACAACCGTAACCTGTATTGTAAATAACAAACATGCAACGCAATTTATACATCAACACGTGTGACTATTGGCCATATTATGTATATAGCAACAGCTGAACAACAGTGCACTATTTTCAAAATGTCATGATTTTGAACATACTGATGCTTCGATATACACACGAGGCGTGAGTCCGACGAATGGCGGGATTGTCCGAGTCTTCACGATTGTAACTAAGCACTCCTTTTGTAAAGCATCCATTTCCCTAAAATCGACAAGGTCTGCTGTTGACACATACATGCACATTTGATGAAAGAGGCTCTAAAGGCAAAATATTAATTTTGAACAAAAAAATAAAAGTTGTGAAAAACAAAAAATGCAAATTAAATATGATAAAACAGTTTTGAAAAAGAAGAATGCAAATAAAATGTAATAAAACAGTTATAGGACAGACATTCGGTCGATACCAACTGATAACAAGCAAGGTTTTACGCAAGCGTAAAATAGCTGCCGAGAGAAAATAGCATTATTTCTAGGTAGGAACTGGGAACAAAGTTTAACATAATAACAGACCAAGTCACGGGTGTTAAAACAATATTAAAAAAAAAGAGTTGTTACGGAGACGTAAACACGCCATGACCGTTTTTTTTTTACCAGACACTTTCTTCCCAATTTGTGCCACCAAACATTTTGAATCAAGGTGGGCGAATCCTTGACATGCCTTACACATTGATTACATATTCACCTTTGTAGCACGACGTGCTAAAGTACACATCAGCACAGAAATACAATTACTCACATGTATGGGATGCGGTTGCGTTAGCGTGCATTACAACACAGATAAACTGTTCATTGCTACCATGTGTAATTATAAGATTGCGTTATCAAAGTGAAAAACTCAAAGAAACTATTCATTACTACCTTACCATGTGCAATTACTAAAACAATATAAGAGTCGCTACATCAGCACAGAAATACAATTACTCACATGTATGGGATGCGTTTGCGTTAGCGTGCATTACAACACAGATAAACTGTTCATTGCTACCATGTATAATTATAAGAGTAAGAGTGAAAACAATCAATTAAACTATTCATTACTACCTTACCATGTGCAATTACTAAAACAATATAAGAGTCGCTGCCGTTCCGGCAGCGAACAAGGCTTGGGGCACAAACACGAGTCGTTATGTAAGAAAATATTGACTTCCTCTCAATCTTTGTTGATGCTTCACCTCGATTCTTTTACATAACGACCCTTGTTAGTGCCCCATGCCCATCGACCTCTTTCATGTCTTATTACTTTTACTAAGCTTTCTTTCGTTCAGTCCTATCTACTTTATATTGTATGATAAACTGTAAATGCTGTACGCTGTAACACATTTTGAAATAAACATTTTTGGACCATGGCAGTGTTCGAACCCGTACAATGATCGCTCAACCATGACTTTCGACCATAACCCTTATTATCTAAGTTGATAATTCACAATAGATCAACAATCAACAGTAATTTTCGTTTACAATGAAAGTTTGCGAAAAAATAATAATCTTTTTATTGGTTACTCGAATGTGTCCGTAACTGTTACTTTTTATCGACTTTGCAACATTTTTTACAGACCCTTTGTGTGTTCGCGATATTTTTTAAAAATCAAATCCTGTTTGGAATTTAATGTTTCTGGTATCAAATTAACAGGGTAGGGTACACCTTGATTACTAAAAAAAGATACTTAAATTCTGTCCACTAGTTTTATTTTTATATGGCTTTATATACACTGGTCCAAAACTTTTTTTACCGAGTATATTACTACGCTATAACTGTGGTATGATGCTTTGTTTTTGTTTCAATTAGACATTGTGGGTACTTCACCAAATGTAACATCTCGTGGCAATGGATCATCAGAACTGCATCCAGAAGATGACCAAGAGATGTACACAAAACTTCGGGAGGTGAGGAAAGAATAAACAGTTAATAAGCAATATCGTCTACATTTACTTTCATAACATGCCAACTTAGTTTAAACGCTTGCATACTGACGAACACAACACACATGAAAACACTTCAATGAAATAGTGTGTAGCCTTTCGGGCACCGACTTAAAAACTTAGCTTAGCTGATAATACAGAGCATGCGCAGACTCATAAGACCTCTGAAGCCATGTGTTTCTAACCTCCTGTATATTATAGTACGGTTTGTGTATTAATAGTAGTTGTATTCAATATCTAATTACCCAACTCCGCGCACGCTATATTGCATACTTAAAGTAATTTTATGAGATATATGTGTTTTTTTAAAATATTTTACAAAACAGATGATGGGTTGCCTGATGTTGGCATCACTTGTCGAAGTGTTAGCTGGAGCAACTGGCCTGGTGGGTGTGCTACTGCGGTTCATCGGACCCCTGACTATATCCACGGTCGTGTCACTGATAGGCCTGTCGCTGTACAAGATACCCATGGAATACGCCCGCACACACTGGGGACTGTCGTCAGTGTACGTTGTAAAACTACGAGTGTTGTTCTATTGGACTACTCGTATAGCATTAACATTTGAGTAGCCTTACTGGAGTGTTTTTATAGTGACTCTTTGCGCGTAGAGAAACATACAACAAACCGCATGAAGGTGGTCTAAGACTACTTGATGGTGATACTAGTATAAAAACTTTAAAAAATGTAGTTCATGCCAATGTGATGCTTTCTGTTGAACAAGTTTTATTCATAAACGGCACACGCATCTCATATACCTCAATATAAATGGCAATTCCGCGGTCTGAAAGTACACTGACGATATTTATTTTTATTGCACTTATTTATCATTACCTCATTGTTGGTACTATAACAACGCGAAAATAAAATTAATAATGTAAATTGATTCGCAAATGGATTTTGTCATTCACTACCGGCGTTCAAAACCGCTTTAAAACGCCAAAATTAGAGCTCTTTGGTAAATTTGTCATTCACTACTTGCGTTCGAAACCATACAAACGCCAACAAAGTTCGAATCATTTCCGAGAACAGTTCTAGTATTTGTTATGAAACACTAGACTGCTACACAGCGTTTAAATATAAACGACTGTAGAAGTCCGCCATTATGTTAACTTGCTTGTTTTATATGTGGAGTGCGGGGTCCAGGGATAGAGCGCCGAACTCCAGATCGAGAGGTCGTGGGTTCGATCATCGCCGCGGCCACGTTATTTATCCTTGAGCAAGATAATTAATCCCCATTGCTTAGTACTGGTTCTACCCAGGAAGCCATCGAGAGTGATTAATCTAAGTTGCAAGAACTTGTTTTGCAATCGATGTAAAATAAATATGTTTAAACTAAACTGTTTTATATGCGTAGCCATTTTCAGTTGATAGATATTCCGCCAGTGACGCGTCTGCATTATGTAAACAATATTGAGTGAAATCCAATGCATGTATATCTTTTTATAGAACGTAGATCAGACGCTTGGCCACGATCGTGGTTAGAATGCGCTTTATTTAGCCGTAATTGACGGCAAAGACTGTGGCTTGTATACGAGTGAAACGGTACATGCGCAGTGAAGCAGTCTATAAAAACACGTCATAATTGTTATAGCATACTGATTGCACAGTCTACATTACAGCTGCATCCTGCTGATTGTGATCTTCATGCTTTACATGGACACAATACGCATTCCATTGCCAGTCGGATGCTCAACAAAGAATGGCGCAAAGAGGGTCATGCAGATTCCTGTGTTTGAAATGTTTCCAGTAAGATTCCTTTTCAGTTAATTTAAACAATTTTAATATGTAAATACTAATTATAATATTTATTTATTTTATCACAAGTAGCGATTGTTTTTCATCGAGAAATTTAGGACAAGTAACTGAAATGTAAATATTTATTAATGTTTAGATGTCCATTATAATTCTAGAACACTTCCAGTTTAGTCAATTAATGAACACGAACACGGTGTTACTATAAATAGTTAAAATACAAATAATTGTTTTGTTAAAAAGTTGCCTTGTTGATAATCAACACATTATTTAGATTAGCTAGGGCTGCCCCGAACGTGTTTGTTTTGTTTGAATGTTCTTTTTTCGTCATTTTTAGCGCATGTTAGGTCATATATGACTGTCGATTTGTTTGTGGTAGAGGCATACCATCCACTTTGTCTTGGGTAGAACCAGTACTGTATATCTTCAGCCATCCGTAAGAATCAACACTTCTCATTTGTCAAGTCGAGCTTCTAGCGGTGAGAGGCGGTGAAAGGCGAGAAAGTAAAATACGCAGTGTCTTTATTAGGTTATAATAGCGTAAATGAGTCTCAATTGCCCTTCCATAGTAAAGTTAGAATGTTGACAACCTGTTGAAAACTCAAACCTCGTTAGCGTTCTGGGAAACTTACTTTATCATGCAAATAAACATGTCTGCTATTAAACATCAACAAGGAAATAGGGGGTTTAATACCTTCTAAGAAACATTTCTTCAGTTGTATACTAACACCGGGTCAAAGGTCAACACTACTTTTAACCCTTGCAATTTCATACCCTGTCTACTTTCACTTCTCAAATTTATATAAAAAACTGTCAAAAACATGATGAGCTGCATTTTCAAATATCAACAACATGTCCAGAATACAGTTACAGCCAAAAAATAACAGGAAACTGCACTAAAAAAAGGTTTTAAAGAAAAATAGATTAGCACTACAGAACTACAGCACCAGGCGAGCACATCCGGCTTATTTAGTGGAATTAAACCTATTATCCCGGTCACGGAAGCGCTCCAAATGTGAAGGAGACGGTACAGAGTAATCCGTTAATCTTACTATCAAATGGTTTCGTTTGGTTCTTTGACCTGTCCAGAAGATATTCTCAAGTGAATTTTACGTTCTCTTCAGAGTGGAATCTTAGGTTTATACGAGGCATGCTTTCGGACGATACAGAGCTATTCGTTTGGATGTTACCACATAAAACAAAACGCGGTGCATTATAATGAAACCTCTTTCATGTCTGACTTTAAAAAAAACAATACGAAAATGTTACTTGATGTTTAGACCAGTTGCGTTTTATTTGAAGTTATTATTGTTTTAGCTTATTCTTGGTGTTTTAATCACCTGGCTTCTGTGTGGTATTCTCACGACAGCAGGCGTTTTCACGGACGATCCGTCTATGCTTGAATACCGCGCCAGGACCGACGTCAGAGTAGGCATAATACATGCGACGCCATGGTTGTATGTACCATATCCAGGTGAACTTGTTTTATATATTTGTAATAAGAATCTGTTTTTAGACAGGGTTAATAGAAATCAAAGACATTTATGACAGGCATGGGTTTACCTTTATATTACTATGCAGTTTGTCCTTAGGTTTCAACAGTTACGTCTATATAGACTACTTACACCCAGGTGTCTTCATATTCATAACTTTCACATCCTGTCATTAGTTACATATTTCCGAGATCTTGAGATATTCAGTAGGTGAAAACAAAGGTGTTTACTCGGACTTTATCCTCAGTCTCTATATGAAAAATCAAAATATTAGGCCACAAATTAAATTAAATGTATCCATATTGGTGTTTTCAAATCAGACAACACCAAAAGAAGATACACAGCTGGAGATACAAAATAAAGCTTTTAATATACTCATCAATGGAAATTAGTTTTATAAAGGGCTAAAGTCAGTTGAGCATCAACGATAAACACCGAGTTTACCCCCTACCAGAATGTGGAGGTATTTTATTTGATGATCACTGATTGGTCATATTATTTTGATGATGTCATGTGAAAGTCATGAATTGACAAACACCATAACTTGAATTGAATTTATCTTGTTTTGTTTGTTTGTTTGTTTGTTTGTTTCTTTGTATGATGTTTTACGTCATTTTCAACACATGGAAGGTTATATATGACGGTCGATTTTTTGTGGTGGAGGCAGACCACCCACATTTCATGGGTAGAACCAGTACTGTACACCTCCCGCAATCCGTAAGAATCGACACTTTCTCACTCCCGATGTAATGCACATTCTTGTGTATACAGTTTAATATATTATATAGTAAGAGAGTAGTAACGCGATTGATTCCGGAAGTTCCGGTTGACACCGGAATAACGCGATTGATACCGGAATTTCCGATTGATACCGGAAGTTACATTGTTGAGGTGATTCAATCAGGTGTATAATGTTACTGTTTTATTGCATGAATACAACAATAGGTCAATTCGGCTCTCCGCTTTTCAACACCACGATATTCGTCGGATTTCTGTCTGCGGTCATATCTTCTATTCTCGAGTCAATTGGTGATTATTACGCAACAGCTCATATATCACTGACACCGCCACCACCAAGCCACGCGGTAAACAGAGGAATTCTGTTGGAGGGACTAGGAAGTGTTCTGTCAGGAGCCTTGGGGGCAGGGCACGCAACTACTTCATCCACTCCTCATGTGGCGCTAATTGGGATCAGCAAGGTAAGCTACATCATTGACTGTGTAAAACCATAATACACACGTATCTAGTCAATGTAATAAACTCTGATCTTGCCTAAAACGTCAAATGGGAATAATTTTAAAAAAAAGAAAGAAAAAGAAAAAAAGAAAAAAAGAAAAAAAGAGAAAAAATGCGATGCAACACATGCAACATGCAATAATGACCAATAATGCTGAACATGTTATTATTTTCCAAAGAAGTCTCCCAAAACATTTTGTGATGGTCTATAATTAGCGCAAACACCCACGTTCAATATATAACATGTATAATTAAATTGTTTTCAGGTTGCTAGTAGGTCATGTCTAGCTGCTGCTGGTATAATTTGCATAGTGTTGTCTATAATTGGTAAATTTGGCGCGGTTTTATCAACCATGCCAGACCCCGCCATAGGAGGCGCCATGTTTGTTGCGTTTGGAATACTCGGAGCTATTGGTGTCTTTACCTTGAAAGCTGTGGATTTATCGTCTTCAAGAAACCTGGCAATATTCGGACTGTCTCTGTATGCTGGTATTGTCATTCCGGAGTGGATGGATAGATACCCCGAATATATAAATACAGGTACACTATTTATAATTAACCAGATCGATTCCAGTTCAGACCATCGAAAAGGAACCTTGTGACACCACAAGGTGTGCCGCTGTGTGAAATCAAAGTTCCCAGGTGTTCCCGGTGAGACAAGGGTGTGGGATAGGGGTGGGTGGGTTGGGGGTGGAGTTCTCATTTTGTTGGTATGACTGTTGTAAATATGCATCGATTTGGTGCAGCGTCTCCATCCTTGCAATCTACGCTTCTCTGTATGCTCATCCTATGACTTGTTGTTGAGCTTAAAATGTATGATCGTTTTCAAACTGTTATGCCAGTATGTCTTTTTTTAAAATTGCATGTATATAATTTTGGGTGACATGATAGCGATGTTTTGATGACAACATTGGTAGCCATGTTGGGGTGACATCATTGGTAGCGATGTTAGGGTGACACCATTGGTAACGATGTTTGGGTGACAGCACTGGTAGCCATGTTGGGGTGACATCATTGGTAGCCACTTTGGGGTGAAAGCATTGGTAGCGATGTTGAGGTGACAGCATTGGTAGCGATGTTGAGGTGACAGCACTGGTAGCGATGTTGGGGTGACAGCATTGGTAGCCATTTTGGGGTGACAGCACTGGTAGCCATGTTGGGGTGACATCATTGGTAGCCACTTTGGGGTGACAGCATTGGTAGCTTTGTTTTGGTGACAACATTGGTAGCCATGTTGGGGTGACAGCATTGGTAGCGATGTTAGTGTGACAAAATTGGTACCGATGTTTGGGTGACAGAACTGATAGCCATGTTGGGGTGACATCATTGGTAGTCACTTTGGGGTGACAATATTGGTAGCGATGTTGAGGTGACAGCATTGGTAGCGATGTTGGGGTGACAGCACTGGTAGCCATTTTGGGGTGACCGCATTGATAGCGATGTTGGGGTGACAGCATTGGAAGTGATGTTGGGGAGAAAGCACTGGTAGTGATGTTGGAGTGACAGCATTGGTGGCTTTGTTGGGGTGACAGCATTGATAGCGATGTTGGGGTGACATAATTGGTAGCGATGTTGGGGTGACAGCATTGGTAGCGATGTTGGGGTGACAGCATTGGTAACCATTTTGGGGTGACAGCATTGGTAGCCTTGTTGGGGTGACAGCAGTGGTAGCGATGCTGGGGTGATAGAATTGGTAGCGATGTTGGGGTGACAACATTGTTAGCGATGTAGTGGTGACAGCATTGGTAGCCATGTTGGGTGACATCATTGGTAGCCATGTTGGGGTGACAGCATTGGTAGCCATGTTGGGGTGACAGCATTGGTAGCCATGTTGGGATGACATCATTGTTAGCGATGTAGGGATGAAATCATTGGTAGCCACTTTTGAGGTGACAGCATTGGTAGCGATGCTGGGGTGACAGCATTGGTAGCGATGTTGGGCTGACAGCATTGGTAGCCTTGTTGAGGTGACAGCATTGGTAGCCATGTTGGGGTGATAGCATTGGTAGCCATGTTGGGATGAAATCATTGGTAGCCACTTTTGAGGTGACAGCATTGGTAGCGATGCTGGGGTGACAGCATTGGTAGCGATGTTGGGCTGACAGCATTGGTAGCCTTGTTGAGGTGACAGCATTGGTAGCCTTGTTGGGGTGACAGCATTGGTAGCGATGTTGGGGTGACAGCATTGGTAGGATTGTTGGGATGACAGAATTAGTAGCGATGTTAGGGTGACAGCATTGGTAGCGATGTTGGGGTGACAGAATTGGTAGCGATGTTGGGGTGATAGCATTGGTAGCGATGTTGGGATGACAGCATTGGTAGCCTTGTTGGGGTGACAGCATTGGTAGCCATGTTGGGGTGACAGCATTGGTAGCCATTTTGGGGTGACAGCATTGGTAGCGTTGTTGGGGTGACAGCAATGGTAGCGATGTTGGGGTGACAGCATTGGTAGTCATGTTGGGTTGATAGCGTTGGTAGCGATGTTGTGGTGAAAGCATTGGTACCGATGTTTGGGTGACAGCACTAGTATCCATGTTGGGGTGACAGCACTGATAGCGATGCTGGGGTGATAGCATTGGTAGTCATTTTGGGGTGATAGCATTGGTAGCCATGTTGGGGTGACATCATTGGTAGCTACTTTGGTGTGACAGCATTGGTAGCGATGTTGGGGTGACATCATTGGTAGTGATGTTGGGATGACAGCATTGGTAGCGATGTTGGGGGTGACAGCATTGGTAGCGATGTTGGGATGACAGCATTGGTAGCAATGTTGGGGTGACAGCATTGGTAGCGATGTTGGAGTGACAGCATTGGTAGCCATGTTGGGGTAAAATCATTGGTAGTCATTTTGGGGTGACATCATTGGTAGTGATGTTAGGGTGACAGCATTGGTAGCGATGTTGGGGTGACTGCATTGGTACCGATGTTTGGGTGACGGCACTGGTAGGGATGTTGGGCTGACATCATCGGTAGATATGTTGGGATGATATCATTGGTAGCCATGTTGGGGTAACAACACTGGTAGCCATGTTGGGTGACATCATTGATAACGATTTTGGGGTGCCAGCATTGTTACGGATTCTGGGGTGACATCATTGGTAGCGATGTTGGGCGGGGCTTGGTGTGTGTGGTGGGGGCATTAATTTCTACATTGGTTGGGTACGACCTATTGTGTCCCAACTTTGCTAGTGATGCTGGGTACGCCTTAGTGTGTGACGACATTTGTTGCGATGATGGGTTCGGCATATTGGGTAACAATATTGCTCTGCAAGGCTTAGTGTGTGTTTGTGTGTGGGGGATTTCAGCATTTTGTTTTATATTTGGGTACGACTTACTATGCGCTGGCGTTGATAGCATTGTTGACTATAGCCTAATTGGATGACAAGATTGGCAGCGATGAGTTACATTTTAATTTCTACACATACTAGCAAACTATAGGCATACACTAGTTTTTGACAATTTACTTTGACATATTTCTGTAAACTCTTTACAGGAAATGAAACCAGCAATGGAATAATAAAAGGCATTATTGGAACACCGATGTTTTTGGGTGGATTCGTCGCTGCTTTACTCGATAATACAGTCAAAGGTGGGCTATAACTAATTGGTAGTTGTTCTTGTTTTAACTTCCGGGTACCATGCATAATTATAAAGAACGTGCTGTGTGAGTTTGCTATGTTCAGAACACATAGCCTTTACGACTGATTTTCAATATGTGTACGTATGATATCTACAGTACTGGTTCCATTCGCAACATCTCGAATACAGCTTTGCAGCATTACTCGAATGTATTACGCAGGTTTCCATATTGGTTACGTCATCGCGCTTTAGATTCCCGCCAAAACCACCAAAACAAATTTGCATTCAAAATCAAAGTTATCATCCAAATGTTGCAATGTTATTCAGCCGATTGCTCCATCAACAGTTTATTTACATGAAAGCAGTGATAAAACCTTCATCTGCATTTTAAAAAACAAACATTCAACGCAAATTATACATCAACACGTGCGAACAGTGGACACATTGTTTATATAGCAACAGTGCACTATTTTATGTGCCGTTGCCTTCCGGCTAACAGAATGTCAAGATTTTGAACATACTGAAGCGCCGTGATACACACGAGGCGGGATCCGGAAGAATGACGGGATTGGCCGAGCGTTCATACGTAAATAAATGAAAACAGACATACTGAAACAAATAAATCGGAAACAAAAAAGTTGAATGCTCCTATTGATGGAGACAAAACACCCACCTGTAAGTAATAACGACTGTCTATATTTTAAAATGTCAAAACCGGGAAGGAAAAGGAATGATTTTGACTGGTGTATATATTTCACACTTTTCCATAAATGCAGATTACGTCGTTCAATAGCGAACTTTTAATTTCAATTGTTATGACATTTGTTTTACAATCCAATTATATAATGCTTCTGATTGGTAGTGAATAATCACAATACACAAATGTTGCTTTAATTACATGACACAATTAACACTTATACTGAACCACATCAAAAACATTGAAACTGTTTACAGTTGCACATCCATACAAATGGTTCAAGAGCATGATTGTGTAATGTTTTTAATGTAATGGTTAATTCTACATTGTTGTTAATGCGGTTCAGTATATTCAACTTGTTAAAAGGCATACGTTGGTATTCACAGGTAAACCTACATCTCACGTTAAAAGCATACGTTTGTATCCATAGATAAACATACATCTCATGTTAAAAGCATACGTTTGTATTCACAGGTAAACATACATCTCACGTTAAAAGCACTCGTTTGTATTCACAGATAAACATACATCACGCTAAAAGCATATGTTTGTATTCACAGGTAAACATACATCTCATGTTAAAAGCACTCGTTTGTATTCACAGATAAACATACATCTCATGTTAAAAGCACTCGTTTGTATTCACAGATAAACATACATCTCATGTTAAAAGCACTCGTTTGTATTCACAGATAAACATACATCTCACGTTAAAAGCACTCGTTTGTATTCACAGATAAACATACATCACGCTAAAAGCATATGTTTGTATTCACAGGTAAACACACATCTCGCATTAAAACTTAAAAGACAATATTATTATTATTATTATTATTATTATTATTATAACATATTTATATAGCACTTTTATCATACACAGTACGTTTAAAGTGCTTAAACAAACATAAAATTTAAGATATCTATAATAGTTATAAAAAGGTAAAAAGTAACAAGACACATACAAAGAAAAGATTAAACAAAATGGTAAAACAGGACTTTAAATAGCTGTTTATTTAAGAAATTATATTAGCTAATAAATGAAGGCATTTACAATTAAAATTAGTAAACTATAAGACATTTTTCATTATCCGAAATCAACATAAAAAAGGAGAAACATTAAAATTCAAACAATTTGGTATATATGACTAAACATTAGTATAAACCTACACAACTTTATATATATTTCAGGTAGCTTGAAAGAAAGGGGATTTTTATATAACGACGCCAGTTCGAACTCCTCCAAAATAAAAACCTATGCGTTGTCCGAGTCCGAGACATATGACATTCCCTGTATGAACACAATCCTCGAAAAGCTACCTTGGTTACATCGATTACCGTTTATTCAACCACACCGAACAGCTAACTGAGGAGTAGAAACATGTCTACACACTAACTGATATAAATGACCATGTCTACAAACTTGTCTATATTATCCATTGTGTTCATGTATTATCGTGTCAAGTATATGATTTATATTTGCGATCATTGTTTCCAGTTTCCATTTTGTTTCAATTATTACGTTTAATGTGTATGTGTAAATTTCATCCCCCTGTATAGTAACGTGTTCATCCAGAACGCAACCGGAGAGCCCAAACACCCTCTCGTCGTAGAGATGACCAAGTCTTAACACTGGCTCTACGTGACACAGCATCCGCTGTAACTTGTCTGAAACACTGTCGAGATTGGCAGCATGGAATTGCCTTAACGCACTATTGGAAGTCAAACGGTCGCTGAAGTGCTTAACGACTTGAACACCCATGATATATGTTGAAGATATCCATAACTTGTATACAGAAAGTCATCCTGAAAATAATAAAAAGTAAACTGTATGCAATGTAGATAATTTGCGAAAGTTAAATCAAGTGATTCAATAGTTTTCTGAAGATTAGTCCACTTTCTTGGCGTGTATTCGCTATTTCTGTACGTAACGCCATCATGGTTAATACGTAACGCCATCATGGTTAATACGTAACGCTATCATGGTTAATACGTAAAACTAGCATGGTACCTAACACCACCAAGGTCTGTACGAAACATTATCATGGTTTATACCTAATACGAGCAGGGTACGTTACGCCACCATGGTCTGTACGTAACTTCATCGTGGTTTATACCTAATACTAGCATGGTACGTAACACCACCATGGTCTGTACGTAACGCCACCAAGGTCTGTACGAAACATCATCATGGTTTATACCTAATACGAGCAGGGTACGTTACGCCACCTTGGTCTGTTATGCAACTTCATCATGGTTTATACGTAAAACTAGCATGGTACGTAACGCCACCATGGTCTGTACGTAATTTCATCATGGTTTATATCTACTACTAGTATGGTACGTAACGCCACCTTGGTCTGTATGCAACATCATCATGGTTTATACGTAAAACTAGCATGGTACGTATCGCCACCATGGTATGTACGTAACTTCATCATGGTTTTTACCTAAAACTAGCATGGTACGTAACACCACCATGGTCTGTACGTAACGCCACCATGGTCTGTACGTAACGCCGCCCTGGTATGCACGTAACGCCACCATGGTATATGTACGTAACGCCACCATGGTCTGTAGGTAACATAACCATGATGTATTCGGGCGCTGGTCGTTTCTGTGCATAACACCACCATGCTATGTACACCATGGTCTGTACGAATCACCACCATGATGTCGCCTGTCTTGTC